>OW443330.2:5182500-5782500 GCA_937001555.2 Hypsopygia costalis
GGTGGCGAAGGATCCGGAGGAGCAAGCAGCAACGAGACTCACAGCCAGTCGAGTCCCAGGCGGACTCACCTGGCTATGTCATGAATCAAGTAAACACAGCAGAGCACGCCAGCACTCGTTCTCGGGCGAGTCCGGGCGTAAATAATAACAGTGAAGTGCAATGTGAGAGTGAACAAGTTATCAGTGTAGTGCAATGTGAAAGTGAAACATCAAAAAAGGTTAAAGTGAACAGGTGTACCACCCCTATTGTGAAAAGGACAGTATTCGTTTAGGGACATTAAGCATAGCATAAGAAAATTTTGTAACTTCACCTTGTAAAACATTATTATCATTCATTCATTCATCTTTCATCTCCTGTGGCTGGGAGCATGTACGGTGCAATGCAACCGCACAATTCGATGTATCAGCACTTTACGCTATGTGCGACATTTATACATATTTTAAGTTCAGTTCGTAATTCGCCAAGCAACGCGTCGTACGTGCTCCTATCAATTATCACTATCAATTATATCAATTATCATCATCATCATCAATCACATAAATATAAGTTGAATAATAATACAGACAGTTTCTTACAAGTCCTGCAGCCTATCATTTATTTCTTATCAAATTATCAAATATCATTCAAAGGTGTGTATAGGCATCAATAGACCGTACAGCAACCTTGCGTGATGGTTGGTTTTTTGTTTTCAATTATTTTACTTTTTAACATTTTAATTATAGTGTACATAATGTACATAGAAAATAGGGAAAAACGGGCATATCCTATAGCATAGAGTAATCACTTCCAGCTGACTTTTTGAGCGTTAATATGATAGCAACTGCAGCAATCTTATACTGTTCAAAATTTCACATACAAACACAATGTGTTGTAGCACCAAAAAGTATTCAATGAATATATCAGTGTTATTTCATTGATTACTTTATTTGTGCTGCTTGAGTTTCCAAAACCGTGGCTCTAGTTAAAATATTGTGGTAGTGTTTTTCAGAACCGGATAATGCTTTACACATAATGTGAACCTTTATAAAGGTCAATTTTGTTCTGAGAAGTAAATAAAGCGCGGCTTCCATTAATAACAGATAGCAATACAGTGCCATTAGATGCGATTGCGCAAGATTTGTTTACGGAGACGGCAACCGAACGTTCCACTAACACGAAACCAATATAGCGCAAGGCCGTACAATAACAGCTGCTTGAGTCACTGATCAGCTACAACTCCTGGATACTCACCAAGGTACGCACTGAAATCCGTGAAGTATTTCCTCCAATCGCTTGCGGCCAGCTCAGGAGGGTTCGAAGGTCCTCGTTCCGCACTGTACTTTCGTTCTAGAACCGGTGAGAACGACACGGATTTAGGGGATGCAGAGCGCGTGCGCACGGACGCCATCCCTATACACTGGGGTATAAAAGGCGGAACGGGTCAAATTTTCAGGCAGTCGTGGTTGCACCACGGCTGGGTGTAGACTGGTTATTTTCGGAAACGTGAGTTATCTACGGCACGAGCGATGTCGGGTGATAGCGCGGTCACACTGTGTAGCAGGCGACTGAGTTACGCGACGTGCTATTCCCGGCAGGTGGTCATTTCCGCCAATGTTACCCAACAGACGCGGACTTCATTAACCCCATTACACACATTGTGCTAGACAAATGCAAAGTTCATTCGCAGGTTAAAGGGAACACCTATGCAAACACGACAAATCGTTCAATCAACTATATCTCTTTAAACAGTCCATGAACCTTGTATCTTCCAACTCTATGCAAAAACGAGGAACAATTTATACGTTATATAGATTAGATTTATCATCAATTCATCAAACTACAATAGTACATGTTTCTGCAAATTAGTATCTAACAAACCATCCTTGCGCGCGCTATATGGTAGAGTCCTGTATTAGCACATTGCTAATCGAAGTTAATGTAATTGCCACTTCGGAGAAACTACTCCATATTTCATCGACCAGTAATAGCACTACAGGCACGCCTTCTGCTATGTAGAGACGAAAATCGAGTATTTTCATATCACAATCTGAAGAGGTCCCAGTAGAAACCTGTCTCTAAATATCATATGCTGCTTTTTGTACCAATTTAGAATATAATACGCGCTATATCATTTTGTCCTGTATTATTTATTCGGTATGAATGCTGATGATAAAGATCAAAATGATTTTACATATTCTTATTATAATAAATTGACCGCGACTTCGTCCGGGTGAATATCAGTCATCGTGGTAAGACCATAGGAAGTTTACGCAGCGCACGCAACGTAAGCCCTCAAAAGGAATTTTTCACATTTTTCATTGGTGCTCTGCTTCTATTGGTGATAGGGTGATGTTATATAGCTTATAGCCTTCCTTGAAATATAGGCTATCTAACACTAAAAAAATTTTCTATTCGAACCAGTAGTTCCTGAGATTAACGCGTTCAAACAAACAAACTCTTCAGCTTTATAATATTAGTATAGATTGCGAACTACTTAATGCTATAAAATGAGTCGATAAAATAAAAACACTGTATATAATCAAGCCTTATAGTCACCTGCCCACACATGATAATGAACTGTTGGAGCCCAGCGACAATCGTTACATAAGGTGAGCGTGGGCGGGCGGCGCCCTACGGCCACAGCGGCCTCACGTGTTTACAGTAAACAAAATTAACACTCGCGATGACTGATTGGTCCATTTATACATATTATAGTCGGTTAAACAGTTAAGAACATTACATTGTATATGTATATTTAAACTGCCAGAGCAGAATGCAGAAAGTGGAGGATGTCATATTATTGCAAAGAATTGAGGGAAGCATTTTTAGCAAAAGTTTGAAACTTAGACTGCTGATGGTAAAATAGCTGACGAATTTTGAATATTTTGAAAATTTTGATTATTCGTTCATTGACAAAACTAACTCATTAGTTTAATTAATATTAAGAAGCAATCTGGATACAAATAGGTTCTAACTTTCTCGTAACATTAAATTATTCGCAAGAAACAAGCGCAAGGTATCTCGTCGTAAGACAGTAAAAAGTCACTCCGTGAGCCTACAACACATATTGAATAGCCTGCTAACAGATTTCACTCTTCATGTTTTCCCTTGCGGGAATATTTTAATGATTGTACTCGTATATACTATTAGGTAGTTACTAGAAACTATATAAGAAGAATTTACGTAATATTATGTTGTTTTAACCCATTTCATTATTTAAATTTTTATATATTTTTTATAGGTATTTTTACAAGAAGTTACCGTAACACACCACCAAAGCTGTAGAGCTTTCATACAAAACTGTGAGAACTATAAAGGGCAGCCATTAAATAAATAGATTTCAGTGTCGAGTTAAATAAACGGATATGATATGATTAAATAGTAGAACATGAAGTCAATCAGTCATATTATAAAATTATTAAATTAATAAAAGTTTTTGCTACAATTCAGTTTCTAGATAAGGCAGAACTCAAGCAAAAATATGTTATTTGAAACTGAAAAGCCTAAGTAAAGGAGGGACACATATTATTGGGTTTATAGAGTTGTCACGAGATTGATAAAATATGGTAAAGTGTTTTGAATAGAAATGATAAACGTGAAGAATAGGCTATTTTCCAATGTTTAAAAATTGTATAAATTATTTAACAATATCGTAAAATACACAAAACTATAAAGATCTGCAAACTTTCATTCTAATATCTTCAGTCAGACTTTTTTTAACGTCGATCAAAGTTTGGCGGGAAAGTCCATTTTATAAGTATGAAATTATTAAAAAATATTAAATATTTTTTTTATTGCTTCTCCAATGGCAATATTATTCCATTGGAGAAGCAATAAAAAATGCTATAACTTTTATTATGATACTAATCACATAAACGTAATATTTACCATAGCTATCGTACAAATTTCTGAATTGATGCATACAAAATACAAACCTGTGACGTCATAATTCGGTTTTGTATGGAGCGTTTTGGGGCAGTCTAAAAATTGTGATTTTCAAATTACCAGATCTCGAGAGATTTTTGTGCTATCGAAGTAATTCTTTCACCTATGGTTATATTATGAAGACGTCCCTACATGTTAAACCGAAAAAAATGTTAGTCAAATAGCCTATTGTTCATTTCTTAACTATATTTCCACCTACTCGGATACTGATCACACATCAGAAAATCCAGACACAATTTGGATAAAAATATCGAGCAGTGGGTAGATATAGCCAGGCTGATAATGATGATGATAATTTCGTGTGATACATTAGGTATTAAAACTAGATATAGATAGGAGCTCGATGGCGTCGTTGCGGGTGTCAATCTAATAACACGCAAGTTAAGCAACGTCGACAGCAACCTGTTCATGGATGGGTTTATTTTCTCGAGCTTCTCCGTTCTTCGGAGGGTACGTTGAGCCGTCGATGCCGGCTATTGTCATTAGATGACAGTTGTTAAGAAAAGTCAGTGGCCTTTAGGCGGCTTGAAATCACTGACCTCCGCCAATCCGCAGAATGGTGGAGTACGCTTTAAACCTTGATTGAGCGGAGGGCCGTAGCCCAGAAGTGGGATGAATAAGGGTTGTCAACTATTACCGATGAAATTGTTATCATATTTTTCCAATGAAACCGAAGATAGCATAAACATTATTTACGAAATATTTTGAAATTTCCGCAGTAGCATTCAGGATTTAATGTCCTTGCATTCCAAAGACGTTTAATATAATAGATCAATTATGGTCCACATTTTACTGTCATTATATTGCGCTTTATGGTTTGTAGGCGACGCCCATCAGTGGGTGGAACACCGCTGAAGGCCACTCGCTGCCTTATAACTACCGCATAAATATTGATAACACATCTTGGCCTGTCAATATCAGAAACCAAAATTAAAATAGTAGTCTTGCTAATGTTTTTTTTTTATATGGGGGGGGGGGGGGGGGGGACAACCTGGCGGAGACTAAACACTAAGGGGTTGCCGATCCGTTGCCAGGCTTTGGCTGCGGTATTCTGTAAGGTAGAGGTCTTCCCCAGTCGGGCAGCTTAAAAAATACGCTATTCTCTACCTCTCTTTTCACCAAAACCTCGTTTGCCAGTCAGCAGGGTGCACCACGTGCAGATGAGGCTTTGGTTCAAAGATGTTGATGAACCACTTACACCCCAACAAATTACAGAAGTGATGCCATAAGCTTGGTAAGACAATAAAACGGATTCAATTACAGTGATGGATGGATACTAAAGAAAGCAAATCTGTAGTCTCTTAGACTCGGGTAGAGTAAAATCGGTAGAGTAGCGTTACATTGACTACTGGATTAATTGTTATTATTCTTAGCGTACTTGTAGCCCCGCAATGTACTCCTATTTGCCCAATTTTAATCTACCCGTGTAGATTTAAATAGAACAAACCCGACACATACTATAGCGAGAAAGTAAACATGTTGTAATAAAAATGTACTCCAAAGAAAAAGTTAAATGTACGCAATTGTGATCATAGGAATCCCTGACCTAATCTTTAGTCACTTAATAAAATTACAGAACAGAATTTACCATATAATTAAACACGAAACAATTTTAGTCTCGAGATCCAAAAAAGGAATTGAATACAAGCGTGGCGATTGAGCAGCAATAATTTATGGCAAGTGATTGTCTAGTGGACTCGATGCGACCATGGATCACCTACGCGCAATTTAATGGCTATTGTAGTAGTTCCTGATCTACAAGAAAATCACAAAAGATTTTAATTCTCTACGAAATACGAAGTAAGAAATAGAGAGCACTGCAAGACAGCTTAGCCAAAACTATGTTTTTCATTTTTATACTCTGAAGAATAAATACATAGAAAAGTAGAGTTTTTTGCTCCGAATAGCGGGTGGAAGGGAAGACGCTATTCCCCACACTAGGGGGGGGGGAAAGACTTATAGTAATTGTTCACCCTCAAGGGAATTATTTGGCTGCGAGTTTCTATGAGGTGGACGTACTTCTCCAGTCAGGCAGCTTATAGGTGCGCCGTGCTTTTGTTAGAGCTTCTTTTGACAGTCAGCAGGGTGCAACATGTACAGGTGAGGTTGGCTCTTGGATTAAAGATGTTGATAACTACATCCCATTATCGTGACCGTAAATGTGAAGCACATCTAAACACAAAACATTTTAGAAACTGACAAAAAAAATTTATGGCGAAACCAACAATAGATCTTAACAATGACAAAAGCGGTTACGGGGCTAGTTTCTGTGGAGAAATTGAATGCAACATTGTAGTATGAAGAAAATCTCCAATAAGTATTTTGCGAAACAGCCTAAGGCGTCTAAGTAACCACACTAGCAACGCCAATGCTGAAATAGCCTGTGGTTAAATAACTCCTCACACATTTACTGACGAATCGTTCGTAAACAAAGGCTTTTCTTCGTTTGTACGGCATACATGAGAAACAAAAACCAAATGTAATTAAGCTCTGTCGCACTTTACATTTTTTACTCAAACAACGGTTTTAAACGATTTGTTTGTGTATGAGATTAGATGTCTTTATAATTAATTAACAATTACAGCATATAATTGTACGAAATGGATATATAGAAACGTTTCCAGGGTTCACAACGTGGGAGTGCCATGTGATGCGTACAAATAATAACAAGACAGAAAATGAACACGTATAGAGGGCCTTGTTCTTGAGAACTTTTAGACACAGAATGAACGTCTTGCCAAATGATTATTATAGCGTAAGTATTTTCAAAAGAACATGGAGAGTATTTAAAGTGTCGACAATTCAGAAGTGACGCTGCTGATATTGCAAGCGTATATTTATTTTCCAATTTAGAAATATAATAAATCAGGAGGTGAACAAGTAAACAACATCCTAGTGTGATTTTGGAAATTGATAAATAAGGATGAACACAAATTAGGAAGTAGACAACTTTTTAAATGGTCCAGCGAGAAGTGGTCGAAATCGTCCGGGTGGAATGAAACGAAGGGTGGACTTATCCCATACGGGAGCTCTTCCATTCAAGAACAGAAAACAACCAGAAAGGTATTATGGAAATTTGTATTTTAAGGTTTTACATCTCACTTTCGTGTTGTTCTTTCCTGTCCTCCCTCCAAGAAACAATCATTTTTATAATAAAAGAAAATAAATAACCTTGCGAAGCTTGGGCGCCAATATTATATTATGGAGTGAATTCAAACTCCGTATGAGACCTTATTGGAGATAGATAAGAGAAAATAATATACTGTGCGAAGTTTATAAATGTACACAATATAACACAAAAAAATCCATGAGCCCCTAAAAAAATTAAAGGCATACGTAAACTATTCATCAAGATTTTAAATACTGCTTTTGAGCAAAGTCCTCCTCAGGTGCAGCTTGAATGATATGAGATATCACTCTTGTAACACCTTGTTGATCGGGAATGTTTGTTGATTCGGGAGTCAGTCCCAAAAAAGTCCTGCTTATCATTAAAATATCATGAAAAATGGAAATTGAATATATTTGGGAATAGCGAATCTAGCATAACATTTCTTAAATTGGTCACAAACTGAATTCGCGTTCGAGTATATTTACTCTTTCTTCCCCAAGGTTGTCTGGTAGATAATGCTATCGAAATAACTTGTATACATTTAGTTATGTTTTAACACCACTAGACGGGAAATATTTTGCCTGATATCTATGGCACTTGATTTGACGTGAATACGTCTTTAAAATTGCTTCCATATGGAGGCAATTAAAAAAAACGAATGATAACAAAATCGGGGGATACAGTTTGGTGTTGCAGCTACAAATCTATCATCTCCATCCAAAATTCAATCACGCCACTGCACTGGTTAGATGAAGTATCAAAGAATTTATTACACTAAGTAAGGACTATGGAACATCGCGGGAAGTGTTGCCATTTTGAGATAATTTTGCATAATAACGTATTCACGTACAACACACGGCCGTGTCCATGACACAGACGCACCCCATTTTTTTTTAGACAATTTCTTTCCACAGTTTTTATTGCTTTGATAAAACCATATCTAACAAACATTTAAGCTTTATAGAAAAGGTACCGTGATGAAGGATGTGCGATAGAGTATGTTGCGTACTGTTTTCTACATAACAAAATGACAATGAGTGAACATGAACACCTAAATACATCGTAAGTACAAAAATAAAGCTTACAAATTTAATGATAATAAAGTAGATAGATTTATTTGTATCTCTAGCGCACTCATTTACTATTACTTATTTCCAGCGCTATTTATGACTTCTAAAATAATTACTCTCCGATATTCATTAGGTTCAAGTTCATAATAGGATTATCTGCCCACATCTACTAATAATTCTGTCGTCAGTATAGCTCACAGACAATCCGCTTTACTAATGATCTGTCCACGTATTATTATATTACATTTTGCTCTTCAACGCCGGTCGACAAGTTGAGTGATATTTATTGCTCTTCACGCTTTCTATAGCATTAATAAATTAATTTGAAACGTCCACACAGACAATAGAATATAATAATGTGGGCAACATTAATCAATTTATATCTAACTTTGTTGCTGGGGCATTGGACGTTTCTTAGAGGCCCACGACAGAGCTGTTCGTTCACTTGGTCTAGATTTTATTTCATCTATATATCATCTTCGCAATAATATAAATTATATAAGAAGGTTTTTCTCTAAAGAATTAATCTGGCTATTGATGAACACTGAAAGAATTCTCCATAGAGACAGCTTAAGTAAGGAAATTATTATGTCGGATTTTTTATGTTACATGTAATCGTTAGTTCCTATTTTAAGAAGGGAAACTTGCTCGTTACTCCCTCAATATTTCCGAACCGTAAATTTTTATCATATGTGTACGCAAAATATATGAAGCTTCATTATTTTTATGAAATTTTAAACAAGAAAAAGATGGAGCCCTTTTTATATCAAAAGGCAGTGCATAAAAGCAGTATATATCACTAGCGGGTAAGCACAAATCACATTACTTGTGTGTTCAGTTCTTTGGTTTGTCTCAACCCTAAATGCACACTCGTAATGTAATCAAAATTTTACCACACTATTGCAGTGTTTTCGTAGTAGATACTCGTACTCTTATCCTTTCGAATTCCTCTTATGGTTGCAATAATTAGATAAAAAAATTATGTAATTTTCTCTGTTGAATGTATAAATAAGAATGTATAAATATATTGAGTTGTTTTGTAGTTTTTAATATAATTTAATTTTGTAGAAATAAAGATTACACACGAATTTCAGATCTTAAAACATTGACATAAGAACAAAATTGTCCATGTAATTTGATTGTTGACTGTACAGTACAAACTACATCACACCGAACTGTGAGCTTTATTCCCTACGCAACGAGAACTAGATTGCAAGTCTGCAAGAGTCAAAGATGATATGATTTTAGTACCCAAAAATAGAATGATTGGGTCAGAAGTTGATTAATTTATTATTACACAGACAGGTTCATAGCTATGTTATCTATATGTACTGGGAATCGAGGACATGATAATAATGTAGAAAGCCATCTCCGACATACAATACGAAGTAACGTACCAGGTTATGCATATTTCATTAGCTCCAGAGAGGGAGAAAATAATATAACAACATGGTACACAAAAGGTTTTTTGACATGATAACACTTATAATTCGATCGATGAAAAAGAATGACTCATTGGCACGTTCCGCCTCAGCCGAGCGTGCAAGCGAGAGCCCGGAACAAGCTATAGAGGTACGATCGGCCTATGTTTCTTATGACGTTATCAAGTAAAATTATCGTCTGTAAACCGACTTTACAGGCAACCAATTTTTTTATACTACGTCGGGTAGCAGACAAGCATACGGCCTGCCTGATGTGAAGCGGTTATCATAGCTATATTGATGCTCGCAACTTGAAATATCCCTCGCGCGCCACCACACCCGCTGCCAACGCAGTAAGTCCTTTTCTGGTGACCTCACTCACTCGCAGAATTATATATCACTCATATATATATATATATATAACTCAAGGGAATAGGTAAATGTACCAAAGACACGACTGTTGAAGCAGTATTTTGCAAAACAAAAAATATCTATTTTGTCAACATTAATCAATTTACTCGGGAGTAAGAGGATCACGGTTACCTTTGGAGCCAAAGCCAATTTCTTCTACACGTGATGCACACTGAAGGATAGCAAACGAGGCTATGGCGAAAGAGAGATAGGAAAAGTCACAAGTGGAAATCATTTTCCCAGTCGGCAGTCAGCAGCTAAGAAACAATCCCTTGGACATTGTTGTGTTCTTGTGATTTAAGTGAGGTCACCAGAAGATCAATGTTGAGTTAACAGCGAGCGCAGTTATCAGCGGCTATAGGCTATGCTAACCGTTTTACATCTAGCGGGCCGTATGTTTGTTTGGCATCCCACGTGGTATAAACACTAACTGTTGTTACTATAGTAACTTGATTATTAAACTGTATCGTATTATTTTCCGCTCATTTGCCGAACGTATCCCGGAAACTATCAAACGTGCCCACAGTCGTCTAGTTTAAATAACACCAGTGTAAATAGAGCCCTGTTGGCTGACATATAATTTTATTTAACGACAGCATCTCCCTAGGCCTAGGTTCATCCACGGTTCTTCGTGTTTTGGCCAATGTTGGCCCTGTTTTATTTATAGGCTATTAACACTGATGCCTTGCGGCGCCGAACCGCAGTTCATGTTCTTTTGATTGACTGTTGACATTTCCCGACGCCGAGTATTTCTTCATGTCGCGACGCGATAGACAAAGCCTCATTCAAATGTCCTACCATTGACAAATAACATGTTTACTATATTATGTTTAACACAAAAGTATTTTTACACCGAAATAATTGTCGTATGTCAAAGCAATTATGCGTAGTTATCCACGCTCTAATTGCTACTGATGCGAATGGTAGATTTTCCTAAACAAATCGCCCGCAGTGTGACCGCGCTAACACTTTCCGAATTCGCCTCACACCCGTTCAGAATCACCGTTCACAATCAATTCACAACACTCACTCAATACGTAAAAACTTGCATTAGTTTTGGAAAATCGTTTCGAATATACGCGCGCTGCAGCGGCGTGGTCGGATGGTTGTCGTCGACTGACAGTGCCCAGCGGCTGAGCGGAACATCAGTGGGACGGCTTCTAATGATGATCGTCTCATTGTGGTAAGGAATTGCGCGTTTAATGGGGTCGTGTGGGCGATAATCGTATCGGTAACGAGTGAGGGAAGGCCTGGGTCTAGCGGATCGGTGGTTCTAGGAAGCACCACGGATGGGAATGCAGGACGCGGCCAAGCGGCTGCGGAATGTTGCACATGTGCTTTGCGGTGCTTCCTAACACGGGGTGCACTGCACGAGGGATAATGTGAGACGTGTGATATGCTTACTGATTTTTAAGTCAGTAGGTAGCAAAGTAAAGGTTGAGGAATTAAGAGCAAGTGGAATACAGTAGCAAGATATTCGAAGAAAAATATATGTACGAGTATATGTACTAGTGAGTGTACATAAAAGAAACCAATGATAACAACAATCAAGCGACAGCAAACATACAAAGAAAATATGTTAATATATATATTTTTTTAAACCAAGCTTTCTACGCTTGTATGGATTAGCTTCCAGCAACTTTACGATTTTAATCAAAATTCTTACCTTATATTTTTTATCCACTAGATCTGATAACGGATTTGCAACTGGCACAGATTTTTTTATATAACTGGCGCAATTAAGCATACGATTCTGATAGAAAACAGTTACAGTAAGTACCATATAAGACGCGAGCAGCACCATCAGGGCATCACTCACGCGTCTGTCACTCTTAACGCCCTATTGAAGAACCCCCGGCGATATCTCCTAGGTAAATCTCGACGCACCGCGCACTATTAAGTGTTAGTTGAACTATTAAGCTTGTTAGATATGATACCTATGACCTCCTTTTAAAATCTCACTACATATTGACAGAGAACTCATCATCACAATTTAAAACCAAAATGGTCGCGGACTTATGAGGGAAACGCATAGTACGCATTGTACAATCAAACAAGCCCTCTAAAAGCAATGTACTGTACCCAATTGGTAAAAGTATCAAAGGAAAGAGAAATAATTCGGAATAAAAAAGTGACTAAAGTATAACAATAAAGTCACAGGAGGATGCCCAAAGCTCGTTTGGCCATCCATGGAAAGATTCAAGATGTCTAAGGATCTTGACGCTCTATAAACAAATCCCCAAGTGGCGCAAGATAGAAACAGATGGCGTCCTTTAGTGTCGGAGGCCAGGATCCTCTTTAGATCGTTGAGCCAGTGAAGGGTACAAAATACGTGCAATTTTTTTTTTTTTAAATAGTGTCGCTTGTGGTCTCTTCTATTGCTACAGTAGACAAATTAGTATATTTTTAATTGCCTGTCTGTCTCTATATTGTACACGACGTGTACAATATAGAGACAGATCACGCCAAAATAAAGAAAACAGAGCATCATGAAATTTTACACGTTCTTATTGTGGGTCAAAATTTAGGTTAATTATTATACCTAAAAATAAACAGCACTAAAACTGTATCTACAGAACATTAAATGGACTTAATGGATCGAAAAATCCACGTGAACGAAGTCACGATCACAGTAAATGGATTCAAACTA
The DNA here is from genome assembly GCA_937001555.2 of Hypsopygia costalis. Classification (NCBI taxonomy): domain Eukaryota; kingdom Metazoa; phylum Arthropoda; class Insecta; order Lepidoptera; family Pyralidae; genus Hypsopygia; species Hypsopygia costalis. The sequence goes on from OW443330.2 coordinate 5,195,087, forward strand.
AATCTCAAAACTGTCAAACGAGATCTCACCAAGAGCAAAACAATGACATCCAACGACGATGACGGCGTACAAACTTTACAAACCGTATCGAATAGCGTGGCCAACGACGTCCTCGCCCACGGACCGTGAAGCCCAAACGTGCCCAAACGTTTGCTCCTCTCGTATGTCGTAACAATAATTAGGTATTATCTATACCTAATTAGAACGCTTCCGTGTCGGACACCAGTGGGCGATCACTAGTTTTGGTAACTTGTACGGCAACTGTATCGTTTAAAATTATAAAGTTACATAATATTGAGTTGTTTCTTATACTAATTATGAGCTTTGATTTCGATAGTATTGGATAATATGATGTCGGTAATTTTAAATTGCATGACGTAACAACATAATTTGACGAAGTAGTAAGAATAAATTAAGAATATCTCGGAAATGTCTTTTTAACGACCGGTCGGCAGCCCAGATACTACATAGAACTAAGCAAATACGAGATTGGAAGGAAGTGGGTTATCCACTGCTGACTTTCTGTATTCGTGCCAATTAGTTAAATGTTGGCTGGAAGAGATCTACATTAGAGATAAGTACACCTTTGCACACGACATTCTTTGTTTTTGTGTATTTTTTTTTTGTTTTGAACAATTCTCTTAATTGTTCAAAACAAAAAAAAATACACATTGTTTTGAACAATTAAGAGATAATACGTAGGCGGGATGATAAGTAACTAGCCACTGCTATTTAAAAAGTTAAAATTAAAAAAATATATATGTCATTTTTTAATTCGTATCTCTGACTACCTGTGTTCTAAATTTGAATTTGGTGGCGTGAAAATTTTATAGATTTTTTGTCATTTGAAAATATATTTCGTCAACTGTTTTCAAAATGGATAAAATTGAACAAAGAGTGGTGATAAAGTTTCTTCATATGAAGGGCATGAAGGGGAAAGATATCTATGACGAGTTACAAAGGTTTTGGGTGAATGTGCTCCTTCTTATGCCACAGTAAAAAACTGGGTGGTTGAGTTAAAACGCGGTCGGACATGTGTCCAAGATGAAGCCCGCCCCGGACGTCCAAAAAGCGTCACGACTCCGGAAATGGTCGTGAAAGTACATGATATGGTTTTAGCAGATCGACGATTGAACTTATCTGAAATAGCTGACACTACAGGTATCTCAAAAGAACGGGTACATCATATCCTAAGTAAGGAATTAAATATGAAAAAGTTATCGGCCCGTTAGGTGCCGCATTGCTTACGCACGATCAAAAAAGGATTCGGGTGCAAAACTCAAAACAATGTCTGGACCGTTTTCAGAGTAATAAGGCCGATTTTTTACGTCGATTTGTAACAACAGATGAAACATGGGTTCATCATTACACGCCAGAATCAAAAATTCAATCAAAACAGTGGATTCAATCGGGATGCCCGGCTCCAAAAAAGCCATGGCTGTAAAGTCGGCTGGAAAAGTGATGGCTTCCGTCTTTTGGGATGCAGATGGGATCTTGATGATAGATTACCTTTCTAAAGGTCAAACAATTAATGGAGAATACTACGCTAATCTTCTAGATAAGCTTCATCAATGTATTCAGCAAAAACGACCAGGTTTGGCGAAATAAAAAAATCATCTTCCACCAAGACAACGCTAGGGTTCACACATGTGTTAAAGCTATGGCAAAAATCAACGAATTGAAGTACGATTTGCTGCCCCACCCACCTTATTCGCCTGATCTAGCGCCATCAGACTTCCACTTATCCCCTAAGCTCAAAACTTTTTTGGGCAGAAAGAAATTTGCCACAAATGATGAAGTCATAGCCGCTGTAGAGGAATATTTTGCAGGCCTCGAAATAGAATACTACGCTAATCTTCTAGATAAGCTTCATCAATGTATTCAGCAAAAACGACCAGGTTTGGCGAAATAAAAAAATCATCTTCCACCAAGACAACGCTAGGGTTCACACATGTGTTAAAGCTATGGCAAAAATCAACGAATTGAAGTACGATTTGCTGCCCCACCCACCTTATTCGCCTGATCTAGCGCCATCAGACTTCCACTTATCCCCTAAGCTCAAAACTTTTTTGGGCGGAAAGAAATTTGCCACAAATGATGAAGTCATAGCCGCTGTACAGGAATATTTTGCAGGCCTCGAAAGCAATCATTTTATGGAAGGCATTACTGCTTTAGAACAAAAATGGAATAAGTGCTTAGAGGTTCACGGAGACTATGTCGAAAAAGAAAATTAATTTTATCACGGAAAGTTAAGTGTTTTCTTATTAGGCTAGTTACTTATCATCCCGCCCTCGTACAAAAACAAGTGGCTTAATTCGGGTTAGACTGCCGTCTCCCAGTTTCCAGCGCCAAGAATTTCCACTTTGAACCGCTGAGCTATTACAGTCAGATGTCTAACAAGTAAAAGTACCCGAAATAAAAAACCGAAATTTCGGTCGAAAACTCGACAATTTGCTTCCCGAAGGACAAGCAAGATTCCGAGTTTTCGGTCGGTCGGTTAGATACATTTGACATATTTTGTTGTCTAACAAAATGACATGACACCACCGAGTAATGACATTTTTTTTAAACACAATATAAAGTATGTTGGGAAATCATTTCAACTTATGGCATTAAGTATATGAATGATATAATATATATTTTATAATCAAAGGAGAGTAAGATAAAGTGAAAAAAGCGTAGAAATTATAGCATTAGTAGACTTTCGTTTGTATTGATTATAGGAAGAACTTTGATTATTGTACAGTTAAGAGTACGACAAGTTGGACATTTTGACGTTCTACATGTCCTATATCATACCGCACGCATTAAAAAATAAAAATCAAAGTGCAGTATCAATCATTGTCAGCGGTATCAGAGAAAGAAACTTTCAATCTTTGACAAATTAGTTTCATAGTTTTTATTAACCCAAGTAGGACTACACCATTTAATGTAATTTAAACTGTATAAAACATTAAAATAAAAGATTAATTCCTTAAAAGCATAAAAACATAAAACTACATAGACCATAGAGAGATACGGAGAAGTAAAGCAAGTCATTAAAATAAAAGCGACGAAAGCCGAATAACTATTAAATAGCCATTAATATTTAGAATTACGATTCTACCGTGAAAATATGGATACTGACGTAGACACCGGTTGGATTAATTCAAAGAACGATACAATCGGCAGATAACGTAGTTTTGTTAATTGAATAGATACACTACACAACTATGTAAAGCTTCTTAAGTAGCGGTCGTCGTCAACCCTTATTTTTATTTTATTTTTTTATACTACGTCGGGTGGCAGACAAGCATACGGCCCGCCTGATGTGAAGCGGTTACCGTAACCGTATTAACGCTCGCAACCGTATATCACTTGCGCGCCGCCACCCCCACTGCCAAGGCAACGCATCTCCTTCTTTTCTGGTGACCTCACTCACTCGCAGGAACACAACAACCCTCAAGGGTTTTGATATTTGGCTGCGGTATTCTGTGAGGTACATTCCCCAGTCGGGTAGCTTACAATTACGCTCCCTACCTCTCTTTTCGCCAGAGCTTCGTTTGTCAGTTAGCAGGGTGCACCACGTGCAGGTGGCTTTGGTTCAAAAATGTTGATAAACCACTTACACCCCGAATTCATCCCACTGCTGGGATATGAGTTTCCCCTCAATCGAAGGGGTTTAGAGCGTATACACAACTCTGCTCAACTGCCGGTTGACCAATAAATAATATTTCATATATTCTATACAAATATTTCATATTTATTGACAATAAATTAGGACCTTTTAGATGAAAAGTGGACATTCATCGGCCCTATCGAAGGAATTTCGTAATTGACAAATTCCGAACTTTCGCCCAAAACTTCGTATTTTCCCTTCAGAACAAGCCCCCCATCACAGAGGAAAGAACTGCAGGGAATATGCGTTAAAACATATAGATCTTAGCTTGGAAGTATAGAAAGTATAAAAGTCAAACCTTCTGGAATTTTCTATTGCTAGCTTCTTGGCTTTTAGATCAAGCTAGCTTCGCAACGAAAAAATATATCAATCTTAAGTCGGAATTGGGTTAAATTAATTGACTGCAGAGTCCGCAAAGTGAATCCATTAATAACGACAGCCGATCCAAGCTTTGAATCGTTAAGTAATTGAGCGTCTTTGTTCTATTCATCGTCTGACGTGACATATTGCAAACACGATACAGCATCTTTATGGCCAATTGTTTTGTCATTACATCCAAACGACGGGAAAATGTTTGTCAAGGCGTAAAGTTTAAGACACAGTTTATCGATAACATTAGAACCAGTACTTACATTTGAGATACGGAGATGAATGAAAAACTCTTGAATAATTGTCCTAATAACATGGAATTTTGGATTTTAATTTAATTTGTTGAAAATTTTAAGACAATAAATAGTCTTGACTATTCAAACGTTCCGTGTGAATTTTGTGCACAGGTACGGTCGAGCAGTTAAACTACAAAACCATCTAAGGTGTAGTAGCGGTTCCAACTTTAAAACAAGTAAAAAAAAATGAAAAGTAGGATCCGTTATACTTTAACTACATTGTAGATTGTTTTCAACAATATAGAATGTAGTTTTCTTAAAATATAGCGGATCCAACATTATTTTTTTTATTCTGTCCTGTTTTATTACAACCTAAATATAGCAACCAATATCGAGATTCAAAACGTAAAAAAACCTATTAGCATTTGAAATGGAGAGGAAATACCGGAGTAGCTTTGATTAGCAAAAACTCTCCTATTTTTGGGCCGTCGTGTAAAAAGGTATATGATAAATTGATTGAGGTAAAATTATAAAACATAATTATTGCCAGCGTAGTGTGCCCGTGTTCGAGTTTAATTTAGACACTAAGCAATAACAGGAGTAGAGTCGAACGAAATATAATTGATTGCGTAATATAATTCATTTTTGTAACAGAGGCACTTTACAACATAATTAAAATTATTAAAGTATAAAATGTGAAAAACTGAAACTAGAATCTAAAAAAATGACTGCAGAAGAAATCATAAAGAATTTATTAGTACTCAAGTGATTACATGAACATTGACGCTCAGATCAATTATAAAATAGTACAAAGATTGAATAGTCAAGAAATTAGCAAAGACTGAATCTGTTTGACGATAACGAGAAAGAACTAACACACCAACACACTTAATCGTAAGTGTGCCTTCTAGACCAAATAGAGAAAAATCTGAGACAACGCGAGGTGAAATACTGGTGTTTAAATCAGCCCAAGTGACGAGAAATCGACTGCTGTGGATACGAATAGTATGGGTGTCCTTTGACTCGCCTAAAGTTATTAGTCTTAATTTTATTTGCCCTCATATTGGCCTAAAATCATTGACCTAAACTTCTAACGTTCAATTATTGCCTAGCCTAACTTATGTTTAGTTGTGTCGTAAAAACAGATAGGCCCTGCCAAGGATAAATACAATTGTTTTGGCATTCAGAAACAAGACTTAATTGATAAGGAGTAAACTCATTACAGAACATAAAATATGCTTTATTTTTACAATACTAATTAAAAAGCACAGTATATCATTAACCTACTACAGTCTTGTATACTTATGTGTAAGATTATAAAAGATACGCAGATTTTGTAGCACATGTTTTAGTACCATAGCCAAGATACAAAGGAATAGAAAATAATTCAAAATTTTTAATGTTCTTATCTGTGCGGCGAAGATGAAGACGGAAAAAAGCACAAAAAGGATCATGTCTGAGGGCAATACAACAAGACGGCCTTATTGCCGAGAGCAATGTTTTCAAGGCTAAGGGCAACGAATTTGTGTATGGAATCGTCATCTTAATGAAATTACAAATAATGTTAAACTAAACTTGGACCAAACATGAGAAGTGACATTTTCCTGCATACGTATTTGGTACTGACGCGTTCCCATCCATACTAGGAGAGACAGTAGATGCACATCAACGCGACACGTATGAAATAGTCACTAGTGCCACTACTAATACTTATCAAAGAAATATACCGCCGGGTAATCGTTGAATTTCATATTTTTATGAAGTGCATTTGTTCACTATAGAACACAACTCCTGAATATTTCTAGAAACGTCTTCTAAAATAATATAAACCTAAAATTAGATATGATTAATAACAAAAATAATATATTTCTTCGAAAACATCATAAAATTTGAAGGTTCGCCGTAATAGGTCACCATAAAACCCTAATACGTATGATCACCAATCGGGACGAGTCATTATCATAATGGGATCATAAATATACGAAAATAGATGTTACTTACCACACATTTTCTATAAGTTTCTTGTAACAGCGGAGAGTTGAGACGACTGTTCGTAGTTGAGAATTATAGCAAAACTGAGTAGTTATTCCAGAATGTGCGGGCAGGAATGCGTTCTGTAGCCATATGTTTTGTATTTGTGGATCGGTATATTGATACAGGCAGAGAATTGGATATAATAGTTTATGCTATAGTAACACTTTGTTGGAACTGCTGCTTTTATGCTCTTAAAGTTATCAGCAGATTCATTAATGTCGTTTATTCATTTCGGAACGTATACAAACACTGACATCATTGATAGCTCTAGTTTACGTTTTTCTTTTTAATGTCTAATAAAAACTATCACGTCTTTTCCACAAAAATAACTATCAACATAACAAATGAAACAGTAAACTTCCTTACCAGTACAAATATAGTAAAAGTTATTATTTAATGGGATTTTATAGTACAAAAATAGACAAATATTCACCAATGGACCAAGTTTATAAGTCTAACCTAAACTTCCTTTGAACAAACACTACGACAGTTCAAGGATCTGCAGTGACATTGGCGTTTTCCCGGTGCGTGGGCGGGCGGGACGCGACAGTGCAACGGTTATTGCACTTGTGACGTCACGGCACTATGCACCCGGGACACAGATCGATCGACAGTAAGGGGTGGGAAAAAATAAGCGCGAAAATATTTTGCAGATAGATGCCTGCATCTGCTTTTTTTATAGCCTTTGCCCAGGAATTTATTTTGCCTGCAAAATAAATTCCTAAATCACCGATATACTCAACCGTCCGAAAAATATTGTCGTGTCAATCTGCAGATTATCTTATTTCAACTTCTTTCTACATTAAATTTTAATAAAAAAACGAAATACCTACCGTATTTCGTTTTTTTATTAAAATTTAATGTAGAAAGAAGTTGAAATAAGATGAATATTAATTTTTATAACACATTATAATTTATTATTGTTGTATTATTTACTACATGTCACTATTAATAAGTAATAAAAATAAATCAAGCCATCTAACGGCCTATCGAGGAACTAACTATATCGCCTGAATGAAAATAGAACGTACGCTGCGCCAAGCACGCACGTTAATGCTCTATGCGTTTTTAGTACAGACGGTTTTAGTACAGATCAACGCTAACAGATGGCACACGAAGACGATTTATTTGTTTCGATAATGCTTTAAATACATGTAATAGATAACAAACAAGAAATATATTTTTTCTATTAAGTAATGATCACAAAAAAATATATAAAAACGGACTCAATAACAAAAGTATAAAAATGCTGAACGTTTTTTATCCGAATAGAAAAAAGTACAAAGTTCCAAGTCTACTGCATTTTTTATGTAGGTACTAGGTATATTCCATATCAATTTCGTTATGATCTACCTATATTCATGCATTCTGTAGATATTTGATGATAAATGAAAAATTGCGCTATTAAAATCCTTAAAATAATAAAAGGGAAACCAAGGCAGTTTTAATTGAAATCTATACGTACCTATTCATATAGTTGTATATTACAAAAATGTACCACCTTTCATGAATCATCAATTAATAAAATCTATTAGGTATACATACTTCAACTAGGATAATGTAATGAATAAGATTATAGATGTAGATAGAGCCATGGTCAAAAGCTACACAAGTTTTATAGCACTAAACAAAAATGCCACACTCACAAACAGCAGAAAGATTTTAAACATGATAGAGTAGACTTTAACATCACTCAAAACCATTTCGAAAGAAAAAAGAAAATATGAACGGATATTTTCCGAGCCCACTTAAATAATGACCCTTCATAAACTTCCTAGATAAACAAGTGATTCAGAGATTAGAATTATTTCGAGAGAAAAATGACAAATCATGCTTTTAAAGTTTTCTATTATTAAAATAGTGAAGTGGAGACTAAAATAAAGGTTAGAGAGGAAGAGTATTTGGCTCAGACCGAAACGTAATGAGGTCGTTCACCGAATTACCTCAAAGTAGTTTCGTGACAGATTTGACGTTTGATGATATCAACAAGCCCACGGGATTCACACAGTCATGTTCACAACTGTTCAAGGATTTAATGTAGTAAGATTATGCAACCATAGAATTACGTAGGTAAAACCTTCAAATATGCATATATCGCTGCGTAAAAATAATGAAACAGATAAACAAACATGTAATTGAATACAGGATAATCTGATCAGGAAAATATTTAAACTAAGATTAGAATTTATTTCTACGTTTAACGTAGAAGGACAGGATAAAAACTAACCAAAACATGAGAGACGACGGTTGAAGAATAAATTTGAGTCCATAGGCTAAATCCTATACCGAAAAAGTCGTGCATTTAGTCTTTATTTTGCTAAATAGCTTATACCGAAATTGCAAAGATGTCATGGAAATAAATGACCATGGATGACCTTCGCGTGTCTGTTCTCGATTAGAAACCACAGACGACGGCAGGGGTGTAATTCTACATATTGAATTAGTTGAATTGAATACTGATGGAAAGGCCGATCCCGTATACGAGCAAATCAGCGAGCGCTTTCATTACGGTTTGTACGAAAATGTATAAATGACAGAGTGAGAGAAATGACATCATACGACTGAAAATGTGTTGTAATCACGACTGTTTGTTTTCCTAGTTAAGCAAAATCAACAAGAAAAGAAAATTGTATTACACAAAAGATATTTTTAACATAATATAATGAATATAACATAGTAAGATAAATTTGGGTGCCCAAGACAGGTTAGAATTAAATCAAAGGTAGTGTCCAAGTTTTTGCGGAAGGAGGAATAGGGAGCTACAAGAGTACTCTCATACTTTTCAATCCCCATGATTACACTACTTCAGAAAACATTGAGAGTTCTCGATTGATGGTTATCTACTCGTATCACTGTCAGTTATCACGACAATAACGATTTGAAATGAATGACAATTCGTAAAAAGCAGTTCAAACATATCAGTATTATGAATGAATAGATAAATTAGTATGCGACATAAAGTACAACTGCCAAGCCAATAGATAGAGCACTATTGAACCATCACTACAATGAACGTGATCGGAATGAATAGCCGCCGGATGGAAGGGCCCTTAATATTATGACTTCAATAATAGAGGTCTCAACACCTCCAAACCGTTATAACCTTAGGTTACAATTTAATAGATAGCAATATATTTTAAGAAATATTACCTGCTAAAAATAGACAAATGTCAGAAATTACAAACATCAATCAATGATTTAGTCATAAATTCATAATAGTCATATCATAAAACAAATAAAATTCTATACTTAATTAATAAATAATACAAAGTCAAAATTTTAAATAACAATGTAAATATAGTTACAGAACAATATAATTTATATTTTGCGTTCATAATTTGTTATTTGGCACTTAGCACAGAAATAACCGACTGATTACTTCCACAGAAAAACATTAATCACTTGTATTATCAACATTTCCAGTTTTTATAATGCGCTTTGAATTCATCAGGGCCTGGGAAGATCTAAAGGGACATAAGAATGAACTACCTGTTAATGTTCAGAAAATATTTACATGTCTTCTTGGCTATATAATTGTACGGGATGATGATTAACATCATTTGTATTGTCAGGAGAAAAACATAACAATAACGCTTTCACACGCTTTCCAGGCTTTCTACGATACAGGAAACATTCGCTGCAATGTGATGGCCCTTGAACACGCAACATTGTCGAGGAATAGGAGAATGTATAGTTTCAGTTCCTGTTCCTGTTCCCAATATTCATAAACAAATATTTATAATTTCAAGAAAAAGAATTTATCAAGATAAAGGGGATGAGTCTTCCACTTCGTAACTATTAAGATACATATAAGTAGTACTATTGCTTATATTGTGCTATTACTTGAAACGTTCGAAAGCAAAAAAAAAAATTTCAACGTCTCCATTTAAATTGTTTTATTAGTCGTAGCAATGACGTTATAAATACAATAGACAAGCGTCAAAAACGTACACCGGAAAAGTGAAGTACTCGTAATTATCTCACCAGGCAATTAGTATGCAGAAGCAAGCCGACAAAACTGACGTTTGTGGAAATTGATTGAAATAGGTAAAAATACCATCTTCTGTATTACGAAAATGCACAATTTAAGATGATAAAGTAAATAAAACCCAAGGGATTTGGGATTACATATCACACAAATATTACACAATAATATTTGATGTTAACGTATTTTAGGTTAATTTCATATTTGTGAAAAAAAAAATCGTTCTCAGCGAGGGAAAGAGATAGCAAGTATATTAAAGCGCCAAGATTGTAATGATAGCGATAGTTACAGACCTCACAGGCCAGGAACGTTTCCTGACGCAATTTAGTATGAGTATGCCATATCTATAGTTTTTATAACATCATTGACTTCTAGCTTTTGTATGTGAGGTCGAAATTGCGATTTCGAAGTAGAAGGGGGCCTCCCTTTCTTTTAATTCGAAATCGCCTTTCATCTTCTTGATACACCTGTATGTGTGTAATTGTATATTGTGTATGTAAGTAAAGTTTGTTTGTTTTTAATATCTTTATTGTACTCGTACACCAAATAACAAATAGACAATCAAAATGAAATAAAAATTCTGAATTTAGTTAAAGTTATTAATTTAAGCGGTATCTTATATTTTATATTCATGTCTTTCCTAGCGGGTTAGTGTGACAATAATATATGTATAGTATTCACTTTGTCAATCGAGATGGATTTTTTAAACAATTTCACGAATAAAAGTTTTCATGAAAACCCTTGGAAACTACCTTGGAACCACTATACGCAATTATATTAGAAATAGTAATTACAATGCAAATTAACAAATATACATCTGGCATAGATCCAATACGATACACAATTAATCGTAAGTAGACATATGATCGGATGTCGCTGAACGACCTCAATTTGTGAGACTTTTTAATAGGAATCATGTAAATGAATAACATTTTTTTTTACTACGTCGGGTGGCAGACAAGCATACGGCCCGCCTGATGTGAAACGGTTACTGTAGCCATATTAACGTTCGCTACATGAAATATAACTCGCGCGGCGATACGCAGCTATTCCTTCCATTCTGATGACCTCACTCACTCGCAGGAACACAACAACCCTCAACTGAATTGTTATTTGGCAGCGGTATTCTGTGAGGTGGAGGTACTCGTACTTCCCCAGTCGGGCAGCTTATAAATACGCTGTACCCTACCTTTCTTTACATTATTTGCAAACAAACAACATTATTTGCAGATCTTTATTAATTTAATGTTTTATTAATTATTTTTGTTTGCCTCAAATGATGCTCATCGAAAGATTTGCAAACAATATTGATTATTTAATGTTTTCCGGTTATTAAAAAGAAAATAAGATTTAATAATGATGTTTAACTGTAAAGCTAATTTACAAAGATGAACAGCCAACCAAGTTTACCGAGGATTTCTTCAGGATGAAAATCATTCATACATCGTGTCATAGTCCTATCTTATTATTATTTTAAATAGTTGTCTTGGCCAACTTGCCAGATAAATATTTTTTAAAAAATGGAAAAATTCACCTGCCACCCCTAGGTGGGATATGAACCCACGACCTCTCGATGACCGGTCGAGTGCTCTTCCAACTAAGCTACCAGAAAGGTTTGTGTTGCTGACGAATTTTTGCATCTTATATTTCTACTGTGTGAGTCACAGTGTGACGTCATCAACCTATTAAGTAATCCCACCTAGGGGGGGGGGCAGGTGAATTTATCCATTTTCAAAAAATATAGTCCTAACTTATTTGAAATTTTGAATACTTCAATTTTTAGTGACGAACAAAGAAAGGTTTTGTTGTATTCTCTTTATTGTACACCAAGAAATAGTAGTTTATGCAACTGTCATATAAGAAGGGGTATTAATACACGAGAGTCTGTTTATCGCATGAGGCGAAGCCGAATGCGATAATAGGTTGACTCGAGTGTTTTAATACCTAAGTTATATGCAGTTTCATACACTACTTTATCTTCACTCATAGGAAAAATTGAAATTAAACAAAGTAGGAAGGTTCTTTTCTGGCAGGAGAGTTTCAGTTAACGCCGCCGATGCCGCGTCTAGAATATCTGGCGGAGTGAAAATCACGCCGTCACTACTTTCTTCTCCAATCATATTTTAATCACTTACAGGATTTTAGTAAACTTTTTTGGAATCCCGTATACAAAAACACGATCGGCAAAAAAATGTATGGAAGCGTGGGAAATTAAGTTCAAACTACTCATGCGTGCGCCATTTTTTTCACAGTTCGAACTGCGCATGCGTGCGCCTTTTTTTTTTCATATTCAGCCTAAAACCATAGACTAGTTTAATGAATTAATAAAATAAAAATATAGCGGTACTATAATGAGTTTTATTTTTAATTTTATGTACACTTCTGGACACATCTATTGGCCCACCTTGCATTTTCAGTTTCGTTTGGTCCTAGCTAAAATTTTACATTAAGTCGAGCAAAATGTTTTTATGCAGTTTTGAACCTGGCACATTCATAATTTCATTCAATAGTCTTTTTTTGAATTTCGAACACAGAATTTAAAGAAACAAAAGACAATTTGGAGCCTGTTCGTTGATATCTAACAATCGAATACTAAGAAAACTTGATTTTATTGGTTTACTTGGATTTAATTCTTGAAAGTGTGATTTTTCTCTTTGGTTTTGCAACAAACATTACTTATTCTTAACATTAAAGTGAGGTTCTATCAATAATCTATGGATACTGCGCCTGAAGTGGCGACTTGGGCCACAGCTTGGGCGGCGGCCCAAGCTGTGGCACTTATCCAGGCCGGACACAGTCAAAGAAAAGTGAGTGCTCAACTTAATTTAAGTCGATCTGCGGTCCGAAATGTTTATCGAAGGTACCTAGAGACTGGCGGCTTTGTTCGTCGCCAAGGAAGGCCACGATTTCGGGTCACAACTGAAAGGCAGGATCGATTCATCGTGACGACCAGCTTGAGAAATCGTCACCTTATCTCCATTGAGATACAAAACCAACTTTGTGACTTCCACGGAGTATCTGTGAGCGCTCGAACTGTTCGGAGAAGGTTAAAAGAACGCGATATGGTACCACACAAGCCAGCTAATGGCCCCAAACTAACGCGAGCCCACCGAACAGCGCGCCTTCATTTTGCGCGCACTCATTTAAATTGGACTCAGCAGCATTGGAGCCGTGTACTCTTTTCTGATGAGTCTAAAATTGTGTTACATGGCAATGATGGAAGGAAGAAGGTCTACCGACGTAAGGGAGAGCGTTTCGCACAATGCTGCTTTGAAGAGAGGGTTGCTTATGGCGGTGGCTCATGGACTGTCTGGGGCGGTATATCCGGGAGCGGCAAAACTCAACTTGAGGTTGTTACGGGACCACGGCTGCCAACATTAAATGCTGAAAGGTACATTCGTGAGTGCTTAGAACCTCACGTGATGCCATACGCGGACTATGTGGGCCCAAATTTCCTTTTTATGCATGATAGTGCAAGAGCCCATACGGCCGGCATCGTCAGGGAATATCTTCGGGATGTGAACATCACAGTTATGGACTGGCCAGCAAGAAGCCCAGACATGAACCCCATTGAGCACATGTGGGACGAGCTAAAAAGACGTGTTAGGGCTCGTCAGCCAGTTGCCCAGACGATGCAGGAGTTGAAAACTGCCATAGAAGAGGAATGGGGGAGGATCCCTCAAAATTTCATAGAGCGGTTGATAAACTCTATGCCTAATCGTATGAGAGCTGTGGTAGATGCACATGGAGGCAACACGCGTTATTAAATTAAACTTTTATTTGATAAATAATGTTTTTTATTCAAAAATCAAATGCCTTAATCAAGGCGCATACCCGACTTGTTAGGCGTAGCTCCATGTCGTGTGGTATTCTGAATTTAAATTTAAAACAATATGATCGAAAAAGATAGTAAAATGTATCAGGTTTAAAACTGCATCAATAGTTTTTGTTCAATCTAGCAATCATATTTCGGTAGGGGCCATCGAAACCTAAACTCTAAGGTGGGCCAATAGATGTGTCCAGAAGTGTATATGCGTTTATAAACTGCGTCTTTATAGAGCCGTCTTTGAATTCGTAATTCGAATTTTTCGATTTGAGTGTAGATAAACTATAATTACAATATTATAAGGAAATGTATTTTATATATCTCTTCCAGCCAACCTTATAGTGTTTGGTAGGAACACATACTAGAAACGAAAGGTATTGAGGTGGCACAGAGACAAACATTTTTCTGGGCACATTAATATAAACTCTACGTTTGTTTTATCAAGTTTAATTGGTTGTCTTTAGACTGTTTGTGTAAGAAGTTGAAACGGCTATAAACACCATTAACGATCCGTAAATTTGTGAATAGCAACTTTTAATACAATTTATGCAACGACGTTCGAAAGTCTGTAACTGGAACACAATAATTTATTAAGTAGTTTAAAACTACAATAAAACGAAGAAATTTTGATGATGACCCATTTTATATTAATTTGTAGGAATTCGTTAAACTTATTAAACTTCATTTTGTCCTCAAAGGAATACTGAGAATACACGGAAAGGGGGAAAAAAGGAAAAATATATATTTGTAAAACAAAATGTTTTAACTGTATCTCTCACGGTGATCTTATTTGTTACCGCTATTATGACACTCTCAGTCATATCACATTATTCTAATTAAACACTTCTTAGCTACAGTTTGACGAGCTCGGCTGTCAAATGGTTAGCAATGGCCACTTTGGCTCCGGAGTCGCGGGCTCGATTCCCGCACAAAACAAATATTTGTGTGCATGAACATGTCTGTTTGTCTTGGTCTGGATTATCTGTATGTATTTACGAAAAAAATGTATTTAAGTATTATATCAGTTATCTTGTACAGTGTTCCGCAAAGTGTGTGCCGCGGTACACTGGTGTACCGTGGGCATTAGTTGGTGTGCCTCGAAAAAATAAAGTTATACTTATCATAAAGCTACATAGACGGACGGAAGAAAAATACTTACACAAATAAAAACTGATTTTTCATTTATGGTGTAGGTACCTCCAAAAATTTTCGTTTTATTAGTGTTTAGTTTGTGCCTTTTGTGTACAAAAAGTTTGCGGAACACTGATCTAGTAGGTACCCATAGTACAAGATTTGCATAGTTTGAGACTAGATGGCCGTGATTGGTCCAGGAATATTTATTTATATATTATTATTTACAATGTGTAAATTGAACCAACTGGTCATAAGTGATTTTGAACATATTCTGATTTTCTTATATCAACTGTAAGGAGTTAAGAAGCAATATGCAGAAACTATATATGGCGATACTGGCTGGTTTAGTACACCACCAGAGTTTATTGTTCGCGTTCGATCACATCAACGTAAACAAACATACCAAATAGAGAAAAACTCTCATGTTGTGAATTTATAAGATGCGTGTAACATAACAAATTTATATAGCTTACTTACTCACATTTTGAAGTGAGCAACTCTGCTAATTTGGATATGTAACACGCGTCTGGTAAATTCACAATATGAAACTTTTTTTCAAGTTGGTCGGCTTGTAAACGTTAACACGTTCGAATGTGACCAAAAAACTCGCACTAAGCAATCAGTGTGAAGTTCATAAAAGCAGCCTTCCAGAGACCAAACATAAGAAAATTCTTGAAAATGAATTCAGTACAATATCAGTATGAATTTAATTTTTGGCGTGCTCTGGAGCACATGCCTCGGGTTCAAATGCCGGCAATACAGACGCACTAATTGGTATCTAAATAGTACTGTGTACCGGCATTGTACTATATATATCACTCAGTTGGTTGTATAAAGGTGAATCACGTACCTGTTAACTACAGATGAAATTAACATTAATTTTAAAAATCATTAGTTATCTCCGTAGAGATTCTTGACTCAGTCGGAAGAAATAAATTAATGCAGGCATGATTTTTGTTCCAAATTTTACAAACCATACAATAAAGAGGAACTTTATGGTCGCAGAGACGATGGCTGTGAACATCGTCAAAGGGTTTTCTCGTGTAAAAAAGGTATCTCTATGTCTGAACGAGTACTTGTAATCACTGAAGCTTGTAGTTTGTTTTTTTTTATATACTGTCTGCATCTCTCCAGGCATTTTATCGTGTATTTAAAATTCAACTATCACATATAACAGCTGAGGAATTAGTATATCACTGACAAAATCTCTGACGAGCTCGGTGGCGTAGCGGTCAATGACGCGGCTTCGACACCAACGGTCGTGGGTTCGATTTCCACACAGGACAAACATTTGTGTACATGAACATGTCTGTTTGTCTTGGTCTGGGTGTTTTCTATGTATTATAAGTATGTATTTACAAAAAAAAAAGTATTTACGTATGTTTATCAGTTGTCTAGTACCCATAACACAAACTGCAGTGCTTGGTTTCGTTTGCTTTATTTTGGCAGTCCTGCTGCCAGCTGTGCTCATGAGATCACATTATCATATGTACATATCAATAGAACACCCCTATATAAACATACTTTACTACAATTCAAAGACTGGGGAATTGTTCTCAAAAACTACTAGAAACATCGCTCAATGTACCAATTTAATGATGCTACCCAAAGAGGAGAGTCAAAATGTTTGAGCCAAATGAGTCACGGACCAAAACTAACAAAACAGAATGCTATTCATAATAGGACACCAAATGTTTCTATTGTATTCGTTAAGGCGAAGAATAGGCCATTTCAATAGCGATTAACAAAATATTAAACTTAATTCAATTTTCATATTTCGACCAACCCGCCGTTGAGCGGCGTGGGGTATGCTCTAAACTCCTTTATAGAGGGGAAACCCATATCCCAACAGTGGGATGAATAAGGGTTAAGGACGATATAACATAGGAATAGAGTTATTGTCTTTTGCGGATTTACCAGATTACATTCTTGTGATAGCTCTCAGAGTTAGCGATTTGAAGTGGCAGTACGATGGCCACATCTGCCGAGTCAGCGATGTGCGAAAGTCCTAGAGTGGACGCCACGTATGGAGCAACGAAGCGTAGGATGTCTCCTCTCTAGATGGACCGATGACCTCAAATAAAGTGGCTGTTAGCGCTTGGATGCGGAAAGCGGAGGATCGCATATGGTGGAAAACATTGGGAAAGGGCTATATCCAACAGTGGATAGATACAGGCTGATGATGATGATGATGACTAACTGTATGTCTGCTGCAATGTAGTAGAAAGTTCAATTCGACTGTTTCCATACCCTTACTAGATTATGCCAATATTACTTTTGGTAGAGGAAAGCGACACGTCAACCATGTGAGGACAAGATTTATTTACGTCCGTTTCAATTCCTTGAGCCGAAGGTGATGCAAAACCATAGCGGGCGCGAACACGAGATCTACAAGTTAATGGAGAGCCTTTTATGGATGCGGTCGCTTTCGTCTGCCCTGACCTTCTACAGAGGGCATTGAGTCATTTGAGGTCTCCGTTATCATGTAATAATCTAAAGATACGGATTAAAGGTTGTGATATGAGGACAACATTTTAATCGACAAATCGAATACGTTTCACGTACATAAGCTGACTGGTTGTTGTTTTATATGTTTTCTGTGTGGTAAAATACGGCCTATCAGCATTAAATATAATAAGGCATAGTTAAAAAAAAAATGCTAATTTTACAATACACAAATGCATAAAATAACTTTTGATTATTATTAGGATTGCAATTGACTGGATCGGACTGCAATTTTTGAATTATTTGTATTCAGCTAGTCACGCGATAATTCAATTAACTTATGTTGGCTCATTTATCAATATATCACGCGCCAAGCATTTTGAAAACAAATAATTGAACAGTTGCATTTACAAAACTTATAATCACTTTAGTACTAGGGAACGCAGAACCGGTACTGATTTACAGAACCGGTAATTTCTGTATTGATGTTCACTGGAAACTAAACAGTTGAGTACCGAGAAATCCGAAAGAACCTGGATTCGAATTTTGTGGTCCCGGTTCTCAGGTTTCTGTAAAAAGCAGGATTTCCCAGGAGCAAACTCTATTCTATTTAGTACATCACTTAAATAAATACCTACTTGTTTTTAGTTTTTTTCGCATCATATTTTGAGCTGTTTAGTTCATACTAAGTTTGACATATCAATATACCACACTCCCTGTATCATTTCCTACTTGAAAAGTCAAGTCATTTCATCTATTCATTTGATAGCCACAAAAAATACATTAGTTTTTGTTTCAACATAGTTTTTCATTCATTATTATTACATTTCGTAGAGCATTTTTTGTTTCCTTGAAAATATGACAATATTGAATATCGCATATTGTATTGTCACAAGTACTATTAAGTACTTATACTGTGCCAGAAATAAAGGTGTATACAAAATTTTAGCTCCATTGGTTGGGGATGGACATATCTGGTTAAAATTCTGTCGCTTTTATTATTATTATTAATAAATAAAATCTTGAAAAAATGTTGATGTTTAAGGTTATTGCTCCAACATGTTTATACGTTCACGTTCCTAATAAAGGCTGCTAAATTGCTTACCAAATATAGGTAGAGACGCGTAGACGTTCCAAATTAAAACTATGTATATGTAGGTACCTACTTAAATAGCCAAGCTACAAATTAATCATGATCAACCGATTATATTGACGATATAAATTCAATTATATTAATGATTTTAGACGGAATTGGAAAAGTTTTTTTTTTTATATTAGCTCAGCTTAGTGGCTCCGCTTCGCCTTATGGTAAATGAAAAGAGGAACTCAAATTGCAGCGGCAACTGACTAAAGACTATACAACAGTGTTCAGTCAGTAGATACGATCATGCTGACCCACGAGTTGCTTCTTCACGCTTCATTTGAAGGATCCCATGTTGTAGGAAGGATAAAACACATGTACCGGCAAGGCGTTCCACTCTTTAATGGTGTTTTGTTGTTGTTGCCGAACTCTTTATTATGCAAAGAAATGGTCTCAACAGTGGACATCGCAACATTACACGCGTTGTTCTGTGACGGATACATTACGTTACTTTTTTAATTTTAATTACATGTTATCAATATTTACATCCCAATATTTTATCAGAAGCGAACGAAGCGTACGGTTGGGCACACCATCGAATAGGTAAATATTTGATAAGCATTCCGACCTCAGAGTGGTGGACAGTTGCCTAATATTTACTCAACCAATTGGAATATAAAAATATTTCCCTTCTAGTACGTTAGAAAATATTATCACTGGAGAGACTACCAATAGTGTATTTTTTTCACAACCGCATAACACAAATTTCTCAACGCAATGAGAGGTATTCATTGAAATATAGATGTAACTTACAAGACCATATTACGAATATAAAATAACCGTAGGTTTTTATTAATGTGTTCCAAGTATAAACGTTGAACATAATCTTTCCATATTAATACGACCCAATGTAGTGTACTGAGTGCTAGGTTTCCGTGATAAATTTATGACATTGACTTACAATCTACATTTTACTTAGACGGTCACTTTTTTCGCCTCTATTACTATATATACCACACAAAACATTAGCACAACGACAAAAGAGGAAAAATGTTGAACTGTAAAGCGAATAATCAACCTTGAATTGACCATGGTTGACAAACCACGACTACTACAAAAGCCAAAACTCGATCAAATGTGGCATGAAGACATGAAATTATTATATGTATAGAGAAATCAGAAAAGTGGTGATCTTACACATCAGTATCATTTACATACTAGAATATGTCAGCACATTGCTATTGAACAACTTCGAAATCATGTTAATATGTATGTAATCATGAATAAAATTTAAGAGTTAGTTTCGTTTATCCTGTGTAATCTATGTTATTAATGGGATAGGTGCTAATCTAACCTGATTTTAATGCGATTTTCACTGGAAGTTATTTGGAGTTTACTGATACGAAAATTATTTATGATTCATCAAAAAAAAATTATAATAAACACAACATAAAAGCAAAATAAAAGTTTATTAAACCACACGGAAGTCGTGAGTAACAGCTAGTAGAGATTATAATTTCAACGACTCTATGAGAAATTTCATTAATCTGATTAACAATACACTTTTGTAAGACGAAGTCAAATTTAATTTACGCCATGTCCGCATGTCCGCCTGCTTAGCTGATCGAGCCCGCCCCAAAGTAAAATTATTTCGTGTTAATGAGTCGAACCACTCCTATTCCACTAAGCCGACACACTCTATAAACGGATCATCGAAAAGTGCTTCAAAAACGTAACATGAAAATGGCTGTGAAGAAAACAAGTGAATACTAAGCAACATAAAATAAAACCGGCCAAGTGCGAGTCGGACTCGCGCACGAAGGGGTCCGTACCATTATCTATAAAAACGGCAAATAAATCACGTTTGTTGTATGGGAGCCCGCTTAAATATTTGTTTTATTTTTATTTAATGATTTCTTTTTCAAGTGAATATTAACTAAATATTATGTGAGTATTTCAAGCGTCTACCTATTGCCGTTAGCAATTGCGAGCAAAAAAATCACGTTTGTTGTATGGGAGCCCCCTTAAATATGTAATTTATTCTATTTTTTCGTATTTGTTGTTATAGCGGCAACAGAAATACATCATCTGTGAAAATTTCAACTGTCTAACTATCACCGTTCATGAGATACAGCCTGGTGACAGACGGACGGACGGACGGACAGCGGAGCCTTAGTAATAGGGTTCCTTTTTACCCCTTGGGTACGGAACCCTAAAAAATAAAAGCAAAGAGCTTTACGCGTGTAGATACTTTTTTATTTCATTGTGGAGTCATATAAATTAGTGGTCGCCCAGTGGTCAACCATAATTAATTAAAATTATGAAGTTGATACTGTTGATTGTTGGCACTTGGTGGAACATTATTATCATAATGTTATAATAAAGCACTTGTACTATTCCACGTTATTATATTTAATATTATTGAAACACAAACACCATCTGTTTACCTTGATAATGCCTTAGCGGCGAAACCGGTCGGTAATATTAAATATATTAACGTGGAATAGTACAAGTGCTTTATTATAACATTATTAAAATTATGACTTTAACTCCGCCAACCCCCAGTTGAGCAGCGTGGTGGAGTACGCTCTAAACCCCTTCGATGAGGGGAGGCCCGTATCCCAGCAGTGGGATGAATAAGGGTTGACGACGAATGTATTTATATGCATAATTTAAAAAAAAATGCATTCTGCACTCTTTCTCTATATGAACTACATACAATAATAAGTCTCCGAAATTTCATATTCCTCCGTCCGCGCAATTTTCGTAAAAAGGTTACAAAGCTTTTACTTCACGTATTAATATATAGATATACATATGTATTGTATTATCAGAACAAAAATACCAATCACTATGGCATACGACTATAATCAAATCGCAAAATCATTCGATAATAATTTATCGAACATTATCATCATAGATTATGCGATAACATTCGCGTATCTAATATCAAATCGAAACAAGTTTTAAACATTTTTCTCTCATGTTTTGTACGGTTTATGTAAGGAATTGATGTAAAACTGGTTGGAATAAGTTACTCAGGTACAAGAATGTCGCATTAGTAGCGTATAAAAAAAATGTTCTGGAATGCTGCAGAAGTTCGATACATTTTTTGGTGTTGTGCTTTCTTGAAGATATAAATACCTTGAGTACGTTACTCTGACTATAAGTCACGTTCTATCCGCAGCTTAGCGCCCTTGAACACAGTAGCCGGATAAAAGGTATCCTATGTGTCAATCACTCAATCCAGAACATATCTGAATTGATACCAAATTTCATTGAAATCCTCTCAGCCGTAAATGGCTAACAAGAAACATCAATACATCCACATAAACTTCCACTATAACAATATTAGTGGATTTACAGAATGTAAAATTATTTACCGAATTTAGGCGAAAATTCAATGCTAAAATTGTGTTCGCAAAGTGCAGACATCCTCGAAGGCAGTTTAAAATGAGGATAAAGTTTATATTTAATACGTTAAATACGTAATATTAAGCTACATACTTATTTATACTTGCGTAGATCTTTTATATATAATTTAAGTAAGTTATAATAAATGAAATACTGTTTGTTGATAACCACATCACATGAGAGCTGCTGGTTATTTGTTGTAAATAGCCCGAGTTAAGATTTCACGAAAGAAAGTTGGAAAAGATTCTCTCAAAATTTTCAAATTCGGGAAAAATTTAACGTCATTTTTTGTATGGATTTTTTATGACTCAAGACCATAGCTCATGATTTAAACTATGCATATCTTGGAAAAAGATTTCTTTGTTCAAGATGTATTCAGACGCAGACTACCTGAACATTTGATTTCTGCCTTAAAAACTACCAGTAAGATACGTAAACCAATATATTTATCATCGTGCATCGGTCATATCATTCGGCCCCGAGAAGGTCGACATTAATACATTCAAGTTATTTACACGTATCACAGTCATGTTCAATGGAAACTTGTTTTTCTTACGAACTTACTTTTCCTGAAGTTTGTATGAGTCGATAATTCGCGTGTTATTATGTCAAGGTTGGCAATTGTGACAATTTATCCGGCTTTATGTAATAATCCTGAGAATGTCGCCAGTTCATCCTGTCCTCATATCATGTGGGTATTGTGTCTGCTCGCACAGACGAGACTTAAGTACTATTTTATTTATTTATTTAAAAACTTTATTGACCACAAATTACATAAGGGTACAAAAGACGGACTTAACGCTAAAAGCATTCTATACCAGTCAACCTTCGGGACAAGCAGAAACTCACGAATGCGGTTCTATGGTTTTATTATTAAACCAGGGGACGTCCGCGACTTCGCCCGCATGAATTAAATAATTATTTTTTTTATAATCCGTCGGGTGTCAAGCAAATCTACTATTGACGCTTACAATGCAAGTAAAACTTTGCCCGCGCACTGGCACACACGTTGCACACACAAACACAACATCTCCTTACATCTGGTGACCTCACTTACTTGCTTGAACACAACAAACCCAACCTTGACAATTCGGACAGGCCTACCACACATTCCCATCACTGTGTCTCCTGTGTAACCAGGATAAACAGCGGCAACCGCCAGAAAGGCAATAAAGTTGCTGTTCCAAAGTTCTGCGGTTGTCTTGGAACTCACAACGAATTTAATGAGAAGAAATTAATAGTACTTAAGTAGTAGAAAACTTTTGAGGTTGGCTTCCCCATTGGCAATGTGAGAAACAACAATATGACATTATTTGTCATACGAGTAGTAAATGCAATGTATACTGTATTTGTGTACCAAATTTCTCCCCAATCCCTTCAGACATTTACGCATAAAATATGGAATACACATCCGTGTATCCATGCTCACAGATTTACCCCGTTGATAATATTAGTAGAATAAATTTCTGGCAACACAATAAAACCAACTAAATTATGAATGCATTCATGTCCGTGGTCTGTTTCTTTTTAGCATGTGCGTTTAATCTCAAGAGCATATCGAGTGCTGCATTTACGACCCTGGCCTTGTAGCACAATACGCTATTATCTGCGCTGTGTACAAAATAGACGATAGGCTACGGGTGAACTACGGTAGGTAATTATTTTATTAATAATAGACATTTTCTACCATGCACTGTGTAATTGTGGCATCAACTTCTTTCAGCAGTATTTCCACACAAATATGACATGGAAGCCCTCAAGAACATAGTAAATATTTCCCTTAAACGGCTGGCAACGGATCGGTAACCACTGATTTATATTGCAGTGAACTATAATTATGATTCTAAACAAATAACATTATCTAGAGTCTACCATTTATCCCCAAATAATATTATGCGGCAAGTTACAAAATAGAGTCGTGGGTGAACAGCACCAACACCGCTAAATTAGGGACCTTTTGAATGCACTTAGAGGGCTGAGTGCACGTCGATCCACCCACGCTATGCAGATTGCATTTAATTCGCGTCAGTATACATTGTAGGGTGAGGCAAAAACTAGCACAAGACATTTGCATACATTTTTGTAATAGAGTTTTTGTATTATGTACGAACCTATTAAATTTACATAATGTCGCACTTTCAAACCTAGCGAAAATGAATTCAATTGCGGGTTCTTCGACTTTGCAGCAGCGATTTATGAATGAATGATATTTATTTCACATAAGTTGTGGTTACAAAGATGGAACACGTAATAAAATAATAGATCGCCCACTTAACCGGTTTCGGCACGAAAATTAAATTTAAATAACAAATAAATTATATTAATCAAATTAAATTATACGATAATGCTATGTAATTTAAATTGTCAAAATTCTAAATATACATTAAAACTTTGTGATTTAATGAATTGTTGATTTAATGAAGACTTTGAAAGAAAATGGCCTCTATTCATGACACGACTCAATGATTTATATCTTGGATATATAAGGCAACCTAACAGATGTTCCATAAATGGTTCCGCGTACCACTCGCACATTACTTAGTCAATTATTAAAGTACCCTGGGAATAAACTAAACCTTGAGTCACATGTGCAGCTTCCAGAAGAACATTGCAGGAAATGTTATGGTGGATTTAAACAAATTTCTTCAAAATAGACTATAAAGCAGTTAATGGGACAGTAAAAGTCAGAATATTATTTGGTCCCCACCCACGAGGCCTTCCAGGAATAGACACCGGCGTCATAAAAGAAGCACAGAACAAAACCGCAAACTCGACTAACTCGTGCTAATGAATCTGAATTAACCTGCTATTCAACAATTGTGATGACATCACGCAACAATGGGACTATGAACACCCAACTTATATTAAAACAAACGATTCCAGAAATTGCGAATACAGATGCTCGAAAGATATTTTTTTAAATGTGTTGACACATTAAGACACAGCGCACGCAACTAAACACTCCAAAAATAACAGGCTGGCAAACATTGCGAGATTACAAAAGACCGAGCCTAAACTCCACACTTCACGTGTAAATCTCGTAGTAAATAAACACAAATGAGCACACACGAATCAGAGATGCACTCGAAACATCCAATAAAAACATTCTAGTGATCGATAAATTAAATACGAAGTAGCGTAAGCTGCAGTATCATCTGATTCGAAAGCTACGTTTGTAAACAAACGCACATGGATGGATGGATATATTGTATCAATCGTGATCAAATGAATTAAGAAAATTAATACTCACAGCCCGGCGATATTCCGTTCTCCTTCATCGCGCAGCGGAATGGATAATAAGTGCCTGGCAGCACCTTGCCGTACATTGTCCGATCCATCTCGACCAATCGTGAAGCTGTTTTTTAGAAATAAAACACCCACAAAGTCCACAATATGTTCAGATCACCATAACTACAACCTACACGTTAACGGAGTAAACACCGTCCTACGCGACGCGAAAATGCAATGAACACTTGCAATTAATTATGGAATATGAATATTAGGTACTATTGTGTTGACATAGTTCTAATCAATATCAAGGACACGATGGAACTGAACGGTCCTATTGGTGTTGTTACTTGTCATCATATCGACGGCTCGTTTCGGTTATCGATAATCACGGTGATAAGTGATAACACAATGTCACGGGGCGAGGTCGCGGCGTCGACAGTGCTCACTCTCGAGTAGAGTATTCGTCAACGCGTCCCAGTCACAACTAAAGTCTCGTAGTTGGTTGACTAGAGCGTCACCGGCGCCGGCGCACGCCACTCCAGCCACACCGGCTGGAGATTATTTATACGCGGAGATGGCTTAGCAAGTGCATTCGTCAAAATCAATTGTTCCGCCGTGGATAGATTTACGACGGAACTGCATGTCGAAAAAAATAATTAAGAAAACCACATCTTCGCGCGCTTCTGTGCATTTTCACAGTGGATCATTGCCGTAATTTGTTTGATAGTAGGCCTGGTTGACAATTTAATGATATGTCAATAACAAATCGTGTTTCAGATAAGATCAAAGAGAAACGAAAGTTGAGCGTTGAAGTGATTACTCTAAGGGAAATGGTTCAAATTCTCGAGCCTGGGAAATTCCATGCAGGCCGAGAACATGGGAAAGGGCGATCTGTCACGCGTCCTCTTACGAAATCTAATTTAGTTCTCGGTTACTGAAAAATTCTACAGTTACCGCAGCATCCGGCCGCATTGCGCCTGAGCGTCTGACATAAAACTTCCGGCTCATCATTTTCACTCCATCACTTCTCAGATTTACGACAATCATTAGAAAGAAAAGTGGTAAGCTACACTTTGATCTATTGTTTGAGTGAATATCTTTTAAATTTGACGATTTTTTTCATTAATGACTTACTGGAATTACATCCACAAATAATTTGTCGTTTCTATGACTGAACTTTGAGAAACCGTCGGACAATTCTATAAATCATTGCAATTTCATCAGTTGTATTTATTTATTGATAGATATACACACACTTTTTCATAATAAACAAAATGCAGCGATGAGAATACATATTTTCATTTCACAAATATGTAATCAAAATACTGAATTTCCCTAAACACCGTTACACCAGTATTTCCCGATTGCAAGCAAAATCAGCATAACAGTTAGTTCAAACTTGATTTGCAACACTTGCGTCTCTTGGGATCCGTTGGTATTTAGTGCTCATTAAACAACAAATTGCATTTCGCCTCGTGTCCGTTTTACGATCACACTAACTGTACCATTGTTCGCAGTGTTCCCAACCTGTGCCAGAGCTCTAATAAGGAAGTAAATATTTGAGTTGGTCTCGAGCCCGCACTAACTCAACCCACTTACATACCAAACGAGCCTTCAACATGTGCAGAAGATTCAAAGATCGAGATTGTATGACTCTTGTTTGGCGCATCACAGTGACTGTCTTTGTAAATATCTTTCACTTAAATACACATGTTAATTAATGTAAATAGAAACACAGTGTAGCGAAATTAAGTCTAGATCAGGGACGGTGTTTGAAACATCGCCAAGATCAATCGAGTCCAACAGCCAAGGGTGAAATTACACACAACATCAACAGCCGAACGCAACGGAATGTTTACAAACTCTAGTAATTATGTAATTAAATTAAAATAGGAAGGTCAATATTTATAACAGGGCGATATTACTGGTGGGCATGCGAAAAATTAATAACATTTTGTTTAGCTGTAACTTGGTTCTACAGAATGTTCCGATTTTCCTATACGGCCCCGAGAAAACTAAAATATTTTTTTATGTCTGCAACCGCACGTGTTTAAGCGGCCTACGCGTGCGACTGACAGTTGTGGGGACTTGGCATACGCAACCACCCATCGACGGCCCGTGACGTGGCGGTGGTGACCTCACCGATCGCGGTAATTCGCAGCCTTATCTTGGACATAAACTTCGGTTAATCCAATAATGTATTTAGGCTAAAAGCATATATGTTATATGCTAAACCTGTTTGTATGGGGTTAATCGCTCACAGTTCTAATGTCACATTAAATAAACTATATAATACCTATATATAAACTAAAGCTGACTGACAAAAGAGGCTCTGGCGAGAAGAGAGGTAGGTCATAGCGTATTTTGTAAACTGCCCGATTGAGGAAGTACCTTACAGAATCCCGCAACCAAATAACAATTCCCTTGAGAGTTGTCGTGTTCTGCGAATGAGTGAATTCACCAGGCAGAAAGGAGTTGCTGCGTTGGCAGCAGGGGAGGCAGTGCGTGGTAGATCTCATGAGGCGAGCGTTTATATAGATGCTGTAACCACTTCACATCAGGCGGGCCGTATGTTTGTTTGTCACTCGACGTAGTATTAAAAATGGACGGGCTACGGTCGGCATAGCCCGTTATTAATATATATAGCTTACAAATACGCTGTTCCCTAATTCTCTTTCCCCAAAGCCAAAGCCAAAGCTTTCGCTAGTGGGCAAAGTGCACCACGTGCACCACGTATATCACTTCATTGGCGTTGAAAACTCAGGATAGATTGCAGTTATTTCTGTTAGCCCTGACAAATCAATGTAAGTATAAATAAATAAATAAATATTGTCAGACAAATTACACAGCGCAATCTAGCCCCAAAGTAAGCGAAGCTTGTGTTATGGGTACTAGACAACTGATAAACATACGTAAATACATTTTTTTTTTGTAAATATATACTTATGATACATAGAAAACACCCAGACCAAGACAAACAGACATGTTCATGCACACAAATGTTTGTCCTGTGTGGGAATCGAACCCACGAGCGTTAGTGTCGAAGCCGCGTCATTGACCGCTACGCCACCGAGCACGTCGTATGAAAGAATCGTGTAGTCCAGTACTTCTGTAAATGGGTAACCCAAAGGTTACATGGTTGAATGACATATCTGGTGTATCATGCATTACAATGTAGGTGTGTCCGTGTGTCCCTGCATGTTACGAAACGGTTACAAACGAACCACGACGACATGCAGGTAATTTGGTTAATTAAATGAAGGAGTGGGCCAAATTAACGCAGGCACTGCGTGGACATAGCATCAGCGTGATATGATGCACGTAATAATGTTTTGTTTAGTTCGTGCAATATATTGGTCAAGGGTTCAACTAAATGGTTATGAACCATACCGAAAAAATGCATAAGACAAAACTGTGGATTTTTTCGTGAAGTGCAACATGAACTCTATAATTTATTATAGAATTTATGTTTCATAAAATTTATATATTTTTTTTCATGTCTTTATAATCTATTATATCATAGTGAAAATCTATCTATATATATAAAAGAGTAAATCACTCACTCATCACGAAATCTCAGAAACTACAAGTGCTAGGAGTCTCAAATTTTGCAAGGGGGTTCCTTTTAGGACGTAGGTGCTCACTAAGACGGGAATTTGGAAAATTCCACCCCTAAGGGGGTGAAACGGGGGTCCAAAGTTTGTATGGGGGAACCAAGATTAGTTGGACTATTTTATACGAAACTTTACATGAGCACTTCTGTAGATAAATGAGTAAACACGTGTTTCAGGATTTTTCAAAATTCAACCCCTAAAGGGGTGAAATGAGGTGCAAACGTCTGAAAATCGTTATGGGTATCGTTTTTATGGTTTATCGGGTCGCTGATTCCGAAAACAACAGCTATTTTATAATCTAACATAACCGACGTGACACAAGAGCACTCCTGTGGGGGTGCGATGGGGTTGAAATGTCATAATATCAATATGGGTGTTGATTCTATGGTTTTCTGAGACGTCAATTACGAAAATGGCATCGATTTGAAAACGTTGACACGAAATTTCCATCTCGGTATAAAAATCCAAGATTTGGAACACCCTGATGCAGAACCATAAAGGTTCAGCTAAACTATAAGAAATATAAAAATGACGCCTTAGCAAAAGTTGTTCAGCCTGATGAGTTTTTTTTTATTGAGGTATAAAAATCCAATATTTGGAACACCTGATGCAGATCCATAATGGTTCAGCTAAACTATAAGAAATATAAAAATGACGCCTTAGCAAAAGTTGTTCAGCCTGATGAGTATTTTTTGTTGAGGTATAAAAATCCAAGATTTAGAACACCTGATGCAGATCCATAATGGTTCCGGTAAACTATAAGAAATATAAAATTGACGCCTTAGCAAAAGTTGTTCAACTTGATCAGCATTTTTTGTTGAGGTATAAAAATCCAAGATTTGGAACATCTGATGCAGAACCATAAAGGTTCAGCTAAACTATAAGAAATATAAAAATGACGCCTTAGCAAAAGTTATTCAGCCTGATGAGTATTTTTTGTTGAGGTATAAAAATCCAAGATTTGGAACACGTGATGCAGAATCATAATGGTTCAGCTAAACTATAAGAAATATAAAAATGACGCCTTAGCAAAAGTTGTTCAGCCTGATGAGTATTTTTTGTTGAGGTATAAAAATCCAAGATTTAGAACACCTGATGCAGATCCATAATGGTTCCGGTAAACTATAAGAAATATAAAATTGACGCCTTAGCAAAAGTTGTTCAACTTAATCAGCATTTTTTGTTGAGGTATAGAAATCCAAGATTTGGAACACCTGATGCAGAACCATTAAGGTTCAGCTAAACTATAAGAAATATAAAAATGACGCCTTAGCAAAAGTTGTTCAGCCTGATGAGTATTTTTTGTTGAGGTATAAAAATCCAAGATTTGGAACACGTGATGCAGAATCATAATGGTTCAGCTAAACTATAAAAAATATAAAAATGACGCCTTAGCAAAAGTTGTTCAGCCTGATGAGCATTTTTTGGTGAGGTATATAAATCCAAGATTTGGAACTGAATTTTGGATGAACTTTGGTATATATTCGCACAAACCAGAAGAATGCGTGCATTTGTGGGACGCTATGTAGCAAGATTTTGTGATGCAAAGCCTTTTAAACAACGAGGGGAAACTGTTTTTCTTAGATGCTTCAGGAGGGACTGGAAAAACATACCTGACGAGAGCAATCATCGCTGAAATCAGGCGCCAAAATAATATCTCACAGCAGCATCGCCAGATATTGCAGCCATATATTACTTCTAGGCGGAATGACGCAAATACAATGTTCAATATTATACTCGATTTATACAGAACGGAAACACATACATGCTTTGTGACACGAAACTGTGACAAAGCGAAAATGTTTCAGGATTGCTATCTAATCGTTTCAGATGAATGCGAAAAAAAAACAATAAGGCAGTAGAAGCTGTAGATAGAACTTTACGTGCCAAAAATATTATTAAAATTTGGGGAAGATCTCCTTCCTGAAGTAAAGTCAATGTTTAGCAGCGAAATATGTATAATTGAAGCTGAAATTCTCACTGGGAGTGGTGCCGATGAAACTGTATTTATTCCGCGTTTACCACTATTCCTTCTTACGGCCGTGTGGTTTCCGGCAGACTAGAATAGAATCACTCCGTCTCTTCCCGTGGATGTCGTACAAGGCGACTATGGGAATAGTTTTTGTCCCAGAAATTACCTATTATTGTTGTTTATTGTACCTGTAGGGCGGTTCTATGTTCGACTGTATGTATTTTTTTAAATTCAATGATTTCTCCGTCAATTGTACAGCAATTTTAATAATTCTTATTCGTTTGAGAGGTTACACTCTCCAGGTGGTCCCATATTAAAACGAATGTTGCTAAGCACAAAACTCGAAAACGACCAATTCTGCTAATTTTTATTTTAATATTTTCGTTAAGGTCTAAGGAAGGTTCATAAGTACATAAAAATTGCGAGGAAAAGAAAACAACACTTTCTGCCCGTGCGAAGCCGGGGCGGGCAGCTAGTATTATAATAAATTATAATTTCTGTTGTCCACTTTTCACTTTCGATTTTTTCGCTTCAAGTATTAATATATACATTCTGCCCTCTAAAAGTATACATGAAATCATCCTTTACGTATCCTGTACGTTCTGATTGGAAACCTTTTTAAAACCTTTTACTAAGACTATCTGTAGACGATTCTAAGACTATCAAGTCTAACGTTCAAAAACATATACTTTTCAAATCTATTAATTCAACATTAATCAGCTTTAACATTCCGTATCATCGAATCTGTCCCATATGTATCTAATACCATTTGTCTTAATAATAACACTCCCCATTCAGAATAGTGGAAGCCGAAACGGTCGCCTCTGACTGTGATAAATTAAGTTGGTGCATCTATCAGCCACTCCTGCTATAAATACTACCATCTTTAAATTCTAACAAGCTACAATCGTTCATGTCTGGTGATTTGAGAGGATCGGTATGCAGTCTGTGCTTTGTCAGAATTTATGTGCAGTGACAGTTAAATCCCATTGGATAGAGCAAAGATATCTAAACTTATAATTATAAAACCATGGTTTTGTAACAAAGCTTGTTTAAAGATATTGGAACGGATTTCTTTATTATACTATTAAAGTATCAAACAAGCATACGGTCCGCCTGATGGAAAGCAGTTACTTATGAAAGTCTGTAACACCAGGGGCATCAAAGGCGCGACGCCCGCCGACCCTGTAAGAACCTTTTCACGCCCTTTCGGTTACCGTGGTCCATAGACGCTTACGTGCGTGCTATTTAGGATTGCTAGTACTCTGGCACCTCCGCGACACCCGCTGCTAAAGCAGCACATCTTCCTCGGGTCTTGAGATCTCACCCTCTCAGTAGAACGCAACTATTCTCAATCATATTAGTTCTTCAGTCAGCTGAGTTGTAGATAATTCCGCTAGTTACACGTACCTACTGATCTCATGATTTTATGTGTAAGAATGAATTATATCGATAGTATTTCGATAATTTACGATTTTACGAAATGGTTTTATTCTCTTTTATCTGAGTATTCGGCAAATAATGTTTTCACACGGAGTTGTAAATTACCCACTGTGCTACTACAGTAGCACAAATGGAAGCAACCTCAGTATGCACCAGTGACACAATGCTCAAAATTAACAAATATAACTAGAGATGACAAAAACGAATGCAATCAAACAGTACTCAAAGAAAGTAGAATATAATAATATAAGTACTAGCTTCCTTCAGCAGCTTCGCCAGCTTTTTTTTTTTTAAATAAAAAGTTTACGGTTGAGTAGTTTTGGCGTGAAAGCATAACAAACAAACTCACATTCACATTAAAGATGTTAGTAGGGATATATACTTGAGCCTGTATTTTAGACACAACATACGGTGAGAGGAGATCCTTCCCATAGCGTCCGCTCTATCTAAACAAAGAGATATCAGTATTTACTTGCTACGAGCAAATGAAAAAGAATATCTCAGAATAAAATACCAATTTACCAAATCGAGAAGTATCTGAAAGACCGAACTCCGCTTTTTTCAGCGCCGGTATTTTTCAGTACACAACATTTACAGAACCATAAGACATGTAGTGCCATCTATTGTCAGTAGCTAAAACCTTGCGTAATTTGTAAATTTCGTTTGCTGTTGACAAATAGATGGCGTTATAGTTATAAAAATACCGAAATACTAGGCGAAATTTTGCGTCTTGAGAAAAAATTGTTCACATATGTGAAACCTAGCTAGATCGGATTTTCTGATTTCTGTTTATTTTACTCAAACAGGGTCAACAAAGCGTGTACGAGTACCTAGCACAAATAAACAAACACAAAACCATTCAATTTCTAAACTTAAATCTTAATACTGTGTGTAAAGTAAAACTTAAACTGGAAACTATTTTACAACAAAACACTAATTATGAAGAATTTGACATCCTTTTGAGTTTTTAATCTATCCAGAGATATTCTTTTACAATGTTAAATAACAACAAAATTCAAAAAATAATACTCTAACTGCACTTTAAGTTAGATAAGTTTTTAATATGTCGTTTAAATTGGAGTGGATCTATTAAAGCCGATTCACTGCGCTTATGTGAACTTTTTCCAGTAACTACTACCATAAACCTTATCTGCTCGATGTCTAGTATTATAGCTATAGGATTGAAGGTGGAGAGTCGACCTCGATAGGAACCATTAATCACTCCACCACAGGGGGCCATCGAGAACCATTACGATCGTTTACGCATTGGCGTAAAGTAGAACGATGTTACGACAGTGTACAACGCCCTAGCTTGATAACAACTTGCGAACGGATATTAGAACGGATGGGGACGGACGGTGCTCGCAATCCACCCCATTACTCCTGCCAAGGAAGTCGTTATATTTTAGCGAATGGTGGCAACAATTTTGACAAATGCTTTTTGGTATTTGAGGCACGAGGGATGGCTGCTAATTTCTTGGATTAAGGCAGGGGTTCCCAAAGTGTGCGCCGCGGCGTCCTGATGTGCCGTAGAAAGTAAAGAGGGGCGCCGAGAGTCGATCCTCTATCATTATCCGAAACCACAAATATTCGCAGGTACCTTTTTTGAGCGCACGCATCGGTAAAGAACATAGGCACCTACTTAACTACGTTTATTGCAGGTACCTATTTCTTTCGACTGTATCTTTTTCAAATAGCTAGACTAGGGTATGGGCCGTCGTGGAAAAATACAAAATTTGTAACTGTGCCGCGGGCTGAAAAAGATTGGGAACCCCTGGATTAAGGTATAATTAAGGTATCAATGTTTTTTTCTATATGATACAAGTGCAAAGCATTTCTGTGTGTTTTATCTGCTAAAACACTGTCCTAAATATAGCAAGTTACGGCCGGCCACGTAGTTCTTACTAAGATCTCACACACGCCAGTTTATACAACGCGCATGTGATGCCTCTGGTGTTGCAGGCGTCCATAGGCTGCGGTAACTGCTTTCCATCAGGCGGACCGTATGCTTGTTTGTCGCCTTAGTAGTATAAAAAAAAATACATGTGTCGCATCGTTTCTAAATAAACAATGTCATCTATGCAAAGTATTATGTTATACTTATATCTTATACTGGCTTATACTTATATTGGCCGTGTGGTTTCCGGCAGACTAGAATAGAATCACTCCGTCTCTTCTCGTGGATGTCGTACAAGGCGACTAAGGGAAATACATTGTCAAATATCGATTAGGCCTCCCCAACCCGTCTGGCCAGCGTGGGGAGTGTAGGCCAAATCCTTCTTCCGTCTAGGACGGACGAGAGAGGGTCGTGCTCCTGTAGTGGAGACTAAAATGGACCTGATGATGATGATACTTATATCAGGCCTGATTTTTATAACAGCGTTATTGAATATAACATTTAGCAATATTATATCATACATGTTATAACAGCTAAACAACAGTCAATCAAAAAAAGAGTATGTAGAGTCAATGCTGAAGATGAGGATTATTTACTGATATTGCTTGTTACTGAACGGACATAACATAAATTGCTTATTAACTATCGTCAGTTGATTTTTTATTACAATTGTATATCGCAGTTTTCTGTCTTGCTCCGAGACAGAAAACAGCGTAGTACACAATATTATTACTCGGTAACATATTATTAGGATGTTGAATATTATAACACGAATATCAGTTCGCTAATTATGTTACCTATATCTGTTATGGTTATATTAGTCACACTTCTAACACAGCATTCCCTCAGTGTATTGTGCTTCTAATGCAAAGAGTGAATAAGAGTGTGCGCGTGTGGCGCCATACAAACTGTTCCAGATTCGTCTCATGCTGCGGCTACACTACCTTATGCTGCGGCTACAGTACCGTGATATGCCAATAATTATTGCCGTAATTTCAGCAACGCCTAGGTGTAACCACGATTTATGGCCATAATTTTACAATGCCAATCAATATGGCAAATGACGGTAGACAATAGCTCCGGCGGCGGTCTTTTTTCGCACATCAAAGAGAATTACCGCAGTAATTAATGCGTTTGTGGCCACACTACCGTTTGTTTGCGGTAACAGCCCGGTAGGCGGTAAGGTAATAATTATGTCATTGAATTACCGTTGAAATTACTGCGTGAAATTATGGCCATAAATCGTGGTTACACCTAGGCGTTGTTGAAATTATGGCAATAATTATTGGCATATCACGGTAGTGTAGCCGCAGCATCAGAGGGGAGGTGAAGTGAGGTAAGGTCGATACGAAAAAGCTACAGATAAGTAATTGCCATATTGTACAGAGTACTAAATTTTATTACTTCATGGGTAACAGCTGTTTTTTATACTACGCCAGAAAACAAAGAAGCATACGGCCCGCCTTATGTGATGCGGTTATTGATGTCATCACAGAAACTCCTTCCTTCCTGGTGACCTCACTCACTGGCAGGAACACAACAACCCCCCAAGCGAATTTGGGTATTCTGTGAGGTGGAGGCGCTTCACGCGCGTACAATATTTTATGTTGCGAACGTTAATTTGTCTACGATAACCGCTTCATATCAGGCGGGCCATATGTTTGTCTGCCTGAGTATAAAAATATTAAGTTCAAATACGTAAATAACCTTTTGTTGTGAACAGGAAAGGTTAGATTTTTATTAGTCACCTAAAGGGGCTTTTTGATTAGTAATCAATTCTACTAATATTATATTATAAATGCGAAAGTTTGTTACAAAGTTTTCCCTGAAGGAATGGGTTTTTACGGTTTTTTACAGGGTCCATGGCT
This sequence comes from Hypsopygia costalis, assembly GCA_937001555.2. Taxonomy (NCBI): domain Eukaryota; kingdom Metazoa; phylum Arthropoda; class Insecta; order Lepidoptera; family Pyralidae; genus Hypsopygia; species Hypsopygia costalis. The sequence goes on from OW443330.2 coordinate 5,231,294, forward strand.
CCAGTCACTGCATAACATCAGGCAGGTTGTATGCTTGTTTACCACCTTAGTGCTATAAAAATAAATGTATGTATGGATGGATGTTTGTCACTCTTTCATCTGCAAAGTATTTGTATGAAATTTAGCAGAAATATAGAACATAACCACATATGTGCTAATTTTTCAGGATGTCAATCTATTACCAAAAACATTTGTTAATATAGTCTGAAAAAGATTTATTTGGAAAATCTTCTATGCATTAAATATTACATAACACAGGTTGTAATGATAAAACATAGCATACAGGACTTATCCCTATAACAGATCTCTTTCAGTTAATCTTTGAGTCCCTGATAACAAACTCGGAATTGGCAGAAAGATTCTTTAAACATATTATTATATACTTCATAAACTATGTACAAATGCTCGCAACATGAATTTCTGCTCGTGTGACATCCCCTGCCTGCCAACACCGTAACTCCTTTCTTTTTGATAACCTCACTGGCAGGAACACAAGAACCCTGAGTGGAATTGTTATTTGACCGTGGTATTCAGTGAGGTGGAGGTACTTCTCCAATCGGGCAGCTTATAAAATATACTAAACTCTACCTCTCTTTTGTCAGTATTGTGCAGGGTGCATCACATGCAGTTGAGATTGGCTACACAATGAATAACCTAAATCCCAAAAAGGAATCGATTTGAGTGAGAAATTGGATTACTTGAAAGAGTCAATAATACTTTTGCAACATCTGAAGGCTGGAGATGGAAGAAATGCTGAAGGAATTTCTCTTTTTAGGTACATTTTATAGGTACTTTTATCTTTGCAGTTCAGGTTCAATATGCACAAACATAAACACCACATATTAACTGTTCTTCAAGCTCTGCTAGCACTGAAATGACGCTGGATTAGCCAACTAAATGTAAATTAAAATAAATTAATTAACTAAAATAAATTATGGATAAAAAGAATCTTGTCCTTTAGCTTACAGTGAAAAATTACATTAAAATTGAATTAGCTGTACTAAACATTTAAATATACATTCAGGAATCTGAAAGCATCAAAATGTGCATTAATGGAGCTAAACTTGTAAATCATAGTCAGTGAAAAATTCCTTCTTGTTAATACTTCCATCTTGTCCCAAACATGTGGTGGTGTCAACTTGCCCACTCATCTCTTGAAGGAATGTCTAATTCAATATCATTTCAAAAATGAAATAATAAATTATGGGAGTGTGTCCATGGCTACCAATAGGGAGTTAATAGAACTCTTTAATTTTTTTTTCCTTAACTCTTAAGTTTCATAGGCTCCTAGTGGGAGCAAAAAACCATGGAGATGGAGATTAGACAAGTAGTCAATAGCTCCTAACTTGGTAACAATATGTAAAATACCTATCTCAGAGTAATTATTAAAGGTGCTACGTAATTACCTAACTACTTATACAGACTAGCCACGAGTGACTATGACTAGGGCAGTCGTCATCCCTATTTACAAAATATTAAAATATACTTGATTCTTTATCAGTGTCTTACATCAAAAAGATGTAAACGGAACTAGATTTAAATTCAGCCCGTGATGCTATTTTGATAAAACACGTCATTGCAATGCAGAACAAGCCAAACAGGTTATGATAACAGACTAAAACTTACCCAAATCGTCCATGTCGAGTTTTCTCCAAATATTCTCCTAAAGCTATAATAACTAACTGTAATTAAATTATCACTAAAATTGTTATTCAGTGGCACACCTCTCACATATATAGTCTTAATTACAAAATGCTAATTGTACTATAAATTAAACAAAAATCGCAACCATGTAAGGACTTCGCAAATAAATTAAATTTGGCACATCACACACAGACAACACAAACAAACACAATGACACCGACTGTCAACTTGTCAAATCGAATCGAACCGAACTCTGTGGGATAGGTCTATGTCAGTGGCACCACAGGGCTATATCGCTCACTAAACTCAAATCGAAACTCAATGTGATGCTCACACGGTTATATTTCATAAACGATACTATTAGAAACAATATTTGAGAAAAAAATGATCGAGTTATTAACTTTTTTTTTTTTTTTTACTTATTTTGATGTTTATTTATTTTTAAGAGTTTGTATAAAGTAGTTGTACTATTTAATTCTATGCTTTTTTGTTATGTCAATGATAATATTTACAATAAGAATATTTACAAATAAAATATTTACAAAGAGGTAGAAAAAAAGGAAGAAAAGAAATAAAACAAAAATTATAAATAAAAAATTTCCCCCAAATCGTTGCCCGTTGGTAACGTACCAAGAATGCTGGCAGCATTACCTCGCTGAATAGCAATGCTAATCCTCTGAGCAAGGTAATGGCCAGCTCTCTGGTCACATGAAACTTCGACCAGTTAATAACTTAGTTAAAATATTTCATGTTTCGATATTTGCAATTGAAAATTCGGCTAGAATACTATTCGATTGAGTCATTCGAATTCGCCCATCTCTATTATTCTCTTAATTTCTCTTTGGTCCCTACTTCGCAGTGTTGCAATCTAGCTTTTTTAGAGCTAAATTCGGCTATTTTTACAGTTTAATGTTTATTAGAGTCTATTAAAAATAGAAATCAGCTCAATTGTAAAATATGCAAAAACAATTAAGTTTTTGTCATAACTTCAAAGTTTAATAAACATTCAGTCAGCTAAACGTTGTCATGCAAGAATAAAACCTGCAATAGAGTTTAAATTATAGGTGCAATATGTATACCACCGCTCTAAAACCGTCCTCACTATCATGTTGGGATTACGATGAGTAAATTTCTCAATACTGCTACAACTATGAGTTGACTGCATGCTAAAATGTGCCTAAATGCTCAAGCGTACAGTTGTGATTGCTTCGCACCGCGCGATCCCACAGCAATCGCAGGGCCTGAATTTGGTCCGCAAACGGCCCGAGACCTCTTGGCCGGGCGGTAGATAATTATAGCGCGCAAGTTCATGGAGTGACGGAGGTCTGTTAATGGCGCCACCGCAGGCATATTATGTAATACTTCTAATTTGCATGGAAATGGTACATGCGCGATAGATTGTTACTCAGCAATTCAAAAACTGTCAAATAACATAAGAAGAGTTTTAGGAAAAAGCATACGGCCCGCCTGATGAAAGGCAGTTACCGTACCCTATGAATTAATAATACTTTAGTAGTAATCTTTCTCCACTCTTTTAAAAGCTATAGATGGCACATGTTTTCTTAAATTAGCACTTCAGTAGCACATACCACCATTTCAATCAGCTTTTTGTTTTGATTCAATCAGCTTTTTGTTTTGATTTATTAAATAGAACGTTGAGATAGTCAAGAAACTACCGAGATTTTTAGCGTGTTATATGGTTGGCAACCCTGGCATAGACTAATTTTGGTCCTCCGTTCCTGATTCCATATTCGTATTGTATTGATTGACTTTATTTCTATCGTCCTTTCATCTTTTTTCCTTCCGTTTTGGATTGAACACTTATTTGGATAATTCAGTTTATTCGAAGAATTAATCTAGCAAGATGAGTAGTTCAGGCGAACAGCTAACTTTAGCCAGAGATATAAAGAGAGCTATAGAATTACTTGAAAAACTTCAGCAAAGTGGCGAAGTTCCTGCAACCAAACTTGCAGCATTACAGAAAGTGTTACAAAGTGATTTTTTAAATGCTGTGAGAGAAGTTTACGAGCATGTATACGAGACAGTTGATATCCAGGGCTCTGCTGACATCAGAGCTTCAGCGACAGCGAAGGCTACTGTTGCTGCTTTTGCCGCAGCAGAAGGTCACGCTCATCCTAGAGTAGTGGAGCTCCCGAAAACAGAAGAAGGTTTGGGTTTTAATGTAATGGGTGGCAAAGAACAAAATTCTCCAATCTACATATCTAGAATCATTCCTGGCGGTGTAGCAGATCGCCATGGAGGGCTCAAAAGAGGTGATCAGTTGTTGTCTGTGAATGGGGTGTCTGTAGAGGGCGAGAATCATGAAAAGGCTGTTGAACTTCTAAAGCAAGCTGTTGGATCAGTCAAACTTGTTGTACGGTACACACCAAAGGTGCTCGAAGAGATGGAAATGAGATTTGACAAGCAACGCACTGGGCGACGACGTCAGAATTATAACTGAATTTCATGTGTTCAGGATGGGTTTTAGTAATTGTAAATTTTATGTGTATGTATATACCTATTCAGATTTTAATTGGCTGAAGTTGAAACATGTTATAAAGTTGTGTGTTTGTGAGAATAATTTGTTGAACTTATAGATAACTTACTTTAGATTAATGGATTTATTTAAATTATATAGAAAATTATACTTATAATATAGGTGATAAGGATACTAATATTAAAACATATTTATAGAATTATTGATGCACTTATGGGTTCCAGTATGATCTACTATGTCTTCTAAAATATTAAAAAGAGATTTTAATCTAGCTGCAAAAACATACAATATTGTATCATTTATATTTTAATCAGTATTCTAGATAGTAAATAATAAAAGACTAAAGAAATTTATTAATATTTATTTTACAATATTGATTTACAAGATTTTACAGATGACTGACAATGGCTGGATGATATAGACAGTGGTAATGCAAAATGATTATTTGTATATTAAAAAAGACACATTTGACATCCATTCCATACACTGTTTCACAGTATAGCATATCTATGAACATACTACCTACTCTGCCCGAAAAGAAAAATCAATGAAATTTGTCTGTAAGTTCAATTGAGGTTTCAAGTGAGGTTTCAATTGTGCTTTAGTAGTTTTACATAATCACTGTCAATATTGGAAAGTTTGCACACTGCCCCTGAACTCATCTGACACCATATCAGGACCTATAGCAGGATCAAAAGGTAATATGCCATACTGATATTACCATTTGATATGATTTTACCAAGAGTCAAAACTTCCAAAGTTATATTTAGCATCTTTTCTAGGTTTTTTCGGCAGTGACTCCTGTGTTTTTGTTGTGGTTGTTTTACTAGCTGATGGCGTCTCTTGGAGGTTCAAATATTTACCAACACCGTCTCTAAATACTTTAAGGGGTTGTTTAGTGGCCTTCTTTGGCTTTACACCTTCTGCTTGTTTCTTTAGTTCCTCTGTTCTTTCTACAGCTAGCTACAAAAAAAAAAAAAAATAAGTCAAAGAACAATAATGTGTTTGTTCTCCTTCAAAATTGCATTAAGTTTTACAATAATGAAGAAACAAAAATAGGTAGTATTTTTTTTTATGCAATGAGTGCTAAAGATGCACACTGCCTGCCTGATATAAAGAGGTTTCCATAGCCATTTAGACTCGCAACACAAATATTGCTTGTGCCACTGCCAACGCAGCCGTGATGTAGTTTTTACCTCTGGTGACATCGCTCACTAGCAGCAAAGTAACAGTACTGAAAGGCATTGTTATTTGGATGTGGTGCTTTGTAATGTATTTCCCCAGTCTCTTTCTCCAAATCCTCATTTTAAGACTTGACACTATATTCTGGAAATATAACTTCATGATGTGCAACATAATAATTGAGCTTATTGACATTGATATTCAGTGTAATTATGAAACATAACTATGTAGTTTTGCGAATTCGAGTAGTTGACGAGCTCGGTGGTTGAATGGTTAGCAATGGCCACTTTGACAGAGGTCGCGGGTTCGATTCCCGCATAAGACAAATATTTGTGTGCATGAACATGTATGTTTGTCTTCGTCTGGGTGTTTTCTATGTATTGACAAAAAAAAAATGTACTTAAGTATTATACCAGTTAACTAATATCTATAGTAAAAGCTTTGCTTAGTTTGGGGCTAGGTGGCAGTGTGTAATTTGTCCAGGAATATTTATTTATTATTATTATTTAGTAATTTTTTTTTTTTTTTGGACAAATTACACACTGTCATCTAGTCCCAAATTAAGCTAAGCATGTATTATGGGTACTAGATAATTCATAATATACATAGAAAACACCTAGACCAAGACAAACAGACATGTACATGGAAACAAATATTTGTCTTGTGCAAAGATCGAACCCGCAACCTAGGAGTCAAAGTGGCCATTGCTAACCATTTAACAAGCAAGCTCATTTCAGTGCTAATGCAATCTTCTACGTCTTTCAAACCATTTATTTTCCACAATTCCATTAACTGCAATGACCTGGTAGATGCTAAGTGGCAAAAAATACCTGTTCTTCTGCCTCTGTGAATGGGTCAACAAACACCTGAGCCACTTCAATAATGATATCTTGAATAGGCCTGTCCTTATTGTCTACTTCAATTTGCTCCATTGCATTCAGAGTATCTATTCCTCCAACTAATTTCCCAAATATTGTGTGTTTGCCGTCTAACTGTCTGCAGGAACGAAACGTTATGAAACTGAAAGAAACAAATTTTATATCAATTTATTAGGCTAGATTCCGCCTGCGGCTTCTCCCGCGTGAATGTCATTTTATGGGCTATAAGGTATCCTATAATTTATTCTAGACTTATATAATTTATGTAAAATTAATTTCATGGAAATCGGTTTAGTAGTTAAGGCGTGAAAGCTGAACAAACAAACTCACTTTCCCATTTATAATAATTAGGATATTTTATATTACAATAGTAAACAAAAAATATTTATGATTTATTTTAGCAAAGTAGCTTAAAGAAGACTAAGAGCATAATCAGCAATTCTGCAATATGTTTCTGGGAGGAAAGTTCCTGTTCCAGAAAAGGCTCCTGAAAAAGCGCTGCATTAGAAACAGTGGTGGTGATATTGTGTTGCAAGTAACTACGGGGTAACTACTTCCATTTTGCCTTTTAATAGTTTATTCCTCAGGGGGATTCAGGTCTGAATTTGGTGATCGAGTCTACTGTGAAAATACTCTAGCATTGTAATTTGTGCTTAGTCTTGATTAAATTAAATGGTTAAAACCAGGGCAGTAATGGATTTTACGGGTACATATTACATAATGGATCTGCATACAAGTTTACGGCCCGTAAATTTTGAGAGAGAATAATGACTTTCTCTTATATTATTAAGCGCAGGCCACACTGAGAGCGAAATGAGGCAAGCATCGCACATGCATAAGCCCCCAGCACACTCGGCGAGTTACAAACGTAAACTACGCCAGCGATGCAATTAGACAGATAAATAGAAAATTTGACTGTAATGTATGCTTTGCCACACTTAGGGTAGTAGAGTAATATATATAATAGTAATTAGAGATTAGAAGGCAAGTGTAGGTAATTAATACACATATAAAAGGCAAGTGTTGTATAAAATATTTCGTGCTGTGATGTTTCTTTTTTTGCATTTTTTATACCATCCCCTTGGTGATAGTTGGTGAGTCTAACCCCCCGCCCCCCAATCACGTGTATTATTGTCATGTCTGTCATGAAGAAAAGGATGCTGTCTTTTTTCTTATCGTGGCATAAAAGGCATCTGTTCGTGCAAGCGTGAACATGCCCGACGCGCTATAGAATCGTGGCAGCTCCATCAATACTCTGAAACCATTATTATACTGTATGCGGAGGGAGTCGTAGGTCGTCATAGTCTTTAATTTCGTTCGTTGCTTAGAATCGTCGAGTAAAGATCTTCAAAACGGCGCTTTTCGGTTTAGAAATTTGACAAAAAATAAATACACGTGATATCTTACTATACCCCCCTCACCCCTCTTTCGAGCCTCACGTGATTAATGGACGGGCACTTACCAGATTTATTTTAGATCAAAGCGGGATTTTAAACTATTGAAAGTAAAATAAGTGGGATAAGTTTGAAAAAGAAAAGCGCGACTACAAAAAAAAATTCATATTAGATTAAGTGTGTACGTAATCAATGGATCAAATATATTTCAGTACTATAAAATGTAATGTTAAAAATAGCCCTGTATATTAAAAAAAAAACGAGCGTTATTACAAAAATCATGGTAAATAATCTTAAAATTGAAATCTATCTTATTTACCTTAGGAACAAAATTATTTATAATTGAGTTTGGCTGAAACATAAAAAAATGTGCTAGTAACGGTACATACAACTGCGATCCGTTAGTGTTTGGACCAGAGTTGGCCATAGAGAGTACTCCTCGGCCTGTGTGGTGTAGGTTGGGTCTGATTTCGTCTTCAAATGGTTTCTTCCATATCGATTCACCACCAAGTCCCGAGCCGGTTGGATCTCCGCCTTGGATCTGTAACCATAATTACCGCCTAACTAGCTTGTCACCTAATATCTTAGCGCCAGTATAAACAATAGTAAACCGCAAAGAATGGTAACTTTACAAAATTTGATCTACACTACTTCGCGTGCTTCCGCCACCAGGTAGTTCATGTAAACTTCTGCCGGTCGTAAAGTAGTGTAGATCAAATTGCCTGTAAATTTGACTTACGCAAAATAACATCTCAATCAATTAACTAACTTTACATCGCTTTCTCAAGCTAACATCATTTTCCCTTCCCAGTAGTTCCCAGACAAATCTATGATCGTTTGTTCGACGTCGCACGCACACCCGCATTCGCGCCGTACACGTTTATGTAATGGTAGATCGATGTTAAGATATCTAGCACTGCTAGTAGAGCCATTCGTGTCATAGTTATTAGCTTTAATACCATAAAAAACATGGCGATAACTGAGAAAGGGAGGATCTTATTAGCACAGTACCTATAAATAATAGTACTATCTACAGTATAGCCTCTCCCTGCCGCTCTCTCGTGTCGACCTCACCTCCCCTCTGAGACGGATCTGGAACAGTTTGTATGGCGCCGCACATATTCACGCTGATTCATGCTCTGCATAGACGTCATTGTTTATGTAGTACAAATGTATCGGACATTTGTATGGAATGGCCGGGGTGCGTTATTAATATAATTTGGTCGTATGCTGTGAAGTTTTATCATATATTTTTAATGGCATGCAACATTATGCGATGTGTCGTCGCACACGTCATTTTAATGGATCGACAGGAGAGAGAGAGGAAGCGGGGGGAAGGTGATACGCTGCGCGCTGTCAAAGTTCCTGTGCGACTGACGAGCGGACTGTATTCTAGTGCACAAGGTATAGTACTCCATGATCTAGAGCGCTCAATTAATCAGCCAAGAACGATTTTGAGGTGCAAGTGGTTCATCCCAATCTTTAGAGTCAAAGCTAACCTCACCGCAAAAGGTAGCGTAGAGCGTATTTGTAAGCAAGTATGCCGCAGCCAAAGCACCCTTGAGGGTTGTTGTGTTCCTGCTAGTGAATTAGATTCACCTCTAGATAACCAAAGTTGTTGCGATGACAGCGGGAGTGGCGACGCGCAAGCGATATTTCATGTTGTGAGCGTTGATAAAGCTACGGCAACCGCACTACATCAGACGGGCCTTTTGATTATCTGTCACCCGACGTAGTATAGAAATGAAAGTTTCGCGGTGAGACGATAGGTTTAAAATGGCACTGAAAAATTCAAAAGAATCTTTCAGCCAATTATCAGGGTGTAAGTGGTTCACCAACATCTTTGAACCAAAGCCAACTTCACCTGCACGCGGTGCACCCTGCTGACTGACAAACGAAGCTCGGGCGAAAAGAGAGGTAGGGAGCGTAATTATAAGAGCGTAAATTGTAAGCTAACCGACTGGGGAATGTACCTCCACCTCACAGAATACCGCAGCCAAATAACAATTCCCTTGAGGGTTGTTGTGTTCGTGCGAGTGAGTGAGGTCACCAGAATGGAAGGAGATGCTGCGTCAGCAGCGGGGGTGGCGGCGCGCGAGCGATATTTTATGTTGCGAGCATTAATATGGCTACGGTAACCGCTTCACATCAGGCGGGCCGTATGCTTGTCTGCCATCCGTCGTAGTATAAAAAAAAACTACTTGTTATCAGGGACTCAAAGGTTCACGGAAAGAGAGAAAAGATCCCTTAGGGGCCATCCATAAATTACGTCACACCTTAAGGGGGAGGGAGGGGGTCGACGAAGTGTGATATTGTGTGACAAGGGGGCGAAGAGGGGTCTTAAGTTTCGTGACGTGACATTTCAAAATCTATTATTATATATATATTATAAATGTTATAGGGAGTGTCTCACAAATGTGACCAGCTGTGACAAGGAATTTATGGATGGCCCCTTATAGGGATAAGTCCACTCCAGTACACTATGTCTTAATATTACAACTTGTATTATGTATAATATTTAATGCCTCACCAACATGTGGTGCACTGAGCCGACGAAAGGGGCTCTGGTAAAAGAGAGGTAAGGTACAGGGTATTCGTAAGGCCGTATGCTTGCATGTCACCCCACGTAGTAAAAAACAATTAGAGAGTACTATGCATAAATTGAAGTTGTATAAATGATAATACCTACCATAAAATTCCTTACAGATCTATGGAACTTGGTTCCATTGTAGTATCCACTGTGGCAATGTTTGATGAAGTTATCGCAGGTCTTTGGTGTGACGTCACAGTACAGTTCGAAGTTCAACGGACCCATATTTGTCACGAGTCGTACGTAACCTAGAACAAGCGCTTACTTATTATCAGACCGAGATCCATAGTGTTAGTAAACAAGCAACTTAATCGTATGTTAGTAGGGATACAAATTATTTATTATTTTTTGTATCTAATATGTATGGAGACATGCAGTTGAATACAGTGCCTCCACACCGGGCTGTCTATTCTATCCGCAATGACTTTCAGGATGCTGTTGGAAGCACACCTGATTCTGCGCGTCATAATAAGAATAATTAAAAAGTAAGACACACAACTGCACCCTACAGCATAATATAATTGTTTTAGTTGTTAAGCCTGATGTCGATTATAGCAGAAACGCGTCGAATCGAGCCGAAACGCATTTTTTCCTGTACGTCCATCTGAGACTATTCAAATCGATTTTTTCATTTATGGCAACTCCTCGTCAAAGTACGAGTAGGATGATTTTGCGTGGATGAAGAAATGTTTTTATTTTGATGAGGAAAGTGTAAGAAAAAAGAAACGGCATGCTTCAAAACACTGTGTGTTGTGAAAGAAAATATGACGATATGTTATGAGTTTTGAAACGATACCTACATAAAAAAAATATAAAAATTAGCTCTCGAGTTTCCGCTACCCCGCGTCGACTGAGGCCCACCGAGTGTAATCGAATCTCATCGGCCAAGAAATTCACCTGATGAGCAATGCGCCCGTGTAATTCGATTCCGCGCGCTTCGGTGCTTCGCTAATGGACGCACTTTCATAGTAAATATATACTTAGAAGGTGAATTTCTGCAATTTGTTTTGGCTCCTCTCGGCGCGCCTAATGGACGCGGGGCTTAAGATAGAATCGAATGACTTCTTAGAAACAGGTGCCAGTCTCACCATGGCATCAACCCATAAATAATCCACTGTTAGGATACCGGTCTTCAATCAATCGAAGGGGTTTAGAGCGCACTCTACCACGCTGCTCAACTGCCGATTGGGGCAAGTCTCACCATAATTGATTTTAAACTTATGTACAAATTGTAATCAAAGAGAGTAAATGCCATAATTATTCATGAATATTTTCCAAAGGTATCATTACTAGTTGACAAAGTACCTACTTCAATATTTTAAATTTGTCTGCCTGACCAATCTAGTCCATGTTGAGCACATTCAGTTGCATTGCAATGTAGTAACTATATGCGAAAGGTATTATCATACGAATGTCGTTGTGGCCTATAACTACTGTTCATGTATCTTATGTACATATTATGTCTCTAATGGCTCCTTTTCACAATGGAACATGATGGCCCATCAAATGATCGTCCATAATCGCCGCCATGCTTGGGCAGCTCTCCACACAATCGTGTCTATTCATTTACTGACTGTCTACTGTTATGATAAGACGTCTATCGATGATGGATATAAGTGATCGCGGCTGCGGCAATATTTCTACTAAGGTATTATAATTATTTACTTAATGTGCGAGAAAACAGAATTGTGAATTGTAAAATGCAGTTCTCATTTTGATATAGTTTTTTTTTTTAATATACTACGTCGGGTGGCAGACAAGCATACGGCCCATATTAAAACGCTCGCAACATATAATATCGCTCGCGCGCCGCCACCCCCGCTGCAACGCAGCTTTTTCTTCCTTTCTGGTGACCTCACTCACTCGCAGGAACACAACAACCCTCAAGGGAATTGTTATTTGGCTGCGGTATTCTGTGAGGTGGAGGTACATTCCCCAGTCTGGTAGCTTACAATTACGCTCCCTACCTCTCTTTTGGCAAGAGCTTCGTTTGTCAGTCAGCAGGGTGCACCGCGTGCAGGTGAAGTTGGCTTTGGTTCAAAAGATGTTGATGAACCACTTACACCCAAAATATAAATAAATACGTTCTATGAACCGAAAAGTATTTCATTCGTTCACGTCACCATATTGTGTTTGTAGATCGACAGAAAGAACTAGATACCTAAGCACAGAACACTAAGAATATGTCCCTCTTTATTTTTTTCATGAGACGTATAAACCACTGAATACTTTATAACGGTCTACACGTCTACACTGTACCCGAGACAATTACGTAGTGAGTAATCGGCGATTGTGTGGACACGCACACAATCGTGAGCCAGCATTCCTTTGATGTACCGACAACTTACCGATTATCGGCGATGATCGCCGATTACAGACAATCATGCCATATCACGCCCTCTACACAATCGTGCTTGTCTGTAATCGTCCATAATGGACCATTGTGAAGAGGTGCCATGACAGTGATCCTTACAACAATATTAGCTACAGGTATGGTTTAACTTTAAAAGACCCACAGTAGCACCAGAGGTACGGTGAGTCTGAAAAATCAGATTACATATGAGGGCTATAAGTCAGGGTGGAAAAAGTCAGTCAAAAGTCAAGTCTGTAAGGTGCATGTCGATGATCTACTTACTGCAATTACTTCAAGTGGACCTATGCTTGTTTATGATATAAAAGTGCTACCTTTTTTCTTAACCCTTTCGTACTTGACTTCGTCTTCGCAAATAATGGCAGCCTCATGGACAGTCTCTGGGACCATTGCAGTTGATGTGAAGCTAGCCGCTACTCTTCCAGTAGAGTAGTGTGCAGCATTGAACTTGTCTGCAACCTGATATAAATATTGTGTTATATAGTATTACTGAGTATTTTACACTGTGGTGCTGACATAAGTGTTTATACTAGGATGGGATCATCCACAAAATACATTATGCACATTGTGTACATATGTATTTTCGACCACTCCCATCCCGTACACAATGATATAACTCTGCCCATTCAGTGAAAAGTGATCCAAGTCAAGATATAGCGCTTTTGATATTTGCATTATTGATAATAGAATTTAAAAAAATGTAAGCTTTATCGCCGTGTTCCTGGCAAAGTTAGTTTTGCATGCCAATTGATACAAATATGCATATTTACAGGTTTATTCTGAATTAATTAGTTTTATGTAATACCACTTTATATGAAACAAAATGAACCCTACTCAATTGTTTATCCTTCAAGTGTATAGGAATTCAACTGTAATAAACACATTTTACACAAAAATACAATGAAGAAATCAAATTAGAGTATTTTGATCTAATATTGATCAATGGTCAATGATATTGAAACACTAATTCCTCTTTCATCTGGGTTACCTCTTTCTTTTCTTCCTTTTTCTCTGGAGCCTTGTATTCTTTTTCTAGTTCCTTGAGAATGTCCTTTGTTTCAGCTGAAACGGTCTTCAGTCTAGCATGAGGGTCTTTTTTCATTGCTATTTCTTCTGTAAATTTATTAATTTTATTAACTAAAAAGAAATCATAGCACTGATAGTGAGACTTAGGTGTTTTTAGACTGGTTGATAAAGAGTAAATAAAGATGCTACCACTGTATGAGCACATATTTAGATAGATTAGCCGCCTTGAAACTATTTTGTATCATAGAATTAACCTCTCAAGTGTAGCAATTATTATTTTTGTATACGGTTAAGATTGTAAACAAGCATGTTGCCTGCCTGTTACTGAGCCTATTAATGCATGTGATACCAGTGGCATTACTTTTCAATTGATCATTTTGAAAAACCTTTTTTCATACAAATACTCTTTTACAAAAACCCCTGGTAACCTTACTTTATTTTTCTTATAGAAACCAAAATATATTTCTTTTTAACAACCTTCGAAAAGAAATATTCACCATTTTTTTGGACATTATACATTTTTATTAACTGAAATGTAATAAAAATGTATGTCATTTAAAAATTTACATTATACATCGACGCTACATCCTCCAGATTTATTCTTTAACTATGTAGTACACTTTACAATGTACTGGGCATTGCACAATTTAAGAGCTAAAATTTGAAATAAAAAGTATTTAATTGACTCATATCCCCCACTCCGGTCGCCTTCAGCTCCCGCGCTTGTAACCGGTGAAGCCTCATTCGCTTTCTTTGTGCGGGCATTGCAACTACTCTTAAAATTAGTTTCAAGTTATCAAATGTAATCATCTTCGATAGCGCTTCGGTGTAATTATGGGTAAAAGGAAACAGAAAAATACAGGAGAAACGAGTACGATATTATTCGAAATCGGAATCCGGTTCATTGTCAACGCAAGGTTAGTGGCTATTACATTATTACACATTGTGTTCTGGCTAGATAGTAATAATTCTTCATTATTTGACTAAGTTAAAGATAAAAACGGAAACATTGAGTGTAACATTCCATGTTCATTGTTATGTTCGCTGCCTACCGTCTAGTTTTGATAATAAATCTCGTATGGCGAAATTAAGTAATTATTTTACGTTATTGAGGAGCCATGCTCGCAGGGGGAAATTTACTAATGTTTTTCTAGCATTTTGAAATATTATGGACTATATTACATTGATATACCTAATTATATGTATCTCCGTGACGAGCGTACGGCTGATACCTACCAAGTCTAGCGGCGCGGCGTAACGAGCGTACGTCCAAAAACTCAAAATGATGTGCACTGCTTTCGTGCGCCACTGTGGGGTAATCTATAAATTGGATATTATACTACATAACTTATTATGGTATACTCCATGTCGTGCACATCGCTGATCCATTGTAGTCCAGTAACGCAACGAGATTGCGTTCAGTGACATTAAACGTATATTGTTTTTCTATTTTAAAACAAAAACGGTGGTGCCTTTGTTTGTTCTGTACTATTACAGACGAATATTACGAAGATAGGCGACATAGATGTTACCATCCGGATACAGAATATTCTTATTATATCTGACTTGCAACTTATTATGGTATACTCCATGTCGTGCACATGGCTGATCCATTGTAGTCCAGTGACGCAACGAGATTGCGTTCAGTGACATTAAACTTATATTGTTCACCTATTTTAAAACAAAAATGGTGGTGCCTTTGTTTGTTCTGTACTATTACAGACGAATATTACAAAGATAGGCGACGCAGATGTTACCACCCGTATACAGAATATTCTTATTATATCTGACTTGCAACTTATTATGGTATACTCCATGTCGTGCACATGGCTGATCCATTGTAGTCCAGTGACGCAACGAGATTGCGTTCAGTGACATTAAACGTATATTATTCACCTATTTTAAAACAAAAAAGTGCCTTTGTTTCTTCGGTACTATTACAGACGAATATTACCGGATACAGAATATTCTTATAAATATCATAAAGTTTTTGACCATAAAATACCTGACGAAATTGCTAAACGCTGGGACCATGTAATTTCTCGTCCTACATTCTATGCACAGT
The DNA here is from genome assembly GCA_937001555.2 of Hypsopygia costalis. Lineage (NCBI taxonomy): Eukaryota > Metazoa > Arthropoda > Insecta > Lepidoptera > Pyralidae > Hypsopygia > Hypsopygia costalis. Next base: position 5,246,941 of record OW443330.2, read on the forward strand.
TATTGATGGAAATACCGATAAAATAGAAATAGATATATTTTACATATAATACAGATCTCCGAAATAAGCCAAATATTTTTAGACTCATTATGAGGATACTAAACGCAGAAGGAAAATAGTGTCATCAAACCTAAATACATAACATTTTTAAACATGATACTTACCTTTCCGGGGTTAATCTAGGCGAGAAGTTATAAGCGTCAAAGTCAGCTGTAAATGCAAGTCAAATAAGTAAGTTCAATCAGCTCAAGTTAAGCGAAGTGATGCCGCTACAACATCGGCTAGAAAATACCCTAACCAGGGAAACTTGAGAGGTCCACCCCGTTCGACAGCGCATCGGCCCTACAGGCAGGGTCCAGCTGGGCCGCTATATACCCCAGTCGAATCAATGTGCATCAAAACCGCTCCGGACGACCCACGAGCGCCAGCCAAGCAGAGCGGCAAGAACTTCAAACCCCAGTAGAGGTAATTCCTCACGCGGGTTTTACTACTTGGACAAATGGTATTGCATAAGTAACGATATAGTTATTTTAAGTTTCGTAAAAGGGTATATTGTTTGTACCTTTTAATGGTCCTGTTGCCCAAAAACATGGCCCCATAAAATATTAACTTTAGTAACATTGCAATAAGACAAAATAAATTAATCTCTTGTCAACATGTTAAAATGAGAGATATTCGAAATGTGACAAAATTGATGACCTTATGGTCAGTAATATGTTCATAAAATTTGTCACATGTTTGTTTGGTTGTTTTATGACAACAGTTGATCTCAAAGAAGCATATTCTTAGTATGCATTCATAATACTATAAAAATTTTTTTTGAGATTTAGATTTCAAGGACAAACATACGAGTTTCAATGGTTTAACAACAATAAACCTTTAGGTTTGACGTCAGCGCCAATAATGTTTACTAAGCTTAAACCAGTTGTCTCATACTAAGTACGAGAGACAAGGTTTAAGAATTGACATTTATCTACATGATATTATTTGTATAGCCGATATCTATGTTTCGCCTATGTCTCAGAACCATTAATTTACTGTAAACTTTTTGGGGTTTGTCATAAATACCTAGGATTTAAGCTGGATTCAAGAAACATGTGTTTAGATTTACCTAGAGAAAATCGGGATAAAGTTAAATAATTTGTATTAAAAATATATATATATATATATATATTTGTTTCTATTAGAAATTTCGCTAAACTATTGGGGGTATTATGCTCAGCTTGCCCGGCTATTGACTATGGTTGGGTTAAGTATTAAGCGTATGGAAAAAGAAAATTCATTGCTTTACAAAAGAATTATATTTTTGATAACGTAATGCATTTGTCCACTGACTTACGATTAGAGTTCTTATGGTGGATCACCAACATTATGGTTTCTAGCAACCCAATTTGGGAAGGTAAATAAAATACTATATAGAAAATTCTTGTAATGAACAAAGAACGGGATGTTTCGGGAATATAGAGGAGACAAAACATCATATAACTTTTTTTAAATTATTACGGCGTTTAACGGACTTAACTGTTTGGCTAACTCGGTGAACAAAAAATAAGTATGATTGCGTATACGCAATAATACAACACGAGCGGCGCCTCTTGCTAGATAATATAACCTGTTGTCATAATATGACAGTAGTTAAGCCAAGGCAGTGAGTGACCTTTGGGCGGCTTGAAAACACTGGTTTAAGCCAAACCGCAATTGAGCAGCGTAGTAGAGTATACTCTATACCCCTTCGATTGAGGAGAGACCCGTATCCCAACAAGTGGGATGATGATGACATAAACAGATACGGGAGTGTGCAATATAAGCATTTAAAGAATACCACCAGCGAGATCTGGCAGTGGTGTGATCAACGTTAACTACACAGGTATATGCACCCTATATAAAATCAAGTGAAAACAAGGAGGCTGATGAAGTATCACATTCCTGCAATATCGACACTGAGTGGAATTTATCCGGCTCAGCGTTTGATAGAATCAAATATACCATTGGTTATCCACATTATAGGTACATTTATTTGCAACCAGACTAAATGCTACAAGTCCTAAACATGTCTCGTGGCAACGCGATCCCGAGGCATTTGATATCAATGCCTTCACATTGGACTGGGCGGGTGAGTCCGCCTTTCTCGCTAATGCTTAAAAATTTGCGAAAAATTGTAAGTGATAAGGCTACTGGAAGAATGGTCTTACTATATTAGCCAAGTCAGCAAGTATCCCTTATTTCAAAAATTGTCCCGGTCTCAAATTATACAATTTATTCCGAACCTTGAGATACTTGTATCTCGTTTCAGAACACTTACCGTGATGTTATCAATATTACCAGGAAAGCATTCACAGAACAAATCATGTAGAAGACACAATGGACGTCATGATTTCATCCATAGCTGAGAGTTCGTTAAAATAGTACAATACTGCATGATTGTATTACACCTAAATTAAAATGTATTATCTTAATTTTAGATTTCCTCATGAAACAATTTAAAAATGGTGTGAGTTACTCCACCTGAAATACATTTCGATCAGCTTTGGGCCTGATTGGCAAAGGAGTGAGTGTAGATATGATCGTAGTTGTAGATTTGTAAAGGGGGCTGTTAAAACAAAGCCATGTTTACCGAAAAACCAATCGACTTGGAATCCTAATTTGGTCCGTGATCATTTAAGTCATTGGTACCCCAACCATGACTTCCCATTGAGCAAATTAACAAAAAGTTGTTAACTCTTCTCGCTATGTCAACAGCACAACGGGTACAGAGGTTAGCATTGCTCCGATTGTCTGATGTCAGGACCAATACATTGAGTATGGATATGATAGTTAATGATCTTCTAGAGACTTCTGCTTCAGGTCGGCCAATGCCACATTTAATAATACCTTTGCCTTTATTCCCCACATAAAAACAAAATATTTGTCCGGCAAAAGCATAAACCGCGTATATTGAAATAACTAGTCAATTTCGACGCCTTCCAGATACCGATAGAGTTATTTTAACTACGAAGAAGGCTATACATAACGCTAGTACTTAGACTATAAGTCCGATGGATAAAGTCTGTGCTCTCAGAAAGTGGCATTGATGTGGCCACGTTTTCGGCATAGTACACATAGTACGCGTAGTGTATAATCAGCCGATTTAAAAAAAAAAAAAAAAAATGTCAGTAATGCTTTTGCTGAAGCTATAAATAGTTAGTCTATATCTATTGAAGTGAAATGATTGTTTAATTGTAATTAATTCAAACGTCAGATAAAGACTTAAGTTAGATACATGATAGAATATATTACTAATTGTTTCCTTTCTTAGCTATTTCGCGTTTAGCGCTGAACATCTACATAGTTAAAGAATAAATCTGGAGGATGTAGCGTCGATGTATAATTAATGGTTAAACAAACTTACCTGAAGTGACGTTTGACCATAATTATACGAGACGCTACATCCGAACAGATTTATTACCCTCCTCACCCTGAACCTTTGATTAACTCAAAAGTCCTGTCCCGTATACGCGAAATATATCTCTGAAAATAATGAGGCTTCACCGGTTACAAGCGCGGGAGCTGAAGGCGACCGGAGTGGGGGATATGAGTCAATTAAATACTTTTTATTTCAAATTTTAGCTCTTAAATTGTGCAATGCCCAGTACATTGTAAAGTGTACTACATAGTTAAAGAATAAATCTGTTCGGATGTAGCGTCTCGTATAATTATGGTCAAACGTCACTTCAGGTAAGTTTGTTTAACCATTAATTAATAAAGTCATCAAAATTTACCTTCTGTTTCCACTCTGAGATTATTTTTCACATGATGAAATGTGGATATATTGAATTTGTTCAAGTTATTTGGGTCCTGTACAGTAATGATATCGCTTCTTGCAAATGGTGTGTCATTAATAAGGTCCTTCCAATTTTTGCCTTTAATATTGAGTTGCTCAACAGCTTCGTATGAGTATACATTACCACTAGTTCGTATTGCAACAATGTGAGAATTTTTTGTGAACAGTTTGAACAACACTGGACAGTGGTAATCATCTTCAGAATTTTTAAAGAAATTAAGTTTTGTTAATGATTTGATATCCATTTTCTGAAAAAAAACCACAAGTAGTCAGTACGTAATACTTTTAAAAAGGGGATTTTTATTGATAATTACCATTGCTTCCTGCTTAAGTACCCTTTATGATTATTGTTTACCTAATACAAAAATAACAATTTAAAAAAAATATGCGTTTGTACAAATCTGGTATAAAAACATACTTTTCCTGTAACTGGATTTACTTTAAACTTCTTCACAAATTCTATAATGGCTTGAAGCTCAAATATGTTCCCATCGGCATCACAGTATGGATCGTCGTAGGGCTGAAGGCAGAGGCAACAGTGATCATACGGTAGTCTCCTAAAACTAGTGTCTTCTTCTACAGATGTGCCCGATCTCTTGCCGCCATACAGAGTAGTCCATTCAGTGTATGTTATGTACCTAAAAATATAAGATTTCAAAAAAAGAGCTCAACTCACGAAAATTACATTATATTTGCAAAAAATTTACATTTTGTCCTTTTGGTGCTGTCGTTTCCCCATTTTTTATTAATATTTTACACAATATAATGAGGAATATTAAGTACAAAAAAAAAGGGAAAATTTATCTATACGATTTTACAATTTACGTGAAAGATAAACAGTAAACACAAGAAGAAAACATCGGACTTCGGAGGAAGGAAAACGCAAACGCACGCAAACGCCAAACGCGAACTATATCGTATTAGGGATGGGCGTTGAATGAACGAACCGTTTTTTTAGACTGTTTTTTGTGCATGAACGTTTAAACTAGTTTACAGTTCACAGATAAACTAGTTTATTCGTCGACTGGTTGATGAGTCCGTTGCGTCGCGTAGCGATCGTCTCGTCTCGTTTAGTGACTTGACAAATGAGATTTTCGTTCGTTTACGTTTACCAATCGTTTATGTCAAGAAATAGTATTTATCGATGACGACGTAAACTAGTCGAAAATTAGACTGTTTTTATTGCATAGCTTTTATCGCGGGCTTTGAGCGCGGCGACCGAATGAAGAAATTCCGTAACGAAACCAAAACCAAAACCAAAACCAAAACCAAAACCAAAATCAAAACCAAAACCAAAAAAACAAACAAACAAAAAAATCGTCGACGACCCACCCAGCACGTCGACGACGTAAACTAGTCGAAATTAGACTGTTTTTTTTTTAACTAGTTCATCGTCGACGGTAAACGGTCTCGTTGCGTCGACTATAAAATCGTCGACGACACCCACCACTAGTCGACGACGTAAACTGGTCGAAAATTAGACTGTTTATTTTTAAACTGGTTCATCGTCGACGGTAAACGGTCTCGTTGCGTCGACTGTCTAATCGTCGACGACCCATCCACTACTAGTCGACGACGTAAACCGGTCGAAAATTAGACTGTTTTTTAAACCAGTTTATCGTTGTGGATAAACGGTCTCGTTTCGTTGACGGCAAACCCGTCGACGACACATCCCTATATCGTATCGTAGACATTTGTGTGACAATGACATAAACATGCCATACTTGACATGACATGCTGAATTCAATGAAAACATCTTTCTTTACATCGTTTGGCAATCACTCCTTTCCGAACAAAGACAATTAATCCCTTATTATTTTGACAAATTTCATCGTCCCGGCACAAAATACCCTCTGTATTTTGAGGTCCGTCCCGGCTTCATGGATACATCGAAAAATGCACTACTTCCTCAATAACTCAACAGCAAAACCTATAGCACTAGTAACATACTACTAGGGCATCACAATTTCGATACTGAAAAAGGAATCTGCTTAAAGCTGAAGATATGTCCTGACCCTCGTAAACAGCCTTTTTAGCGTTTCCTTCACATTTTTTATTGCGTTCTCTGCTGCTCCATTATTATTCATATTTGTTTTACAGAAATCACTAAATTCTGCGCTTTGAAATAGAGGACCGTCGTCCGTGATAAGTTGTACTGGTATCCCGAGCTTAGCAGACAAATTATGAAAGTATTGAATTGTAGCCTTAACTGAAAGACTTCGTATTTTTTCGTCATCTATCCATTTCGAGTGGACATCAATTGTCATTATGTAATATTTACCGTTCAATTAAGCAAAATCCGAGTGCAAACGTTGCTACGGAGCAGCAGGAAATTCCCAGGGGTGCAAGATTGAACGCGGCGGCATATCTCATACGTTCCTGCAGACCACACAATCCCGACCAATCCGCTCTATGTCTTTGTCTATCCAACAAGTAAACATAATTTCTAACTATAGATTTAATTTTGATCATAACTAAATGACCATCATGAATTTCTGATAAAATTTGTTTTTGTAAAACTGTAGGGACCACAATTCTATATTATATAAAACACAATCGTGTTCTGTTGTTGACAAATTCCTTAAAATAAAAATCTTATTCTAGAGACTCGATCTGAAGCCAAACTACTGTACCCATAAATTTTAGATAGAACCTTGATGCTCACAGACATTCAATATAATAAGCAGACCTAAACATTAGCAGTTTGAATGCACGTCAAAACAAAGACACGTAAATACCACAAACACAACCGCAAATACAGGTCCCCGTACTAATCACGAAAACAGGAGTTACTAATCACGAAAAACATATTCATAAAAAAACGTAATTTAAAACAAATATTGCGTTGTATCAAATGGCACATCGATCATTATAGGATAACCTAATGCAATAGTATAGTATTCCTATTATCACAACTTGTAATTTATCACAAATAAAATAATACTTAGAGCTATTTAATTGTTGTGAATCCACTCAGAGTACAGGAGATGATGTCTAGCTCTTTCACTATAAGGTTTATTAAGGTAATTTATAAGGTTAGAGCGCTGATTACTATTGAATCTGTCTACAGTTATAATCATTAACTATTAATAGCCTTATTTTGTAGTTATTAACAATGACTATTAATGTAATTTTTTAATTATTCTGCCAGGATTTATAAAAAATATAGTAAGTACTTATTTAACAGTTGAATCACTGTTTTCCACACACATTTTATTGTTAGCATTAAATAATACACACAGAATTGCACAAAGAATATGAATAATGTACAAGTTCATATATACGTCCTTAGAACAATGACAAGTATGCCTCATGACAAACATGCCTCGTGATTGAAAGTTTGTTTATAAGCATGCTCTATAATGACAAAGTAAGTAAGTTTCAAATAAGTAGAAGTAGAACATACAACAACGTTTAATCTCGTTATAATTTACACAATTCCTGGCTGGTTTCAGTAACCAACGATATTTACTTACCGATGATAGGATAATCCAGGTATATTTCCGTACATTGTACTTTCACACAAATAGGGACTGCATTTCACCATCTTAAATATTTTTCTGGTACAGGTTTATTCACTAAACACAATAAATTTCCCACTATTAAAGATAATTGCGTATATATACAGCATCAGCAGCTTATCAAAATGGCAACCTTTCAAAACATAGCGTGCGTCATTTTTTTAACTTGTCATGTACAGTGTTGGTATACGTGTAAAAACGGGATAGCAACATTCATTAACCCCCAAGAGCGTGCGAGACGGAAAGATCAACTACCATCTATTTTATGTTTCGTCTGCGTAATATTGAAATTGAATGTCTGTGCATATGCTATATCTATATACACCATCGGCAAAGTATCTTTGAGTTCGTTCATATACGAAAAAATACTGTTTGCGGTTATTGCATTGTAACGTCAGTGAGACAACGCGGTTGGTAGTTAATTTCAGTATATACACAAAGTACTCTGTGGTAGTTAACTGGTTTATATAATCGCAATTGAATAGAAATCTTATGTATATAAGTACCGACAATTCGTATACCCCAATGATATTAAAAATATGGGAGATAAATTTTAATAAAATAGTCTATGATCAGTGAATGGTAGAAACAACCATTGATCATATAATATTTTATTATAGATATAAAAAATATAGAGATAAATTTTAATGAAATATTCTTTGATCAGTGAATGGTAGAAACATCCATTGACGAGCTCGGTGGCGTAGCGGTCAATGACGCGGCTTCGACACCAACGCTCGTGGGTTCGATTCCCACACGGGACAAACATTTGTGTGCATGAACATGTCTGTTTGTCTTGGTCTGGGTGTTTTCTATGTATCATAAGTATGTATTTACAAAAAAAAAAAGTGTATTTACGTAAGTTTATCAGTTGTCTAGTACCCATAACACAACACAAGCTTCGCTTACTTTGGGGCTAGATGGCGCTGTGTAATTTGTGTGACAATATTTATTTATTTTATTATTTATTTATATAATATTTTATTAAAATTTATCTCACATATTTACTTACACGTTTTCATTTGTACCCTAAAATGATAAAGTGAAATAAATAAATATTGAGTATGGCCACCTCTACACATTTTTTCTTTAAAAAAAAAATTGAAAAATGTCGGTGTCGGTGTCGGAAAGTGGTTGTGCATTTTTGTGAATTCCAAAATTTTACTAAGTAAACCTAACTGCACAGCTACTTCTAAAAAAATATTATTTAAGATAATTATTGTAGATTCCTGACGTTATCTTGTATGAAGATAATTAGGTTTTGAATTTATTGTATCTTCTGTGTGTGCATTGCATTCTGTAAATTCAGTGGTTGTTTGTGTTGGTGAGGTGATGGGCAAATGGATGAAATGTGATAGAACTGGATAGAAGCTCCGAATACTGCCGGTCCACTGCTAAAGTCAAGTTAATATTTAGCTAAGGTACATTTTTGTTCCTAGAATTCAACAACAAGCGGTATTTCTAAAATAAATCAAGTCATGGGAAAGTAACAGGCTGTTTGCGCTTTGCAGTGCGGAGCATCCATACAAGATCGCGTTGGTAGCCTAGCCCAAAATATAACATAGCCTGGATGAAATTCTTGTTGTCCTAACTGTCTGTCGGGAGAAGTGTATTTGTTGAATTGGGTCACTGGTGAATCAAAAATTGTACAACTATCGGATAACGCCAGCCCACAAGATGGCCGACTGTTATTCGTAAGGTACAAATAAATCTTTTTCGTTATATTTCTCTAACTTATTTGTGATTTATACTGTTAATCAAGTACTAGTAGAGCTCGTTAACATTAGTTTAGTTTGATATATCTGTGTAGAGTCTATAAACAGCGCATACGAATTTCTTTGTTCTGAGTTTGCATGCTTTGAGAATAAAAAAAAAATGCAGTTCACCTTTTGTACTCATGTTGTTTTGCATTGTTAATGGTTTATTTTTCGAGGATTCCATGTGGCCATTAGATGCCCATGCATGTGCCTCGCACTGATTCATTCATCAAGTAGTATTTTATTTTTATTTGCTGGATAACTTTGAGATAATCAACATTAAATTATGCGATATACTGACTATCAAAGAGTAAGATATATTTTTTTAACATGTTAACTGATGTAATTTATTTATTACTAGCATTGTATTATTTTCATTAAAGCTTTTTAACAAATTGCTTTGTTTAGCAGTATGAGTTGTTTGGTTCTTATAGATAATGTCCGGTGCATCTGGTTCGTCAGGAAGTGGTACGGGACGTGGTCGCGGTGGTGCAGGCTCGAGTGGACCTGTAGCAGACAACAAACCAGATACGAAAGAAAATAAACCAAATCCGAAAATGTCAAAGGCACTGGGTACATCGGCTAAGAGGATCCAGAAGGAGTTGGCTGAGATAACATTGGACCCACCACCAAATTGCAGTGCTGGACCCAAGGGTGATAATCTGTATGAATGGGTTTCCACTATCTTAGGGCCACCTGGTTCAGTATACGAAGGTGGTGTTTTCTTCCTTGATATTCACTTTTCACCTGAGTACCCTTTCAAACCTCCTAAGGTAATTTTTTCTTATTTTTGTAATTATTGTACATACATTACATTATTGTACATCTTGAAACAAAATGTAGCAAATTTTTGTGGTGTAAATTGGTCTTAGAAGTAAAAGGTTATATTTTACATTCTGAAACATATATGATGCAAATGCAAAATTATAAATAGGAAAATTGATTAAAGGAGCATATCAATGTGTTTTTACACATACCTAGTTTTAGCATGCCAGGGATATTAAAACAATTACATTAATATTTTAAAAAGGTGGAGTACCGAATGTAATCACTCATTTTATAAATTCTTTGATCAAAATTTATAATGGACCTTTTGGTGTACATACACAAGTAGATATTGGCTGTACCCTATATATGGGTGAAGTAATGGTCATGGCGGCTAGTTAATTTAAAAACTATAAACTGCCAATACACAGGCTAAATTCATTCTGGACATCACAGCAAACAGATTGAATGTCCATCGACAAAACATTGGCAATCTGACCTGCATGTGTTGATGTTTACTCGGAAAGGAAAATTCTAAGTTTCAGTTTCACATAGATTTTTATTTGATTGAACCAGTCAGATCAAATTTCTATGACAACACAACAAGACAAAATAGGAAGAATCTGAAACTTCTGTTTGGATTTACATTTCAGAGTATTATATATTTGTCATTATACCTTGTTATGTCACAAACTGGCCTGTTTACATTTTGAATTTTTGTGGATGGATTTCCTGGCTACAATTATTGCTTGATATAAATAGTCCTACTACTAAATATTAATACCAAACTCAAACTCACGTGAGATTTTATACACCAAATTAATGAATTAATTGCAACGAGAATGTGCAAATGACCCATTTGCACATTTTCGTTGGGAACACAGACTAGTTACGATTTAAATGGTAAAGATCTGTTAATCTGCATGCTGTAGCTATCACTCACATGTTTACAAACAGTTCATTAGCTTAATATTTTTTACAAGAACTTGTACTTTAAAACAATTATTTATATTGTTACAGGTGACATTCCGAACTAGGATATACCACTGTAATATCAACAGCCAGGGTGTGATATGTCTAGATATACTCAAGGACAATTGGTCTCCAGCTCTGACAATATCTAAAGTTCTACTATCTATATGCTCATTGCTGACTGACTGCAATCCGGGTGAGTTGTACTGAATTTAGGAATTTTATAATGTCATGGCTTAACTGTTAATTTGATTACTTTATACAATGGGCAAACAGAAATGGTGGGAGTTTATCATATGGTCAAAATAATCTACCGCATTCACCAATTTGGCCTTTGCATATAGCCATCTAAATTATACTGTGCATAAGGCACAGCAGTCGTCAAGAAACTGACAAAACAGCTGGAATCAACAAGTACATTGTTAATCACAAACATATTAAAGTGTATGAAAATTTGCAACTTGCAAAGCAACATTTAGTTGCATGTCGCAAATAGTCAGTATGCAGTTTTAAGGTCTTGAGTATTGAGCATTGCGAATCCAGTGCAAAAGTACAGATATTTCATCAAAAAGGTTTGTATTTGTTGGTCTGTGGTGAAGACAGAGAAAGCTATAGATAAATTCTTAGTTTCCATCGTATTCACACTACAAAAAGAGCAAACTTAAAGGAAAAGAGACAGATTGACACAATTTTTTTTGCGTGTCACATGCTGGTTGTTTCTATGGAAGCTAGTAATATTGTGCGAAACAGTTATATCAAATCTTGACGTATTCTCTGTTTCATGTTTGTCATGCCTGACATGCATCTATGAAACATAGTGTATTGTATGTGGGAATGATTGAAAAATGTAAATAATGACACATTTTGATTTGTTTTTTGTTTTTAAAACTTCTAGTTCTAGTAAGTCTAATGTATTATCAAGAGTTCAGAGATACCTACTCTAGCAGAGACGAACTTCTTAGCTTCCAAGGATTCACCGTGCGGGTGCCGGGTCTATCATAATATATCCATCCGGGTCCATAATAGAAAAAGAAACTGACCAAATGCACCTTGGGTCTCCTGCTTTTCTCTCATATGTTTTCGACTGAAACTTCTCATTACCGTTTTGGAGGTCCCTTGGTTTAAACTTAAATATTTTCACGTAATCAATTCTTTTTCATCATGTAATTCCTATTCCAAAAAACAAAACTACCTTTTTTAAATTAAAACATTACGCAACAAATTATTATTCAGCATAAATTTTTGAGTGAAGCTGATTCGAATTGCTGATTGAAGTGAGCTGTCTCGGTTTTGCTTAGGGCTGGGCTGGTGTATCCTTCTAGATTCTTTAAAAGAATTGTTACTGAACTGATCAAATACACTTTGCTTAACTACAACAGCGATACGTAACACTGAATAGTCGCACACTAAGCAGATATGATAATATTTAAAGCCAGATACCTTGATGGTAAGCAGCCACAGTAGCTCATTATGGATTGCGCTTGCGATATCAGAAGCTTGACTCACGGCACGCCGCGAGCAGAAATCGCGTCGTGAAAGTTGGCTCCTATTTTTACCTACATTTCCATATTTTTACTCGAGTTGCGGTCCTGCAACCGCCGCGGGCAGGTGAAAACCGTGAATTCTTAATTAGCCTTAGTACTTGATTTCTTAAGTGCATTCATATGTCATGGTTTGATATTGCTTGAACATTTGTTCAATCAAGGGTTGATCTAGCATTCGAGTCAGGGGGGACGGGCTTTTGCTACGCCCATCCATTTAGGGGGGAGCATGATCCCCCTGAACACATCTTAAACCGGAACGAAAAAATCGACGAAGAACCAAAGTTGGAAAAAAACATTGTTCACAAACTCAGCAAGTTGAAATGGCAGTGGACTGACCACTCAGTGATGGCAGATAGGGTAGCAAAGTCCTGAAGTGGAGGTAGAACGATGACCTCAAAAAAGTTGTTGAATGTAAGCAGAGGATCGCATATGGTGGAAAGCACTGGTGGAAGGCATATATGCAACAGGTAAATCCAGGCTGATAACAATGTCGATGAAAAACGAAATGTAACAGTGTCATCCATCATCATTGAAATTATTTCGAGTTTTTAACTATTTTTGTTGTTTTCAGCGGATCCACTAGTAGGCAGCATTGCAACGCAATACTTGCAGAATAGAGAGGAGCACGATCGTATCGCGCGTCTCTGGACCAAGCGTTATGCGACATGATTGCCCTATCGCAGCGCACCCGCCAAGGAACAACTTAAAGTATCATACTCAATACCATTCTGTTTTAAATCCATCCTGTTCACGTAAATATAAGCTTACTTACAATGTTATCGAAGTATCCAATCACTTGTATGCATATTCAAATGACTTTATTTTGTAATAATCTTTATACTGTCATTTGAATGTGATGCAAACTGTGAATGTTGTTTATATGGCTTAATAATATTTAGTTGCAATTATTGTGATGTCAACAAGCTTCAGAAAGTCTGATGTAATTTTAAGGCAAAATTGTTGCCCAGACATAGTACCTACATCTACTTTGCAAAATGACTCTTTACAACCCAGAGGGGTTTAGAGCAGAATGTAAAATGGCTTGTACTAAAACCACCTTTAGCAAAATGACTGTTCACTTTACTATTAATACCACTCATTATGAGTTTTCGTTCGAAACGAAATGAAATATATAGACTCGTCTGCAGAATAATGTGCGATCTGTATTGTTGGTAGTTCACTTTCGTGCTTTATGAGCTAATGTCAGATTGAACGTTATTTTATTCTAGATATCTGAAGATAAATGAGATAAGAATTTTATAAAAACGTATGTCTGAAGAATTCATACTCCTTATCTAGTTTAGCTAGCTTAACTAATTTTTGTATCGGATTCTTGTTTTAAGGATGACTCAGTTATTTATTATAAAACTAAATTGTTTTATTACTATGATGTACAATCATTAATTTTCAAGTGCACAATGTACTTTTAATATAATCAAAATTATTAATAGGGGTACCTATTAATAATTTTGAAAATAGCTACTTATAGAATCAGTTATTTTGAGAGTATGTTGTTAATAGGATTTATTTGACATAACCTGTACGTCAAACAGCTCACGCCTACAAAGGTTCTTTCTCTGAATGAATTAATAAAAAGATCTGTTTGTATGTGTTCTACAAAATACTTATTCATATAATGGGGTTATTTGTGAAAACTTTATTATTAATAGGAACATTTAAAAAAATACGCCTGCATATTATAGACAATTGCAGTAGCAAAATACGTGATTTGCGAGTTTTTTTTACCAATTTATAGTTGTTGAGTTCCTTATTAAATATAGGTAATTTTTCCTTTCCCATACACCCCTGATACAAAGAAATTTCCAGATATAAAGTATATCGCAAATATATCTAAAAAACTGCTGGTCTCTTTGCTAATTGATTATTATGTTGACTAAATAAACATGTTGTATAAATCAACATGCTGTTTTGACCAATCCTTCTAACGCTCAGCTCCCTTCCTGAAGGAAACCACCTGGATGCATTAAGTGCTGCGTTCGGTAGACTTAATGCACCAGGGTCAATTAAATACAGATTTAAAGTCTAAGCCCTAAAAGTAGGTAACGCAGAATTAAGAGGACTGCATTGAGATTGCAATTTTTTCGAAAGCTGTGTTTAATTCACCCAGGTGCATAAAGTCTTCCGTAGGTAGTAGGCACTTAATGTACCCAAGTCCTGGTGAATTACGGCTACCAGAGTAACTGCTTGAATGATTAAATGTAGGTATATTCATCGAGCGGCGGCGATGGTTGTCTGTAGTAAACAATAGGGAAGAATATAACTTAGAATCTTATGCGACAATGATGGAAAGCCTCCCAATAACTGTAGATTAATCCTTAACAACTTAAAAGAGTGCCTAAGTAGTCTGCTTGCAGGCGAAAAGGGAGTAAGACCCTTGCTACCAATCCGCATGAGTGCTTTGTTGGTTTACTGAGCGAGACTCGCAATCCTGTGATATAACCGTAAGGTTGGTGCACAGGGGAGCATTAGCTGTAAGCATAGGGTCGTTGTAGATTAAACCATTAACAAAAAGCAAAAAATGTGGTAATTTGAGAATAATTTTGTACGAATAAGTCTTAATTTTGAATTAATTTCTAGAAGAGTATATTTTCTAAATAATTATATTGTGTTGTGATGAGTTAAGATTGAGAGTCATTTTGCAAAAAGGTATTATGAGACTGTGCGTGGGAGACAATCTGCGAAATTTTGTTGATAGATCATTTTGCGCCTTGACAATTTTGCGAAGTGGATACTCCGCATCTGAAGGAATTTGTTTTAGTCGTCTGTTTGATTTTCTGTTATGGTACTATGTTAATAAGGCGATCCCAATTTGTAGTGCATACTTGAAATTGGTACTGATTGGATTGTCCATTTTCTCCATGTGTACCGTTACATACTGCAGACCAATCTGTACTGAATTCATTGTAGCATATTAATGTAAGTTTACTAACTGAAGTGTACTGTAGTTTTAACCACTTTAATCAGTGATTTGAGTCAATTTTACCGCAATAACGCGATGATCTCAACACTTGCTACTAGTAACAGTTTAAGTGTCTGTCGTGACGTGCGACTCTTATAATCTATATGAATTTTGAATAAATAACATTGTGTATAAAATTGCTTTTAATTTCAGGGTATGTTTTCATTGTCTAGGTCGTAACTGGCAAATTTGGCAATAGATATCAATTTCATGTCCTTTTCATCAGTATAAGTTACAAATTTTTTATAAAAAAAATCTGAAGCATACGTCATTCGAAACCATGGTAATTCTAAAGTTGTAGTTAAACTCTTCTGTCAACTTGTCATGATTAATATAAACAAGTATTTAAACAATAGAAAGCTATGTGTAGTTAAGCATATTCTCTTAGATGAACTAGAATGTCGTCATCTGTATTCACTGCCATACATGGGCCCACTTGACCTCGAGATAATTTCCAGTAGAATTATTTTTATTATGACCTATTGAACAATGTACAACCCAGGTGGTTGACGTCACATTCAACTGGAGTCGCTAAAGAAGTGCATCAACCTGTGATCCCTGTGATTAGTATTATCATTATGGGACACGAGTCCAAATAAAACCAGTGACTGCTGAAATTATTATCGTCCACTCATTTTTTATGTTTAACAAAGTGAGCCTCTTCCTTACTGTGCTGATTGTATACGTGTTACATTAATATTTATATATATGTATAATTTATTATATTTTTAATTCGTCCGACTACAAAGATCAGTTCAGATGATTTCATGGACCCTATTTCAATGCAATTATTTTTTAATGAACCTAATATTTAGTGAGATTGGGTTATTGATTATAGGATATAAAATGTACAATATTAATATAAATTATTTCAGTCTTTTCAAGCTTGTAGGTAAAATACTTTCGTTTTTCAGTTATTTTTGCTTTCTTTTCGAAAGATAAATTGATTTATGCCTCATTTGAGTGAAAAGAGGTAGATAACACTAGATAGATTTTTCAAGTTCGTTTAATATTAGATAGTCAATTATTTTAAATTTGATATTACACCTTTTTTTTTTTGTCTTGAGAGGATAGTCAAATGCGATCTATAAACAGTTCCTTCGTATATTCGAATTTTAGTAAAAAGATCTTAATGCCTAATCCCGCACCAGTTTGGACCTAATGACAAAACTAGTTGTGCATACATTTTAAAGGAATTAATAGTAAAGCATTTTATGGCAACTAATGGAGACAAACATCTGAATCAATTTCCCGTTAAATCTTGTAATTAAAATTTAATGATTATTTAACTTTTCGTTAGTATTCTAAACAGGATTAAACTAAGTTTGTATAGAATGCATTCAAAGAACTATCCTCTTAAATTGAACTTTCCCAACATCCACATCACCATTGTATTCTGTAATACGTAACTATTTATCTTGATACAAAAGTTGAAACCTATTTATTTTTATAGGAAAGAGCTTGTTATACAAGCATTGTGATCTGGTGGTGTTGATATAATTTCTTATGAATCTATTATCTTCATAATACATTGTGAAGTGTTTTGACAATATTTCTGGAGGCCGCGAAATTACTTTTACAAAAGAAACATATCAAGTTACATCTGGTGTATGTTTGTGAAGCTCCGTGATTATATTATTATATAGACTGTGACCGCGTCCCCGCACTACCTTCGACGTGCCAAACAATATTGGGCACATTGGCCTCAGCTCTCCAGTATGAAGTACTCCAACTTTTCTAAAATATTCCGTTTAGATTGTAAACAGTTAATTAGATATAAGTTATTTTATTGTCTAGGTAATGTATAATGTATGTCTTAACCCTAGTTATATAGACTTAGTATAGTAATGATTTTAGCGAAAAGTGTATGTCGCTTGTATATGAATGTATGGTGATATCGTTAAGAAGTTCGAATATTTTAATGAACTGGGTAATTCTTAGTGGTGGAACTGGTGCTGTGAACTTCAAATGCTTGCGACATACAATAAAGAGAAGAATACGGGATGTATTCGGGACTGGATATATTTTGTCAATGTGATTTATAATTACTTTTAACTAAGACTCGAAATGTGTTGCTTGCGAGACGAGAGCTGTATTTGTCGCGACTGATGTTCCTCTAAACTCGATGTTCATAACTCTGACCCCTTGTAATCATCCTTTGTTACAATTTGTATCA
Source organism: Hypsopygia costalis (assembly GCA_937001555.2). Taxonomy (NCBI): domain Eukaryota; kingdom Metazoa; phylum Arthropoda; class Insecta; order Lepidoptera; family Pyralidae; genus Hypsopygia; species Hypsopygia costalis. Next base: position 5,264,476 of record OW443330.2, read on the forward strand.
TGATATAAAATAGGAAAATAAAAATGTGTGTAACTAGGACTTTAATGGCTGTTTCATTCATTGCAAACCTTTTGTAAAATAAAAGACCAATGGTACCTAGAAGATAATGATTTTATTATAAATATACCTAGAAACATTTAAAACACTGATCTAAAGTTTTTGCATAGATAAATTGTATAAAAGACATTCACTTATTGATATATTACGATGTAAATACTTAATGTTACAAACGTTTCCTACTACGAAACGAAGTACATACGAATAACTATTTCAATTATACTGCATGAATGTGCACCATTTCTATTTTGTTTACTAACGAAGATTGCATTTATATTGCAAAATAATAATTGATAAATACAAAGATGAAAGATTCTAGACAGATAAGTTGATGAATTAGATTTTGGCATTTAAAATCATCTATTCGAAAAATCAGTCTTCTAACACTGAGCACACCCTTTGTTGATTGTGAAATACTAAATATACTGTGCACGGTGCTGCTGTTCCACTCCAAAAATCTTATATAACTATAAGTAATTTTAATTACAGTTCATATTTATTCTGACGGTGACATATCTTAATTACATAGCACACCTAAAAAGTTTAAATATCTATCGGAAACTAAAGGACAAAATATACAATATCAAAACATATAAAATCTGGTATAACAGTAATAAAATAAATTAATGTTACGTATACACATTGAAAGTGAACTAGTAAAAAAATCACAAATTGAATGTTTATGTATCTTTGAGGTGCTGGTAACTCTCCCGACAAAAGCTTCTTGATTACACAGTCTCGTACTGACTGCGGATGGAACGCGCGAGGCAGCAAGCGAATATTACTCCCAGGAGCTGAAGAGAATAAAGAACAATTTAAATAATACTCAAAAAGAGCAAGCTGAAAAGCACTCTCGACAGCGTGCCTTATTTCGACACAGCCCAGAAGGCCAATTCTCGTAATTTTTCTACGAACGCAGATTGAAAGTTGGCCGAATCGAGATTGAATTGTGAATTGACTAAAATTATATGCTTGATTTCATTAATTAATTATTATCAATTCTTGTTGTTGGCAAAGTAACATTCTTAGTTTGTTTAATTTTCACTCATATTTCGATTTAATCCCGCTTAAATTTAATTTTGTAGTTACATATTGTGTTACGAGAATACCAAATGTGACATTTGTGAGATCGAGACTGGATCGAAACTGAACTTATTAAAATGCGTGTAACTTTTTAATTACGCATCGACCAGTTGTGTTTTATATCCGACAAATTTCGACAAATTCAAGGCAACATCTGGGTGAAATCAGATTTTCGCTAGGTGGTGTAGTTTTTTTGGGCAGTGCCGAAATAAGGCTTATTTCGGCACTGCCACAAAGAAATACTTATAACTTTTTAACGGGAGGTCGACTAATTCTGATACTTGGTGTCTGAATTCGACAAATTGACGACTAATTCTGGGGAAAATCATATGTTCGCTATGTTTTGTAGTTTAATAGATCCCGAGTGGGCAGTTCCAAAATAAGCTTATTTCGGCACTGCCACAAAAAAAACCTTATAACTCTTTAACGATACCCCGACAAATTTTTTGCTTTGGGCGACAAATTTCGACAAATTAACGACTAATTTTTTGTCTAGTTAAAATCAAGATCTGAAACCTGGGCAGTGCCGAAATAAGGCACACGTTATTTCGGCACTGCCCAAAAAAACTACACCACCTAGGGAAAATCTGATTTCACCCAGATGTTGCCTTGAATTTGTCGGAAATAAAACACAACTGGTCGATGCGTAATTAAAAAGTTACACGCATTTTAATAATTCACGTTGTAGTCAGAGAGCCTAACGTAGGTAGAGTAGAATAACACCACCCCATTTAGATATGGCTATCGTAAAAAGCAACTAATGTAGTGCTAAAGAACACCTAAAGCATTCGTAGATCAGAAAACAGTTGCATGCATTGACAAACTTTGCCAGACTCTGAAAAAGGAAGGAAATAAAACGTTTACTGTTGCATTTTGTGCATGATATAATTTTGATGCAAGATCTCGGACTATACTTATTATGAGAATTATTAAAATGCATGTAACTTTTTAATTACGCATCGACCAGTTGTGTTTTATATCCGACAAATTTCGACAAATTCAAGGCAACATCTGGGTGAAATCAGATTTTCGCTAGGTGGTGTAGTTTTTTTGGGTAAAAAGTTATAAGTATTTTTTTGTGGCAGTGCCGAAATAGTTTTTTTGGTTAAAAAGTTATAAGTATTTTTTTGTGGCAGTGCCGAAATAAGCCTTATTTCGGCACTGCCCACTCTCGGACTATAGTCCGAGATCTTGCATCAAAATTATATCATGCACAAAATGCAACAGTAAACGTTTTATTTCCTTCCTTTTTCAGTCTGGCAAAGTTTGTCAATGCATGCAACTGTTTTCTGATCTACGAATGCTTTAGGTGTTCTTTAGCACTACATTAGTTGCTTTTTACGATAGCCATATTTGAATGGGGTGGTGTTATTCTACTCTACCTACGTTAGGCTCCGTGAATTATTAAAATGCGTGTAACTTTTTAATTACGCATCGACCAGTTGTGTTTTATTTCCGACAAATTCAAGGCAACATCTGGGTGAAATCAGATTTTCCCTAGGTGGTGTAGTTTTTTTGGGCAGTGCCGAAATAACGTGTGCCTTATTTCGGCACTGCCCAGGTTTCAGATCTTGATTTTAACTAGACAAAAAATTAGTCGTTAATTTGTCGAAATTTGTCGCCCAAAGCAAAAAATTTGTCGGGGGTCCCGTTAAAGAGTTATAAGGTTTTTTTTGTGGCAGTGCCGAAATATGAGAATTATTAAAATGCATGTAACTTTTTAATTACGCATCGACCAGTTGTGTTTTATATCCGACAAATTTCGACAAATTCAAGGCAACATCTGGGTGAAATCAGATTTTCGCTAGGTGGTGTAGTTTTTTTGGGTAAAAAGTTATAAGTATTTTTTTGTGGCAGTGCCGAAATAGTTTTTTTGGTTAAAAAGTTATAAGTATTTTTTTGTGGCAGTGCCGAAATAAGCCTTATTTCGGCACTGCCTAACAAAACTACACCACCTAGCGAAAATCTGATTTCACCCAGATGTTGCCTTGAATTTGTCGAAATTTGTTGGAAATAAAACACAACTGGTCGATGTGTAATTAAAAAGTTACACGCAGTTTAATAATTCACGTTGTAGTCAGAGAGCCTAACGTAGGTAGAGTAGAATAACACCACCCCATTTAGATATGGCTATCGTAAAATGCAACTAATGTAGTGCTAAAGAACACCTAAAGCATTCGTAGATCAGAAAACAGTTGCATGCATTGACAAACTTTGCCAGACTGAAAAAGGAAGGAAATAAAACGTTTACTGTTGCATTTTGTGCATGATATAATTTTGATGCAAGATCTCGGAATATATTTATTATGAGAATTATTAAAATGCGTGTAACTTTTTAATTACGCATCGACCAGTTGTGTTTTATTTCCAACAAATTTCGACAAATTCAAGGCAACATCTGGGTGAAATCAGATTTTCGCTAGGTGGTGTAGTTTTGTTAGGCAGTGCCGAAATAAGGCTTATTTCGGCACTGCCACAAAAAAATACTTATAACTTTTTAACCAAAAAAACTATTTCGGCACTGCCACAAAAAAATACTTATAACTTTTTACCCAAAAAAAACTACACCACCTAGCGAAAATCTGATTTCACCCAGATGTTGCCTTGAATTTGTCGAAATTTGTCGGATATAAAACACAACTGGTCGATGCGTAATTAAAAAGTTACATGCATTTTAATAATTCTCATATTTCGGCACTGCCACAAAAAAAACCTTATAACTCTTTAACGGGACCCCGACAAATTTTTTGCTTTGGGCGACAAATTTCGACAAATTAACGACTAATTTTTTGTCTAGTTAAAATCAAGATCTGAGACCTGGGCAGTGCCGAAATAAGGCACGCGGCGGCACCGCCGATTTTGGCGGTGCGGTGCCGCAACGCGGTTGTGTTTCGGCCCTATGATACATTTTAAGGAAAGTACATAGTGTGATTTTACGGAGCAAATAAGGAGCGCAAAGGAGACTTTAAATGAAAATACTAGCTATAGTATATAAAGGTAGTGTAAACAAATTCTTGTGCATTCTCTTCCTGCGGGTCGTGTGTATTTAATTTTATACATTTTATATATACTAGTGATGTTACGGAGCCTCGACACAGTCTCCGAAAGGTTTTCCAATTGATTATACGTCTCCGATTGCGGGTCCGATGTTTTTGAATAGGAAGTTTACCGAAAATCGAAATGGAGCGGTACAGACAATGGTTTTGTTCACGAATTTATTTAAACAATAAATAAAAGCTTTTTCGTATGAACAAAATCAAACCATTAGTAGCTTAACTCATTTTGTAGCTTAAACCGTAGCTAACCGTGGTGCACAAAGTGAAATTATATATGATAAACACTCAATGTCCTAGATCGAATTGTGTCGTCATTATCATCCATTCCATTATCTATCTCTACTATCATTTTTCGTCGCTACAAGCTAATAGAGAATATTAGTTGGTCATACCTGCACTATAGCGATTCCCAATCCGACGCCACCGAGCACCGCAACTATCTCTGTGAGGTGGTTCACCAGTTGGTCGAGGCAGCCCGTCATGTGAATATCCTTGTTATCGAGGCCGCACTTCTGGGTTGTACCATTTACGATCTCTTTGGCAGAGCAGCAACTCTCGGGGATTGGGAGGTTGTGGGTAGCCCAGTCTTTCGGGCCCTTGATCCCGCAGCATTTAAACTGTTGATACAAGGGAAAATTAATAAGAATGAACAGGTTCACAGAGTTTGTTTGGATGTACAATCGACCACAATCGTTGTAATAATTAGTAATAGTTTTTGCAGTACAATTCAATTTGATGTGTGTTCGACTGTAGAATATGAAATCGTATCCATTCCAGTTCGTATCAATTCAAGGCGTGATGTTGTTATCTTCTTAAAAAGTCTGACTTATTAAGAGGATAACAACATCACGCCTTCATTTTTAATTGTTACATTAAAGAGAGTGTTTAAAACACAACTTTCTTTAAAAATTCGCCGCTGGCACTTTCTGCGCCACCTCAATGGCCTTCATTTATTGCTGCCTTTCTACCGCTCCCTGAAGTCTTTCAGCGTCCAGTGCGAGGTGTTGTTGCCCATTTTAGGAGGTCTTGCGTACGTAAATCATGTACAGTAAGAGCACGTTAACCTTACACTTTGACGCAGGCACCGCCACAAGCTACATTACCTTAGCTAACACTGCAGTTCGATTGCAATTGAATGCGTGAAAACGTTTTTTGCTTATTCCGAATAAACTAACTCTTCTCCAACATCGATTCTGTACTTTTATTTTCAAATATTCCGTTTTGCAATATTATTCGATTCCGTTCCGGCACGAATTGTCCCGACTATCAAGTTGTGGATAAAAACATGCAGCGCGCGAACGTGATCCGCGTGAATGACGCTCACTGTGTTAGTGGTGTTGGCATCCATAACTGCGTTGCGGCGTTTGTGGTAACTGCTTCGCATCAGTTGGCCATATGCATACTTGCAGCGTAGTGATAGTATAATCAAATGCACTCCTATGTATAATTTATAAATAATTATTTTTATTTAATTTCCCCTGAGGGTTTCACATGTTTATTTACATATAAATAATATCAAACAATTGATATCGGAGTATCGTCGCGCCGCCGCCGTGAGGATAATCCGTATCAGTGTGTAAATATCGCAGTCTAAATAAATAGATGACACACCGTTACCAATAGATACAAGGATTTTTTACGCAGTTTTCCAAGTTTTGTTTGGTCTGTGGTTCCACGTAACAAGTGTACATACCTACATTTTTTAAAAGCTCAGTTAGCGTTGTACGAGCTGAGAGGCGTGTATGTAGTGTATTTTACTCACCTTTGTATAATAAAGTGCTTGACATCAACAAAAAAATGCGCAAATCACGTTATTACAATGACAGGCGACAGGATGATACACACTTAATCTACTTCATTATGACTACATTAGTAAGACGGATATTGTAAGATTGTGGTAATGATGATGGGTTTTAAGTATGTACTTTAGATACAGTATAAATACATATATAGTACTTATAGTCTGAAACAGTGGACACGGAACAAATTTTATTATAAAGTAATAGCAACATTGACTTTTTCTATACAAAAGTGCTCGAGGGTTACCGTGTGCAAACTGTTTTTACGACGTAGCTTCTATAATAGGCTATTTCGCCAACATTTTTTTCGGTTTGATATGTAGGGACGTCTCAACAATACATAGGTGAAAAAATTACTTTGATATCACAAAAATCTCTCGAAATATGTTAATTTGAAAATCACAATTTTGGACTTTTCCGAAAACGGTTCATACAAAAGACTACTGGGTTATGACTTCACAGGTTTGTATTTTGTATGCATCAAATCAGAAATTTGTACGACCGCTATGTTAAATATTACATTTATGTAATTAGTTCATAATAAAAGTTATAGTATTTTTTATTGTTTCTCCAATGGAAATATTATTTTTTAATAATTTCATACTTTTAAAATGGACTCCTGCCAAACTTTAATCGACCCTAAAATAAGTCGGACGGAAGATATTAGAATGAAAGTTTGCAGATCTTTATAGTTTATTATTTTACGATATTATTAAATAATTTATACAATTTTTGAACACTGTCAAATAGCCTATTTTGTCTACTCCTTATGATCGCATAGGGAATGTATTAATTGCAAAATGGACTTTAGACAAATTAATATTTTACGATGGGTAAGCTGTGACTAATAACCGATAGATAGTACAATAGGACGGCAAGGTCATACTGCACCGCTGTTTCTCTTTTTACTGATTTGTATTGTATTGTAAATAATAGCAACTGGGCCGACTGTGTACCAGCGCCATTACTTGTGTAGATAAATATTCATGTTTGTTTCGATACGCATCAAGTACAAAAAGATAACTATTTAGACCTGTCTTTGTGACGGACTAGCTACCACCTGTCAGTTCACAAGTGTCAAGGAGAATTGCTTGGTTGAAAACAATGTGCTAGTGGCGGTGGCGAAATAAATATAGCTATGACTTCATCCCACAAAATTTCGTTACATAGCTCTGCTATCTGTCCACATTATGTTGTTGCATAGCTCTATTAGCTCGTGATAACGGATGTTTGTTTTTTTGTCGAACTACTATAATATTATTTTGTCGTTCATCGCGATAGCAACACCAATCTTCTGCCCTTTATTTCTTAGATGGCAGAGATGTAACAAGTGAGATAACCGTCGACAACGACAAATTGTTGGAGGTCTATAGAATCTACTTACTTGCATGTGTCAAAACCTGCCACCTAGCAATAGAGGCTCTAGAAAAACAAAGTGGATATACCGAGCGCGACGGGGAAGCAAGCCTCATCTCACACAACACCGCAGCCATATAACAATACGCTTAGGGATTGTAATGTTGAGGAGTCAGGTCAGTAGACGCGAGGAGTTCCTGAGTTAGCAGCGGGGGTGCAGCGCGCGAGCAATACATTCTGTATTGCAATTGTATTTAGGCTAGGTCTCGGCTTTTCGGTGAGTGATTATTTATCGGCAACGCGTGAGTGATGCCTCTGGTGTAGCGAGTGTTCATAGGTTGAAATGACTTGCTTAACATCAGGCGGGTCGTATGCTTTTTGGTACCCGCTGTAGTATAAAAAAACTAACAAATTCAAATAAGATTGAGCTATGGCAACGTTAATGTCGTCCCCTTTCTTCGATGGTAGGGAAGTACGTGTCGAAATAGGTGGCAACGTTGATAACCATCACTGTTGGAGAGGTCCAGCGGTCTATAGCAGTGTTTCCCAAACATTGTTCTGCGTCAAAATTACCAGGCCATGGCCCGGTAATTTTGACACTGCCCCTTCGTGACCCACTTTATACTTTTAAAACCCGAGCTGGTTCCATTAAGTAAAATAATACAAATTTATTAATAGTAAAAATGTTTTATTAATACTACATATTTTGGTATCGTACGAATATCCACGATGTGTCCATCGATAGTAGGTATTATTTTCAAAACACGGCGGGAATGTTGCGACCCGGTATTTTATTTTGATGGACCGGTACCGGGTCGCGACCCGGCAAACGGGAAACACTGGTCTATAGAATCTGACTAACGACCCTAATTATAAATCGGCAATTTGTGGTAAAAACTTTTGTTTTTACCACAATTGAATCTTCTGTTTAGATAAGTAGTATCTTAAACCGAAATACGATACGATTTAAGTAAACAAAACAATCGATCCTAATCTGTAACTAAGGAGGTAGGCGGATACTTACATCAATTTGCAGGACGTCGAACGATCTTCTAATGTCGGTGTTGGTAGGGTACTCGCTCATAGACTCGTTCATCCGATTCAAGATGCTGTTCTCCAGGTCATTGTGTTTCACGTATCCCGTAATCCCGACCGCCAGTTCAGCCACGAAGATTAAGACCAAGAATACCGAGAACTGGAAAGAGCGGGAGAATTGCTTAATTAAAAAGAACTTATAAGTCAACTAGTTTAACAATAGAGATGGACAAACAGACGATTCCACTAATTCTTTTTAGATAATAATAACATGAGCCACAAAAAAATACTAAAAGGGCCACTAAAATGCTAGGTTAAAACTACTATTATTACTAGGTTACTAAAGTTGATAAAGATACCAAATTGGTGTGTCATTTACAACATTAGTCACCAAGTTAGTATAGTCGTTCAGTTTTATAATTTTAGATGCTTGATTGATTATTAGGGGTGTAAGTGGTTCATCAACATTTTTGATCCAAAGCCAACTTTATCGGCACGCGGTGCACCCTGCTGACTGACAAACGAAACTCTGGCGAAAAGAGAGGTAGGGAGCGTAATTGTAAGCTACCCGACTGGGGAATGTACCTCCACCTCACAGAATATCGCAGCCAAATAACAATTCCCTTGAGGGTTGTTGTGTTCCTGCGAGTGAGTGAGGCCACCAGAAAGGAAGGAAGGATGCTGCGTTGGCAGCGGGGGTAGCGGTGCGCGAGTAATATTTTATGTTGCGAGCATTAATTTGGCTACGGTAACCGCTTCACATCAGGCGGGCCGTATGCTTGTCTGCCACCCGACGTATATAAAAGAAAAAAAATATTACTACCCATACTTTTTATCGAAGATGAAAAAATATTTTCATTTTTGTAGTCACGAAAATATAATTTTACAGACACACACTAACTAATTTATAACTCCCCATTTTCTATTTATGGTAGGTATATCAACTTTATGTTACAAACAAAATAATTTAATGTTTTATGTACCAATTTACGTTAAATATAGATAACTTATTATTATTCATTGGTTAGGTTTTAATAACCTATGTACGTGCAATTAACTATGTAATGCGTTTATTTGTTTTCAATAGCAGGGCTAACTTTTTATTACAGGTTTATCTTAGAGTAAATCTTTATTATAACAAGCATTGGCACAACAATGTTATCCAGACATGTACAGTGTGTTAATTTCTGAGCTCAGACTAAACAATATTGGCTTGACAGCAATTCAGTGCTGCCGAGTTTTAAATTAAGAAAATTAATAATAAAAAGAGTTTAATAAAAAAGATTTGGTTATTTCTCAACAATGAAATCTCTAGCGATAAACAATAATATTGCAAAAAATGCGTGTTTGGCGCCGACTCAAAATTACATAGGTGTACTTAAATTAGTCTATGAACTTAGTTATTAAGGTCAATAAAAACAAAGTTTATTATTTTTTGCTTTTCAGTTTTATCGGCGGTTTCATTTATTTGTTAAAAAGTTTTTATTTTATATTTTTTTTGTGGCTATAATGTGAACAATCAATCATCCTTTGTTTTCCTACCCTTAGGGTTGAATTTTTTTTTCAAATTTATATGGGACCAACTTGAAGGTATACCCTTTCCAATAAAAAAAGAATTATCAAAATCGGACTACTTTATAAAAAGATGTTCGTGATCATACATAAAAAAAAAATATACGCGTCGACTTGAGCACCTCCTCCGTTTTTTCGTCGGTTAAAAATGCAATTGGAACTCGCTTGCTAAATCCGACAGTAGTAAGAATGTTAATAGAGGTCAATTATTGGTAAGAAAAATTCTAGGAAACTTTTTTCAATACCGGAATTCCCGGGGTTAGAAGGCATATCCATATTAAGAATTCGTAGTGAATTTGATGTCATTTGGTAGATACTTATATATTCTACATATTTAACCACAGATATTATGATGCATCATTATCATTTTAAAAACGAAAATAACTCTTAAATTAATGATGCCTAAATAGACGTGACGCAATGGATTATACAAAAAGATGGAATATGTCACCTATTCATTTTTATAAACAGCAGTAGCTAGCTAGGTCAGAGGTGTGTGTAACTTATTGATAACATTATTGTACAGTGTTTCACGATGAAACATCGTGTATAGTTCGCTAAAATATCGAGGTACAATAACAAAATCATTATTTTGCTAATTTCCAGTGAGTCAACGAGTGGCCTCGAACGGAACGTGTTTCATACACACGACATTTGGATACACAATCAAAATGAAATATGAACCTATGTATGTAGTTATTTAAGTTTTAAAATCACAAATGGTTAATATTTTTTTCGTCTCTGGTGGCCGGACAACGACCCCGTGCCTAAAGCTGATGCTCCCCTGTACACCAACCTTACGGTTATATCACAGGATTGCGAGTCTCTCGCCCAGTAAACCAACCAAGTACTCAAACATATTGTTAGCAGGTTACTCCCCTTTCGCCTGCAAGCAGACTACTTGGGTACTCTTTAGTAGAGTTAGAGACTACTTAGAGTAGGCTCGTGGCGTTCCGAAGCTCGGTCTCCCAATCATCGGGGCCCTACTAACACTCCCTAATCTCTATGAGTATGATACCGGAGCTGTAGGCACGCTCACTTCCAGATACACTCCGTACACCTAGTATAAGTACCCACACTTGGCCGCCAGATAGGCTATCTGACGTTCATCACAGGTATCGGACCTGCAAGGCAAACTCATTTCCCGATGCCCGGAGATGGCCTACCCGAAGCGATCGCCTGTCGTCCTCTTCCTAAGCAGGCAAGTACCCAAGCTGCGGAGCCGACTTAGGAAAGCCAGTCGCGCTAAGGTTGCTCCGAGCCTCGTAGGCGACCACCGTGGGGGCCCTTTCGCCAGGTGGCAAACAACATAAGTATTGTTTTTATAAGATCGGGCTGACAGACAGGCAGATATTGCAACTGCAACTATGTAAAACGATCATACAGTGCGATTTTTGATAAAGTGCACATATGAACATGAGATAAAATAAGCAATAATATATAATTTTGGGTTGAAAATGGTTCATCAAGATCTTTGAACCAAAACCACTTTACCTGCACGTGGTGCACCCTGTTGACTGACAAACGAAGCTCTGGCGAAAAGACAGGTAGGGAGCGTAACCTCACAGCACACAATACCGCAGCCAAATAACAATTCCCTTGAGGGTTGTTGTGTTCCTGCGAGTGAGTGAGGTCACCAGAAAGGAAAAAAGGAGATGTTGCGTTGGCAGCGGGGGTGGCGGCGCGCGAGCAATATTTTTTGTTGCAAGCGTTAATATGGCTGCGGTAACCGCTTCACATCAGGCGAGCCGTATGCTTGTCAGCCACCCGACGTAGTACATAAAAAAAAACATAGAGATAAATAAACCCATCCATGGATAGGGTACGGTACGGTCGATGTTGCTTGACTTGCGTGATCGATTAGACTGCTGCGCAACGACGCCATCGAGCTCCTGGCACATTATTATATTTTGTAAATTTATATATGTAGGTACCTATTAATAATAAATAAATTTTATTTTATTGTACGTAAGAAAAACATAACGTTAAAACCAACACTAGCAATAACGTCTGTCTAAGTCTATCTATTTTTAAAATTCAGCTACAAAATGTACAAAACAAAATATCTGAGAAAAGTATTTTTTTCCATGGCATTGCTGTCATCAATGTGCCTTATTTCGGTTATGTAGTTCAATAGATCCCGAGTGGGCTGTGCCGAAATAAGCTTATTTCGGCACTGCCACAAAAATAACCTTATAGCTCTTTAACGGGAGAGAGACAAATTTTATCCTTTGGGCGACAAATTTCGACAAATTAATGACAAATTTTACTAGTTAAAATCAAGATCTGAGACCTGGGCAGTGCCAAAATAAGGCACGCAAATATTTATACCACTTCAGTTTAAAGGTCATATAATATAACTTATAATACAACTGTCTGTGAAATTAATGTGAAATCTACGAGTTATAATATTTATTATCATCAACTTGAAGTGGTCGCATACAGGCTTTTCATTCGAAACGTTTGTTGCTTTATGAAGTCTTGATAAATGAGGATAATGAACTTTCAAGATAATATATAGTGTTAATATGATTGTACTGCTACTTAATACATATTATCTTGTACCTACGGTATACTCACGTCGGCAAAATATTGAGATAAGTTTTTATCATTACTTCTTCACTTATTTAAAAACTATCGGCACGCCCGCACGCCCACGCTTCCCTGTGGTTCAATCTTCCCGTCATCTCATTTCAGTGGATTACCCATACAAACCTTGTTCTGACAATTTCATCAAAATTTTGTTTATTTTTCTGATATATAAATAGCTATTATGCTGTTCGGGATGGAGACAAATCTAACAAATCAAAGATAGTAAAAATCGGTCAGCTGTTCTCGAGTTATGTTATAAATGGTGTAAATAACTTTTTTTTTGTAACAGTGACTTTGTTTTATATATAGATATCGAAATATTTCACTCAAGTATACTCACATTCAAATAATTCGAAGAAACCAAACGAATACAATACGATATTATAGTACGATTACGACTAGTACGATATACGATTATAGTAACATTGGGACGATATCAATGTTTCAAATTACATTTATACTCAGTATACGAGATCCTTTAATTTCATATTATGACATTGTAGTATGAGGAAAAATGCCTCTCTTCCTCTAAAGATTATTAACATCAATTTGTTCGTTATTAGATGGCCAATTCTCTTAATTATTTCATATCGCAGAATGAAAATTGACCGAATAGAGATTGAATTATGAATTGACTGAAAATTGTATATTTTTTTTATTTTTTATTTATTTAAACTTTATTGACCATAGAATAAGGGTACAAAAGGCGGACTTAATGCTAAGAGCATTCTCTACCAGTCAACCTTTGGGAAAATCAGATAAAACTCGAATGCGGTACACAAAATAACAGTAATGAACATACACAGAATTAATACCGATGAAAACTAAAATTATATATGATACATAGACATAATATGCTAATTATACACATATACAAAATCATACACATATACATAGTTATATACATATACATAGTTATACACATATACATAGTTAAACACATATACATAGTTATATACATATACATAGTCATACACATATACACAACCATACACAGATACATATACAGAAATAAATATAACAGTAAATAGGAAAATGATGATTATTGCTTGGATAAATTCTCAAATAAAAAGGCTTGAACATTTTTTTTTTAAAGTAAATTTACTAGAAGATTCTCTGATGGAATCAGGTAACGTCTAGTCCACTAGCAGTGGCGGACTAAGCCCGTCAGAGGCCCGGGGCGGCAAAGATGTATGAGGCCCCCCAGCTTTTAAAAAAAAAAATAGTGTTACAAGCTTTTTATTCTGTTCACATTTGTATGTAATAAGTGTTTATGTTTATTTCGTCGTAAATCTGGCAAGTGAAATTTAAATTCAACAATTATTTAGGCTATAAATAACGTAACAATATTTAATATATTTTAAATGAGGCCAATGTTTATTTTTCGACGTAAAATAGAATGTAAGAGAACCAGACTGAATTACGTGGGGCGCACTAAAAGTTTCCGGAATGAATAAGAAAAAAATACTATTAAAGGTCTAAAATGAATTTATTGTTTCTCAAAATATTCTCCCTTTGCGTAAATGCACTTTTTCATTCGATTAAACCAATTTTGAAAACTTTTGTGCCACTCCTCCGCGATAACCTCAGAAGCGTGTTTTCATGCTCTTCGACTGATGAAATTGATTCGACTTCTGGTGATGAAAATTGTTGACCGCGTATTTGGTTCTTAATTTATGGGAACAGGAAAAAGTCACAAGGTGCCAGTTGGGGACTGTATGCAGGATGGCTCATAAGTTCTACGTTTTTCACCTTCAAAAATTCGTTTGTCTGTCTGGCCGTGTGGGAACTAGGATTGTCATGGTGCAAGACGATACGGCGTTTACGGTTATTTTTACGGAGTTCGTCAATAATTTCCGGCAAACATATGGTCGTGTACCAGTCACTATTCACGGTACGACGATTCTCTAAAGCAACAGTAGTCACGTGTCCAGTTTTATTAAAAAAAGAAGCAATCATCCGCTTACGAGATGCACTTTTCACGCGCGCCGCACTGGTTGGTTTCGGCTCATTTTGAAATACCCTTATGCTCGATTGCTGCTTTGTTTTGGGATCGTAGCAATAAATCCATGTTTCGTCACCTGTTACTATGTCGCACACCAAATTTGACGCACCATCGTTGAATCTGGTAAGCATGGCACTGCACCAAGTGACGCGGTCCGTTTTTGGAGCCTCGGTCAAATTGTGTGGGATTCACCGCGAGCGCAGCTTTCTCACACCAAATTGTGTCCCTTTTCTCTAACTCTTTTATTAAATGGTTTACAATCAAAGAAACGCCACGGCGAACGATTTGATTTCGCGACATAATTTTTAAAGTGTTGTCTAAGATTTGATCAGGGGAACGCGGAGGCATTTGGGGGCCCCCCAAGACCGGAGGCCCAGGGCGGGCCGCCCTTTCCGCCCCACTGTTAGTCCGCCACTGGGTACCTAGACATCTGATAAATGTACTTAAATACATTTTTTTTTGTAAATACATACTTATTATACCTACATAGAAAATACCCAGACCAAGACAAACAGACATGTTCATGCACACAAATGTTTGTCTTGTGCGGGAATCGAACCCGCGACCTCGGAGTCAAAGTGGCCATTGTTAACCAATCGACCACCGAGCTCGTCAAATAATTGATTTCTTTCATTAATTAATATAAATTCGTAATGCGACCGGATACCTAAACTATTCTTAATTTGTTTAATTTTCACTTATATTTCGATCTATTCACACTTAATGGGGTGTAAGTAACTGTGTGTGTGTAATAACTTTATGGGGTGTAAGAGGTTCCGACTGACAAACGAAGCTCTGGCGAAAAGAGAGGTAGGGAGCGTAATTGTAAGCTACCCGACTGGGGGAAGTACCTACACCTCACAGAATACCGCAGCCAAATAACAATTCCCTTGAGGGTTGTTGTGTTCCTGTGAGTGAGTGAGGTCACCAGAAATGAAGGAGATGTTGCGTTGGCAGCGGGGGTGGAGGCCAGTAACCGCTTCACATTAGGCGGGCCGTATGCTTGTCTGCCGACGTAGTATTAAAAAAAAACTTAAATAAAACTTTGCAGTTTCTTATTATGATACGAGAATATCAAATGTGACATTTGTGAGATCGAGAGTGGATGGATACTAAATTTAAATTACGAGAATTACCACTCAGGAATTAAGGATACATTATGACATGTAGATCCAGGGATGTGCTTAATAAATCATATGAATCTCAGTAATGCAAAATCTACGTTATAAAAACCAGCGCAACTATATATAAACTGGATGGGAAAGGCGACAGTTTTTATCCTTGAGCTAGTGGACCGTTGACCTAGAATTTATGTTCAATCGCCAATCGGAACACTGTTATCAAAACGTGATTTATATAGACTACTCATACGTTAAGAGGTATTGGACATTTGGTGCAACGTGAATTTGGCTAAGGAAGGATATTTGAAAATTCGCATTACGTAATTTCGCACGTGCGGTATACCACGTATACCGCACGCGCGAAGTTTCGGGGGCAAGCTACTTTGTTATAAAGTCTAAAAATTAAAAAAATGTTGTCCAGACTTCAGTATCAACGTACCGTTAAAACTACAGAACGGATCGGGCTGAGATTTGATATAAATGTATAGCCATTATGATGTATGCTAAAGATACTTGAATATTTCTACGGGACTATGAGATACAAGGGTCCGAAGTCGCAGGTAAAAGCTAATATACTTTATATAATAATACATTTTGAATGCGTAATCAAAAACAAAATAACAAAGGCATCCAATTTTAATTTATCTGTGTACCATTTTGTCATACCATTTAGAACCGTCCTCCTTTTACTAGTGCAGTTTTATCGGCAGACGTATTGATCGTTCTAGTTTAGTTGCAAAGAAAGCTACGAGTATGCACTAGCTAGATTGTAAGTATATTTTTATGTTCGTTGTGTCATTGTTGTCTGGCGACCCGGGGATTCCATGTAGTATCAATTTAGATACATGCGTAATACAAGTACTTGTCATAAAGGCGAAACTTATGCTGTGACGGAAGTGTGATTGCCGCTTTCATACATGACTTAATTTAACATTCGATAAAACGACCTAACTCTACCAAGCTTTTGGCACGGAGAACGAAAATAATAGACTTACTTATATATCATCTACTACACATTTTTGTTGCTCGGTATATCATAATCACGGTTATTTATCCACGTTTAAATAAAATATTTTGTGTAATTTACATTGTCGATCCGTATACGTATTCATAATATCACGTGACATTATCATAACACATTGAAAACAACCTTGTTGAAGAGAATGTCTTTACTATGTCAGATGACCACATTTCGATCTAAATTAAATAAATAGCAATTAGTTGGTTTTCGACTGCCGTATTAAAATCAATCAATCACCGATTACAAAATTATATATAGACTCAATAATAGTGGTCGAGGAGCACTTTCAGGACTAGTATTTTTTAATATCTTGTATAGTATAGAAATAATCGCGTGAGATCGTGTCGTCGTACTAAATGTATGGTTTCCACAATATACAATTTTGAATTTATATAACTTACCACTTACCTAGTTGTTGCCCGCGAATTCGCCCGCGTGTAATAAGTTGTTTTTTCAGCATAAAAAGTAGCTTATGTTTTTTGAGACGTGAAAGAATGACAAACAAAGAAATAAAGCAACAAGCTTTGATATTAATAATATCAGTATGGATATTTCATTGCACTTATAAATTCATCGAGTAGGATATAAAAACACAAAAATTTCGATAATTTTGTTACATAGTCGTGTTTTGAATTTTCTTTGAGCAAGTGGCGCCACTTTGTTTTTTTTTTTCGGAAAGGTATTAGATTAGAAAGTAGTGCGAAACATGTAAATTTTATAGTTTGCAATATGTTTGACTGAAAGAGATCTCCTTTTTTTTTTTATAAGACCCAGCCGAATATCTTTATTGTCCAACAAAATATCTATATTGTAACGAAGGCCAAGTCTCTCAATAAATTATTCCTTTTGTGTTTGTTGTAAAAGCGAAAGTATTGACGGAAATCAAGTCATTTTTTATAGTTTTACTCGTTTTATTTGAGTACTTAATAGGTTCCCTGTCAAGTTTTTCTCAGCAGGCAGCATCAAGTTCTTTAAAAGTGCTTGAATAGGTTTTTACAAGGTAGGCAACGCACGAGTAAACTCTGGTGTTACATATCACTGGCGTTGGTTCAGCTAACAAGTTGTACGCAGCAAAATCAATGTTTGCGACCTTGACCAGTAATTAATTCCCTCGGATAAAGATACTCCTAATCTTGGCATGTCATGCCGGACAGCCATAATGCGCGACGTCCGCGTATTGAACAGCATTTTTGCACGAGTACAATTTGCGTAGGCAGTAATGCACATTACGCTTGCTGCTTGCAGTCCGATTATAACTTGTATTGCATGCGGACTAAGATCGATACAAAGTCAAAAGCAACGTAATTTTGTTCTAGTTAATATACTATTTAAAGGACGGGGGCCCACCACACATTCCCACCACTGTATCTCCTGTGTAGCCAGGATTAACAGCGGCGACCGCCAAAAAAGGCAATGAACAATGAAGTCCATTGCAGTCCCAGGGGTAAAACTACGGCTGCCTTGGAACTCACAACGAATTTAATCAGAAGAAATTAGTAGGAGTAGGAAGCTTTTGCAATTTGACTTCCCCTCTTAGCAATGTGAGAGACAGCAATATGGCAAATAAGGCATTAAAAGCCTAAAGAGATGGCTAGTCAAGTGAAGCTCAACTGCCGTGCACCACGGATTTTAAGTTTCTAACACTATTAGGGACCTAAAACATTGAGTTGTTACCTAACACATCGATTCCAATAATATGAGTTGCAAAATATAATATACTAATATACTATTTATGGTAAAAGTGTAAAATTTGACGTGCTAATAGCCGTACATAGGTAATTTGACGAACTCGTTGGTCGAATGTTGGCTAGCAAAGGCCACTTTAAGTCCCGAAGTCGCGGATTCGATTCCCGCATAAGACAAACAATTGTTTGTTTGTTTGTTTGTAAGTTCTTTAATGCAATAACAATATGTAATACAATTCTTAAAAGTAAAGAGTAATACATAGGCGGACTTATCCCTAATAGAGATCTCTTCCAGTCAACCTTACAGTCATTGAAAGGAGCTCAATCAAAGGCGATAAAGCACACATTTTGCTATTAACAATACATATTGATTAATAACAATACACAATTAGAGTTATACAACAATTTTAACTACACTCAGTAACGAAAAGTTTACTACATACATATAGATTTTGGAACAAATATTTATAAACTGTACTAAAACATTTATAATATAATTTAAATATAAATACATACAATTTAGGAGAATACAATAAAACATTTATAACATAATTTATACAGCACTAGTTGTTTTAGTGAAAGATACGTAATAATAACAATACCTATAATCAATTGCAATACCTAAACATAGCTCACACCATCCAAAATGCCTCCTAATTAAATGTATATAATTTTTTGAGTCGAAGTCTAAAAGATTCAATAGAAGGTGCCATCTTAACGTCAAGTGGTAGCGAATTCCAAAGATTCACCGATTTCGCCGCGAAAGACTGACTGTACGCATGAGTACAGTGAATTGGGATGTCGAGAACGAGATTCCCACAGGAGCGTAGCCTACTGTCCACGTCTCGCATGTGTATGCACTCTTTAAGATACACAGGAGTAGATGGATGGAATAAAACTTTGTACAGCAGACCAAGTACATGAATATTCCTTCGTTCTCTAATAGGCAACCACTGAAGTCGTACACGAAAATCAGTCACGTGGTCAAACTTACGCAGTCCGTAAATAAAGCGAATGCATAGGTTCTGAAGCCTATCAATCTTATTTAGAAGCTCCTCAGATAGATCCAGATATGCGACATCTCCATAGTCAAGTAAGGGAAGGAGTAAGGAACGGGCCAGCATCACTTTGGTTGAAAATGGCAGGAAATATTGAAGGCGTCTTAACGAATGAAGCGAAGCAAACACCCTACGACTGATCTCGTTGACATGTGGGGCCCATGAAAGCGTTTGATCCATAATAACTCCCAGGTTAGTAACGGTAGAAGAAAAGGGGATAATGTTACCATCGAACACAACATTAGGATGGACCATATTATGGAGTTTTGAAATAAAATGTGGACTTCCCACGATTATTGCTTGAGATTTAGCTGTATTGACTTTTAGCCCGAAGTTATGTGCCCACTCAGCAATAATACGGAGATCATTATTAATAACGCTTACCGCATGAGAGAAATCATTAATTGGGGCAGCCGTATATATCTGTAAGTCATCAGCGTAGAGATGATGAGACGCTGAAAGTGACGATACAATGCCATTAATAAAAAGTGAGAAAAGGATAGGAGATAATACACCGCCCTGAGGGACACCCGAAGTCAACTCACACCAATCCGAACGGGAGTCTCCCATCTTCACCAGTTGCCGCCGACCTGTAAGGTAGGAACTAAACCAAGAAGATGCCACATTTGATAGGTTGAGAGACATAATGATCTTCATCAAAATATCCAGATCGACTGTGTTGAAAGCGCTCGTAAAATCCAACAAGACTAATATTGTCAATTTTTTATTTTCAATGTTAAGACGGATGTCGTCTGTAACCTTTACAAGGGCTGTTGTTGTACTGTGGCCACTCCTAAAACCAGACTGGTGTTCACTGAGGATATTATGCTGAAGAAGAAAACTGGAAAGGCGCTTATGAATGAAGTGTTCCAACACTTTTGATAGGATGGGAAGGATGGATATAGGGCGATAATGAGTAAAGGAGGATGGGTTTGGTTTTTTAGGTAGTGGGATCACGTGACCTGATTTCCAGATAGTAGGGAAAACACCTGTAGATAGCGAGCAGTTTAAAATGTCCGTAATGATAGGGGCTACTATACTGATGACAGGAGTAATCATAGAAAGACAAATGTTGTCTTCTCCAATGGCTCTTGTTTTGATGCTGCGTACGGTCTTTATCACTTCCTCCACAGTTATCTGACCTAAATCGAGTGGCGGTCTATCTGCCGCAGATATATTATTAAGAAGGGACAAGGTAGAGTGTTTGATCTGAGGATTTAGTGAGACAGGCGA
Organism: Hypsopygia costalis; assembly: GCA_937001555.2. Taxonomy (NCBI): domain Eukaryota; kingdom Metazoa; phylum Arthropoda; class Insecta; order Lepidoptera; family Pyralidae; genus Hypsopygia; species Hypsopygia costalis. The sequence goes on from OW443330.2 coordinate 5,285,149, forward strand.
TGTGCTAAAATGTTTGTTTAAATTATTTATGTTAAGATCTAAGTCATTACTGTCATCTGAACAATCCCTCCCCACGCCAATACTGTTGAGATATTTCCACTGCTTTTTCGGTGAACTATTTGCAATAAATTCGTGAATATGTTTTCGTCTTCCATCTCTACAAGCTTTATTGCAGCGATTTCTGAGTTCAACATATGCACGACTATTTTCATCAGACGGATTATGTCTCAGTTTGATCTTAGCCCTATCTCTTTTGGTCATGAGTTTTTTGATGTCGGGTGTCAACCAAGGCGCAGGATAATGTTTCACACGAGTAGGCCTAATCGGAGCATGTTTATCATAAACTGCAATAAGTATGGAGTTGAAAGCGGCCAGTTTGGAATCGACATCATTTGCAGACAAAACGGGTTCCCAGTCAGCCTCAGAAAAGTCACTTAGCAATGCTTCGTTGTCAATGGAATTGTAATTCCGCATAAATATGATTTTATGTTTACGTTTGGGAGGACGAATTCTAAACGACGCATAAATTAAGTCATGAGCCGAGAAGGCAGCAGCGTTAAACTGTCCATGAGTTGAAACGAGCTCCGGGCAAGATGTTATGATGAGGTCAAGCAGTGACGGAGGTCCATTGTGTGAAAAGTGAGTAGGGCCAAGATCAAGATTATGAAGATTGAGCGAGTATAAAAGTGACCGGAGTTTGTGAGTACGATGATCGTCCTTGATGAGACATGTGTTAAAATCTCCCATCAGCACCGTGTGTTCATACTGTGGACAAAAGTCAGTAAGCAGAGCTTCAAGTGAGCTAAAATAATTTACGTTGAGAGACGGACTATAATACACTCCCAGTAAGACCTTTTTATTGTGAAGATTAACCTCCAAGAAAAGATGCTCAGGTTCCTGGTGTTGAGGTGTAGACATGGAGATAACCTGACAAGGTATGTCGCAACGCAAGTAAATGGCTACCCCCCCACCCATTACGGTTTTTGACAAACCACCAACATCTCTTGTATAGGTACGATCATTCCTTATCAGTCGGAAACCAGGTAAAGGATATAGAGTGGATGGTAGACTCGGTTTTAAAAAGGTCTCTGAAATCAGAATGGCGTGTATATTGTTGGTAGTGGAAAAGGTGGATAAAAGATCTGAGTAATGGGCCGCTACACTTTGAGCATTTAAGTGAACAACATTAAAGTTTTTCGTATGAGGTGAGAAGGTCCTCCACAGCTTGTCAAAAAGAGGCGAATCGTTAGAGGCATCATCATCACTATTACTATGAAAACTATCAGAAGACGATGACATAGAAAAATATTCATTGTCTGAACCTAAATCAGAATTTTGTAACGGCATTAACGGTTAACGGTGAGCGACCGTTATATGGTTAAGATCCAAGTATAATAATATTGCAACTAATCAGATTTAAGATGATTGTAGTTAATATATATACTATCTGTCTATATCTAAAAGCCTTATTATGTATAAGGCTTTAACACTATCAAGTGTTCGCCGTCAGCTATAAGACAAAATATGGCAAATAAATATTTAAATCAATTGGTAACAGTTTACACAGATAAAATTAAAATAAATAAATACAGTCTAAATGTGAAATAAGTACTAACAAATATTAACTTATTGCTTAATGCCATACTGTTACACAAAATAATAGTAAAAAAAAAGATTAAAATTAAAGGTACAAATTGTGAAAAATAAAAATTACAACGGAAAACCATGTCACCGCTCACCCAACATTACAACTTATGCAACAAATATCAATGTGGACAATTAACAACACAGAACATAAATAAATATAATTAATTGCAACTAAAAAGTGATTGCCAAATACTAAATAAAGTATTTATGATTGTCATCTGACTTGATGTTTGCAAATGTCATACAAAAAAAAAAGTACTGTACTGTCAGTCAGGTTATAATGTCAACTATCATGTAACACGGTATTCTAAGAAAAAGTTGAGAAGTTCTACCTTTATATTTATAAGTTTAGCAAAAACGAATTAAGGGGTAACTCAATAATAATCTTTATCAAGACAACTGCAATTCTATAATGTTCGGTGCAACGGTAAACCACATGATTGTCCTAAATCTGTGCAACAAAGACTACAAGCAAACCGGATCAAATGGAGAATTTCGAGAGTAGTACTAAGAATCCATTAGTAACTAGATAGATAAAAAGTAAACTAAGCACCAGTATTACTTCTTGTAACTCTTACTTTGGAGCCTCGCGTTACGCAATTGTTTAGTTGTGTGAACTGTCGCCTCAACCAATGGCCGACCCATCGACTGTTCCGCAGAACTGTAAGCTTCAGGCTTAGTTGCTGACGAAGAACCAGAGCTGTCCTCCAAATGATCGGCAGTAAATCGCTTCAGCTCCATCATAGAAACAATCTTGCGTCGTTCACCATTCTTGCCAACCACTACAACTCTTCCATCACCACTCGTCCAGCTGCTCTTGATTCCGAGAACTTTACGTGCCTCAACAAATACATTGTGTCTAGTACTTGTCAAAAACTCTGAGATAGTGAGACCCGTGCCTTTCAACAATTTTTTGTCAGCCCAAACTAGGTTCCGTGTTTGCTGGTTATGGAAGCGAATGAGCACAGGACGAGGTCTATCAGGAATGCTATGTTTTCCTAGGCGTATGCATGCATTTAGATCCAGAGATGAGAAGTCCTTAAGAAGTATTGTATCTTTACACAACCCACAAAAACTATCAATCAAATCCTCATCGGGTTCCTCTGCCAAGCCGTGAAGTAGAAGTGTATTGCTACGTGAACGCATCTCGAGGCTGTCTAAGGAATGCAGAACCAATTCCATCTGCATTTTTAGCCCTGATACAGCTTTCCACATAAGTGACTTAAATGTATGAAACTCACGAGCGACTGAAGAGACGTCTTGAGGAGGACTGCGGTTGAGAGAATCCTCGATGGTGGACATCTTAGTAGTAAACATCTCTGTCATCTCATCCATGTGTTTGTGAAGTTGCGTGAGAGGGTCCATAATGTGAAGTGAAGAGTGTTTGTAACTTTGCCAAAACTTTCTGAGAAGATTAAATTTTCAGCTGATGGCGAAGTGAAGAGATTTATACAGTAGAATTGTGTGCATGAACATGTCTGTTTGTGTTGGTCTGGGTGTTTTATATGTATGTATTAAAAAAAATGTATATAAGTTATATCAGTTACATAGTTACCATAGTACAAGCTGTGTAGTATGTTAGTTTGCTACTGGATGGCGCTGTGTAATTTGTCCAGGGTTACTATACAATACCATCATTTGTATAATCAATTGCTTCGAGCCACAAATCATGATAAGTTCTACTACAAAGAGACACAAAAGCACGGCTTGTTTTGTATTCAGTTACAAACTATGATTTCAGTTTCCGGACAGGAGTTTTATTGGTGTATCTAGCTACCTAAGTGTGTAGGCTTAGCCTTTAAAAGAGTTCATCACAAGTTTCATTTATCTGCAAAATTAAGTTATTTTTTGTATCTTTAGCGATCTTCAGAATTTTAAGTTTGCCCATTTCTAATTTAAATTAGTATTTCGTTTTGTTTGTGTTCATGCTCGTCTTTTGATGAAATATTAGGTAGGTATACAAATTCCAAATCGAATATGGCAATGTTTAGTTCCTGACACACTTAGTGTTCTGTGTAAATGCTCAAGTGTGTATTCACCTTAAGAATTAACCGATTTATTAGATTAACTACTTGTAAGGATTCAATACAAAAACCGTAGAAAATTATTACTGGCTCTATAATATTTCAAGAAATACTTTTAAAATTATACCAGTAATGTTTTCATGTATATATGGGTATAAATATTGAACCCCTCGTTTAGATATCTCACAATTTCTCAAAGGTAAACTGGGACACAATGCTTATGCATTAAGTTTCGTCTTTTGTGTACAAAATTTTATTGTGTGCACTAAAGTTTAAAACAATAAATAAACAAACGATCGTTTGATATATTCTATGTTGGACGCTTTAAGCTAAGTATTCCGGTCTCTACATATAATTTCTCCCGGCCTATTTAAAGTGAGCGATGATCTAATGAGTGAATGGAAAGGAAATGTCCATTTAGCGTCGAGATGGCCCACGGCGCGTGTCAAAAGGTCATAGCATCTGAGTTCACCTCGGCTGCGACAATTGGCTGCGCTTGCGCCAGTCGGCATCTGTTGTGATATCAACTGACTAACCGGTCAATTTAAATGGACAATGAGTATTATGACTGTTAATACGTAAATACTATAACATACATATTATTGAATGTGAATGATTCTCGAGAAATGATTTGTGTTGTGTTTGCAACATGTTTTTGCAACAAAGCCTATAAATAAAATCCACAGACACGAGTATAACTTAAATTTTTTATTGTTGATGGAACAAAGTTTAGGGGGAAATTTCCATACAACTGTATTATAATATTGTATCAATTGTAAAATAAAAATAAAGTAGCTGTACGATAATGATTCATCGTACTTTTGCGTATAAATGTTATCGTAATGATAATATCGATTGCCAATACTTAATTTACAGGTCATTAATTGTGTACCAATAGCCATTTTCATGGCCATTTCATCTCATGGCCATTTTTTGGTCGCATATTAGCTGGTAATGCGGCCAATCTTCCGACGGCGGCGTTGAGTGGCACTTTCAATATAAACGCAGTGTGATCATGGTTTAAAATTAAATAAATATTCCTGGACAAATTACACACTGCCATCTAGTCCCAAACTAAGCAAAGCTTGTTTTGTACTATGGGTACTAGATAACTGATATAATACTTAATTTTTTTTTATATAAACATAGAATACATAGAAAACACCCAGACCAAGACAAACAGATCTTGTGCGGGGATCGAATCCGCGACCTCGGAGTCAAAGTGGCCATTGCTAATCATTCGACCACCGAGCTTAGCAAAATTATCTTTCGACTAAGCCTTTGGTAGCTTCCTACTCCTACTAATGTCTTCTGATTAAATTCGTTGTGAGTTCCGAGGAAGCCGTAGTTTTACCACCGGGAATGAAAAAAAAAGACATCAATAAAAAAAAAGATTACACACACTACCATATATTTGACACACACACGCATATATACTCTTTTGTTTATTGTTAATAATTATAGTGTTTATTGTTATTATGGTCGAAGTTCGACCAATGGGCGACCACTAGTTTTTGTGGATTTTATGGGTTTTAATACGTGTCGTTAAGGCTGGCTTTGGCTTTGTGCCTATACATGATGATGCTATATAGCCACCTATAGTATAGAGCCAATGAGGTATAGTACCCATTTAAATGAATCAATTACTGAATAATGTGATACAGTATAATACATAACATAGATAGAGTATTGAACGTCGAGTGTATGTTTGAAATCAATCCGCGCTCGTTAGACACGGGAATAACATTAGCGCGTTATATTTGTGTTGAAACGTGATTTTTCGTAAGTTTGTTTCCATCACAATGCTTCGTATTAATACCACGAAATACGCGCTAAATATAGCCGCCATTTTGGGGTCGAGTCCGGTCTGTATCACTATGTATGCTTGTTCATCAATTTATACACTTGATTGCCTATTGTTTTTCAAGCAGAAACGTATCCGTCACATGCTTGGCAGTGTGATATCGCAATTTTTAGAATCGTGTTAGGATTAGGAATGTAGACCGTTTGGACGTATGGACTGATGAGGAACACACATATGGAGGAGGACATATGAACGATTGTCCCGGAGAAATTTTTAAAACGACCATCGATATAGGTCTTCTCGAAATACATCATCCAAAAGTGATCTTCCGCCTTCCGCGTCCAGCCACTTGAAGTCTTCGGAGAAGGAGGCGTTCGACGCTTTGTTGGAATACCGCGATATGCCTAACGTAATTATGGGTAACTTTTTGGTTTGTATTTAGTTAAATAAATCTTATGTGCATAGATTTTTAACTGATGATTAATTTATAACTGATGTTTTTCTAGACTACTATGACTGCTCCTTTGAACTCTCAGTATATCAGTATATAGCGATTCAAACTATCGGGAGCAAAATGTGATCATTGTGGACTGCGCGTTAATAGGATACAGAATCACATGCACAAGGTAATGTCATTCTATAATGACGACATGCAATGTTCATTATTCCACAACAAGTTGCAAAATAAAAGTACCGCTATGTATACCTAACTACCTACCGACCGATTAGTTTGTGAATATGATTCAGAACTAACATACTCACTGTACATACCTTCTTAAATTACTGTCGCCAGTTATAATAATAATAATGCACAATTAGTTTGTATAATGTATCGTCATCAAAGCTTACTCATTCCATTGCTCGGAGTATGCCCTCAATCGGAGGGGGTTAGAGCGTCTCCAACACGCTGTTCGATTGGAGGCCGGCGGAGGCCGAGGTCATGTTATGTTAAGCCGCTTAAAGGCCACTGACTCGGCTTAACGGGACGGTCAGAACCAACGGTTTAACGTGCCATTCAAAGCATGGAGGAGCTAGAGATAAATAAACCAATCCGTGGACAGGCTACTGCCGTCGTTGCTTAATTTTCATGTTCGTTAAGATTAAGACTGACACGCAACGCCACAATCGAGTTCTGCTATAGCAAACCTGTTGCCTATGTTTACATGATTACTAAATGCAGTTTGTTAAACAAACAAACTAATCTATACACGACATAGAGTTACTACATATACTCGTAAAGTAGACTATACGATACTTATTCTGTGATAGCGACACGTCAAAATGACTATACGTCGAAAATTGCTATGCATTTATAGCAGTTTTTAAGTTGTTTTTAGGGTTCCGTGCCCAAAGGATAAAAAGGAACCCTATTACTAAGGCTCCGCTGTCCGTCCGTCCGTCTGTCACCAGGCTGTATCTCATGAATCGTGATAGTTAGACAGTTGAAATTTTCACAGATTATGTATTTCTGTTGCCGCTATAACAACAAATACTAAAAAATAGAATAAAATAAATATTTAAGGGAGCTCCCATACAACAAACGTGATTTTTTTTGCTCGTTTTTGCTCGCAATTGATAACGGCAATAGGTAGACGCTTGAAATTCTTACATAATATGTAGTTATATATTCACTTTAAAAATAAATAATTAAATAAAAATAAAACAAATATTTAAGGGGGGGCTCCCATACAACAAACGTGATTTTTTTGCCGTTTTTGAAGATAATGGTATGGAACCCTTCGTGCGCGATACCGACTCGCACTTCGCCGGTTTTTTATACAGTGGCGTCTGTGGCCATGGTTTGTCATAATAATATATTAAGTACCTACTTACTTGTTTACAGAGCAGAATTTTGAAACAAGTTTTTTTTTTAATCTGATGATAATCAGGAGAATTAATTGTACACAATGTATTTGGCCGTGTGGTTTCCGGCAGACTAGAATAGAATCACTCCGTCTCTTTCCGTGGATGTACGTACAAGTACGTACAAGGGAAAAACATTATAAAACATCGGTCAGGCCTCCCCAACCCGTCTGGCCAGCGTGTGGAGTGTAGGCCAGACCCTTCTGTCTGGGACGGACGAGAGAGGGTCGTGCTCCTGTAGTGGAGACAAAAATGACCTGATGATGATGAATGTATTTGGCTGCCTTGATGAATTCGGCTGCCAAAACACATGGTAAGTAATACTATTATATTTTTGCGGTAAAACTTGCAATAACAAATGACGTAGAGAGGATGTTACTACAATATGTAATCTACGGTACCACTTGATGCGCGCAAAATGTGACGCGATAAGCCCGATACCACAGTACATATATTGCATGTATAGCCACCAAATGTGTTGTAAGCTCTGAGCTGTAAAGTATGTACGTATGAAAGAGATCTCTTCCAGCCAACCGTAGAGTGTTTGAAAGGATTCATAAGCGTGGCTAAATCAAATAGCAATATATAAAAAAAAAGTAAATAAAGAAATACATATGATTTGATTATATTAAATAAATACACAGGGAAAAATATAAGTACATACGTATCTATCGAATAAATTTTACTGCAATATCACATAATCATAAAATAATGTAGATACGCAATAAAGGAATTGTCGCATTAAACGCATTCTGCGGCCTGATATGATCCAGTTACAAACAAAAATCTACGTAGATTTTATACAGTCTAATTTGATCTTATTTCTTACTTCGTTTACAAAATACCAGTCACAGCCAGTATACGATTGTTCTAAGAACTCGCCTTGTGACGTCATCCAATACAGGTTTATTTTGTAACCTAATAGATATAACATGGTTTAGTTAGACAGCTGTTCACATGTTTCCATATTAGACTTAACTACGTATTCGATTCAAATCAAATTAATAATATTAAACGAGCAATCCTTGTATACTTGCTTCGGGGGGCTGTTCTCATCTCATTAGATGACAGTCGTTAAGCCAAGTCATTGGCCTCTAGGCGCGCTGAAAACACTGGCCTCCGCCAACTCGCAGTTGAGCAGCGTGGTGGAGTAGGTATGCTCTAAACCCCTTCGATTGAGGGGAGACCCGAATCCCAGCAGGGGGATGAATAAGGGTTGACGACGAATCCTTGTATGTATATATTGCAACTATTTCAATGAAATTTAGCTAGTGAATTACAGAGAACAAAAATCGATCTACCTAACTGGATTCCAATTTTAGAAAAAATCGATATCTCCTAAAAACACCGGCCCAAAAAGCTCGGCACAGCAGATAAACCTAATTGTTAAGAGCCACAAAGTAATAAGATCAGGGGGCCATACCACCTGCTGAAACTAATTCCCATAGTATTTTTCTTCACAATATACAAAGTTCAAGAACAAGTGGACATGAAAACACAAACCACCTTCATCGTCCATTACCGTTCCGTCGGAGCGTTCGCAACGTCGAATATTCTTTCCTATGTAAAAACATATGCAATGGTATTGATTTGTGCTCTTATCAACCTTATCATTTTAATGTGGGGTATTTGGAGTGTAAGTGGCTCTCCATTGGGGTGTAAGTAGCTCTCTACGAGCCGGTGGATTTAAGAAGGGCAGTAGTTGTACTGTGTCCAGGACGAAAGTCAGACTGGAGTGAATTGAGAAGAGTTAGAGTTAACAAAAGATGAGCATGTATGCAGCAGCCTCTGATATGAATATAGGTCTGAAATTATTCTATTGTAGTGGAGTAGGAATTTTAGAACGGGGAAAAACACAAGCTATGCCTTAAGTACTTGGAAAATATCCTGGTAAAAAGGAAAAGTTTAAGATGTGCGAAATGACAGAATTTGTTCTGAAATACATGTAAACATTTGTCTACTCACATCATCACAACCTGCTTTAGATTTTATAGACAGGATAATCTTGCGTATCTTATACATAGACACTGGAGAAAATAAGGATGGACTATTAGTGAGAGATTGAGCCTTGGAAGAAATTTTCGAAATGGTTTTAGTTTTGATCCTCGAATCAATTGACGGAATGGAAGAGAAGTGATTGCTAAAGTCATTGAGAAAAAGGGGGGAACTAAGTACAACCATATTTTAACCGGATGTGATACTTGGACATAAATGATTAAATACATTAAGTTAATATGCATTTTATCGATATCTCAGAGTTACTGGATCATTTTAACAATAACATTCACCGAGTTAAGTGACGCATTGATAGACGATAAATAAGGTCAAGGCTTTGCATAGTGCATGTTGATTCAGATTTAAATGCATAAAATATAGGTAATTAATAACTTTCCAACTAGCCAATATCTGTACATAGGAGATATTTAAGGAAAACTAATATGAGGTGCCTTTAGAGTTAATAGAGGCCAAAACAGTTATTTTTTATATTTCTACCGCCTGTATGTTTGTGTGCCTATCACGCAAAAACTACTGCTCAAAATTGGATGGGGTTTTCACAGTTGAAATTCTGGAGGTCTAACTTAAAATCTGGTGTATGTTATATCTCGATACGGTGAATACGAGTGAGTTATCCTAATATTATAATTTGTGAAAGTTTATGTGGATTTATTTGTGGTGTGTATGTTTGTTAATTTTTCGGACTTTGATAAAATTTAACATACATATAGAATATGTTCTGTTACAATATTTTTTAATCCGAATACTGTATTGACGCGGTGATTAACCATAATTGTTTATTTTAGTAGTAAGTCGCGGGCGGCCGCTTGTTTTTCACATTATTCTTGTGTATTAATTGATTGTAGGAAATGTAGAGCCCAATTGGGGAAGTACCTCATAAAGACCACAGCCAACACTCTTCATGATTATGTAGTGGTGAGTGAGGTCATCAGACGTAGCAGGTGTTGTGTAATAATACTCCTTGTTTTGAAAGCATCTATGATGAGTCTAAGATGAGTCATCTCTGATTTTTCTCTTTTATACTATCCAATCATAAAATTTGAACTTTCACAATTTTGTCCATTAAATTAATATCAACTTTCAAGAAGTTATTTGAATATAGTTGATGTAAAAATGTTCATATACTTACAGTGACAATCATGCAGTGGTTCTCTTTCACAGCTCCGCAGCAGCCAAAGAAGGCCACTATGAACACAATTATACCCACAATGATGAGGACCATGGGGCCAGATGTGTAGAAGCCGGAGTCCGTAAAGTCGATGTATGGCGATGCATTGATCTTCTCTCTAATACCCACTATGAAGACGATCAGTCCAGTGATCTAGAAAGAAAAAACGAGTTAAAATTATACTTTGCGTTTCATGTCAAAGTTGGGGAAAAGAAATCCTTATTTATGGAATCAAATTAGTGCCTCATATCTTGGTGCCCATACATTTTTCTCAGAGACTGTTAAAGATACAACTTGTCATTTTTATAGAAATCAATATTACATTTACGCAACTAAGGAAAATAAGGCAAAAAGGTTAATCCTTATTTTGAAGTCGTGTATATTTTCACATGGGTTTTACCAATTGAAAGCAGAAATTGTGTCATAAATTATTGCGACAACCTCACCTGTACGTGGCGCATAGTGTTTTGGCGAAATTGAGGGTAGGCACTAGGCATGTCGAGCCACACTAGAGAATACCAGAATAATAACAACAGCCTTGAGGATTCTTGTTCCTGCCAGTAGGTGAGGTCACCAAACAGATAGTGGAGACGCGTAGATGCATTAGCATTGAAGGTGTCAAGCACACTATCAATACTCCTTGTATTGCAAGTAGGGCATGCGTAAATTCGAGTGTTGGAGTATTTGTATAACTCGAGATTCACTCTGTTTTAGTATTTGAATATCTCACACTTATTTATTTGAGGTTTTCGAGTTTTTTGGATATTACTATTCAGGGCAAAATTTTCACAAAATGAGTTATATTAGTAGAGTAATCCGTAGTTCCTCAGATAAGTGCGTTTAATTAAACTTTTCAGTTTTATAACATTAGTATAAATTACAAATTGAGTTGAATAATTGGCCAGAGCTAGTGCTGCGAGTGCTTTTGTAGCTCTAGAGCCTGCATGCAGACATCTCAGACACCTCGCTCGCTTGTCCCTGATGGACGGTTCTGTTGCTGCATCCAGCAAACCAGATTCGAGACATTCCAAAGCCCTGATCAAAGCATACAACACCAAATGGTTATATGGCCACGGTAACCGCTTTACTTGCTGATTGCTACCCGACTTAGTATAAAATGAAAAAAGAAATTTAACCAAAACACTATTTATTACATTGATCATCTTCAGTCATCATCGGTCATCAGTCATTATTATTATCAATATATAACAACAAGGTGTCTCGAAATTGTTGTGCAATTGTTTCACTGTGACTCATGATTTCCTATGTCAGCCTTTACATTCTACACTACATAATGCATAGTCTACATGTTTGCTTGTAATATCATTAATGTACATGGTACATGGTAATTTTTGTATAAACCTTACATGAATAAATATTTAACACACAGGTGGGCTTGCCCCTATAAGGGATCTCTACCAGCCAATTTTTGAGTATTTTACAGGATTGCCAAATAAGTGAGGGTGTAATCCTCACTTATTTTGCAATCAGATTGAAGAAAGGAAATTTAAATAAACTAAAGATATCACAAGGAACAAAAATAACATAAACGAAACACATAAGGATATATATTATATAAAAACTTAGTCCAAAGCACTATTAAAATATTATTGTTATTTAAGTCTAATTTTATTACAACAGCCACTGTAGTTCCTAATCTTTAGTTAAATTCCGAAAGCTACCCACTGACTAAATTCTTACCTAAAAACGACTATTAGTATGATTTTACCAGCATGAGCGTTACATAGTCGTGCGTGACGCCTCAGACTCGAACTACGCATTTCGCCCCTTTTACCGACAATCTAGCGAGTTTTGGGATTGGGTCTAGTGACTTGGGCTTAAAGGGGTTGGCAAGACTGATCTACCTACTTGAAATTAAAATCAAAGAATAGTATGTATAGGGGATAGATATTTTTTTGTTTTAATTTCATCCATAAAAAAGATACGAAAATTAGAATAAGTATATGCGAAAACTACATAATTAAACATTAAGTATATCGCTTAACAATTGTTAAACATCTATAATAATGGAATGTTTGAGGGTAGAATACATAGTGCGTAGTAAAAAACGCGACAAAGAACTTACCGCAAATAGTAGGTTGAAAAGAAACAGCAGGTATTTTACACAGGACATTCCACCGCCCAACGCCATTTTCAGATCTTGTTTTGGTTATAGTCTAAAAATTAACACGATAAATTAGCTTTTATATAATAAACACAAATTGCATGTAGTAAGTAGTTGTAGTTGACATCGATTATTTCGCGTTGGTTCCTTCCGAAAAGTTCATGATTAACATTGGAAGAAATGATTCTATTATGTACTGTAAAAGTCCTTAGGAGCACATAAAATTTAATAGCTTACCGCAAATAAACAGTAATGTGAGAATTTATTATTTTGACGCGATTAAATGACAATAACACGTCCGACAAACACAAAAAACAGCAACTGTACGTACGTACATGTGGGAGGGAGAGGTGAGGAGGGGAAGCGGAGGGACGGGAGAGTGATACCGTTCTCAAATTCTAATATCTACTAAAATAAAGTAAATTCTGAAAATCTACTCGGAAAGAGCCTGACAATCTCTGCCAGCCAACATTAGAGTACTGAAAGGATTAATATTAAAGAATAAAAATATTATTTGCGATATTTCCAAATCGTCTTCTGGAAAAACTTTCCGCAATGTTGATTAGACCAAACATTTTTTTTACTATACATTATATATTCTTTTATATTCGAAATTTCCAGGTTCACCTAAAACGAAAACAAAATCTGCATGTACCAAGATTAAACAAAATGGGCTAATTAGTCATCATTTTATTAAGGAAACAATGTAACCTTAAACCCGTGGATCAAACATTTAAAATTACCTATCAAATTAAAAAAAGTCAAAACTCTTTTTTTACTACATCGGGTAGCAAATATGCATACGGTCCGCCTGATTTCAAGCGGTCACCGTAGCCGTATCAAACGCAACATGAAATATCACTCGCGCACACCCACCTCAGTTGCAACTCCTTCCTTCCTGGTAACCTAACTCACTCGCAGGAACACAACAACCCTCAATTAAAATTGTTATTTAGCTGCAGTGTTCTGTGAAATAGAGGTACTTTCCCAGTTGGGCAGTTAGTTTGCATTTGTGTTTGTAATATACTGTTTATAACAAATACACGTTCGAGTTTACCAGTTAAAGCCGCTCTTTTTTTGTAATTGACCTCTGTATTCGATAAAAATTGACTACTATGAAAAATCACTAAACATTTCAAATATCACACTGGAACTGCTACGGCTACAACTATTACAAATCGTCTAAGCAATTGTAAAAGAAATTCTAGGTCTGTGTCCTTATAATTCCAAGTTCAAGAAAAACTAGAAAAAAGCAGTACAACATAATCATAAACCACAATGTTTACAAATTACTGTTTATAATAATACAGTTGTGGATAAATGTTAGTGCTAATTTTAGACTCTTTTCGATCACTGTCGAAATCTTGAGATCATCATCATCAGGTCATTTTAGTCTCCACTACAGGAGCACGACCCTCTCTCGTCCGTCCCTGACAGAAGGAGGATTTGGCCTACACTCTCCACGCTGGCCAGACGGGTTGGGGAGGCCTGATCGATGGTTTATAACGTATTAGTCGCCTTAAACGACACGGCACCTCCTCAATCTCAATCCTGAGATACATTGACCAAATTCTATTTTGAAAAATGATAACTTTATTAGGTGAATATTAAGTTCAATTTTCGTAAAATTAAAAAGCATACACACTTAGGAAGTTTCAGTAGTCACAATGGGTTTCAGTGATATTTTGACTTGTCTAAACTTATTAGTTCTAATTTTATTTGGCCGAAAATCATTGGCCTAAATTTCTAGCGTACAATTATTGTCTAGGTCTAGGGTACTGATATTCTCGCACTATTATAGTTCGGTCTAAAATCTATCTGCCTACGTATCTTTTGAGTCAATGATGACTATACCATTAGTATTGTAATTGTAGATTGATAATAATAAAATTCAAATCTAAAAAAAAATTAAGAAAAAAAAGGAGTAATTTTAATCTCACAAGAATGGATGTCTGTCATTCATTCTTGTGAGATTACAATTACCTAAAAAATTAAAGCCCATTTTATTATGACATTTTATGATGATATTCACCACTTAACATTGGAGGAGTTATAAATTATATGATTTTTCCTTAGTCCAAAACTTGCTTCTCGTGATTTGCTGATGCATTTATTTTTAAAGTTTACCTTGTATTAAATTTTTCCTTTTTACAATTGCTAAAAAAACTTACATCCGTATCTGAAACTATCCGTAACTATCGGATAACCCGAAATAATTTCATATCCGTAACCGTAACCGAAACCGATATAATATTATTTATCCATAACCGTATCCGAATCCGAATTTTCATATCCATATGACAATATCCCTGTTAAAATAAAATTATTTTTAACATCTTTCAAAATTTTCTAGTTGCGTTCAAATCTACTAAAATAGTAGTAAAGCTACTAAAACGGTAGCACTGATAGTGTTACCGTTCTCAAATTTTCCAAAAAATTACCCTACATACTAGACAAACGACGTAATAAAATTATATCAAGAAAAAGACTATGTACGTACATAGTCGATATTGATCATTGTTGTTTTGGTAAAATAAAACAGTGCGAGTGTAAAGCCAACCTCGACTGCACATTATACACTATACTGACTGATAAATGAGGCTCCGGCTCTGGCGAAAAAAGTAATAAGTATTTTGTAAGCTGTTCGACGTCCACAGAAAACCGCAGCCAAATAATAATGTCCTAAGGTTGTTGTGTTCCTGGAAGTGAGAGAGGTCACCGGAAAGGACGGAGTTGCTGTTTTAGCGGGCGCGGTGGCGGCCGGCGCGCGGCGGCGCGCATATGATATTTCATGTTGCGAGCGTGTAAATGGCTACGGTAATGGCATAACATCAGGCGAGCCGTATATTTGTTTGCGCTCGGTCGCATGGCGGTATGAAAATAATATTCGAAATCTTAATGCATGGTACCAAATTAATTTTTCACCGAGCGAACAATGCGAGCGAGTTGGTGCAAATTTTTTTTTTGTAATTTGAAATGCACAACGATTAATAATTTTTTGTTACATGCATGTTTGTGCAAGATAACTCTTGAACCGCCGCTCGGATTTTATTGAAATTTGGTACCTACATGTAGAAAAAGTAAATACAAAAGTTTATTGGATTAGATAGTTAATTGATTCAGGTGTTATTTCGCGGAAGTCAAATTTACAGGCAATTTGATCTACACTACTTTGCGCGCTTCCGCCACCAATTAGTTCTTGCAAACTACTGCCGGCCGGCACCCACCCACTACCGTTAGTAGTTGCATGCGACTGCCGTGGCTGCTTTGGTCGTCTCTGCTCCAGCTGCTGTGGTCGTCTCGGCGAATCTCCAACATCTGAAACAGAAGATACATGCGACCGCCACTGCCCCGACTGCCGTGGTCGTCTCTGCGACACGTGTTTCGCCTCTACGCGAGGCATCCTCAGGCGATCTGTAGATGTTGACGGTTAGAACGACAACCTACAAATGACAAGTCCATCGCATTGCCGGCCTTTATATAGTGTTGGAAGTGGAGGGGGTAGTGGGGGTAATGGAAAATATATTAAGGATAGGAGAATTACTAACGTCAATTTGTTTATTCATTAATGGAATTTTTGAATTTTTGTGTTTAATTATTTCTAATTGTTCCCTAATATTAAGTTTTAGTCCTTTGTCTGTCATGTGTAGTATTTTGTATGAATTATTGGGAGATAACTTGTGTCCTTCATCTATAAGATGTTCCGCGAAGTGTGACTTTTCTGGACGGTTGTTTTTATAAGCTGATATATGTTCGTTAAATCTAGTTTGAAAATTACGCCCGGTTTGACCTATGTAAACGTGTTGACAGTCATCACAGAACAACTTATAGACTCCGGATTTTTTATTGGGAGGGATTTTATCTTTACTATTGCATAGTGATTTGAGGGAATTATTTGTTTTGAGGGCAACCTGAATATTATTTTTCCTAAACATATTGGCTATTTTGTCGGTGATTTTTCCTAGGTATGACAAACTCGCGGTGTATTTATTGGTTGAGATATTGGGAACCGCGTATAGTAATTTGTTGATGTTATTATTGGTCTTTTTTCGTATCAGCTTGTCGATGGTATTTTTGGTGTAACCGTTTGATATCGCGATCTGATATATTATATTTAGCTCTTTATTAAAACTATCCCTACTTAGGGGTACGCTCATCAAATAGAAAATTGATGATTGAATCAATTTTTGGTTATGGTAAGGTCTAAAAAGTTGAGGGAATTATTTTGTTCTATTTCTATTGTACCCGTACCCCTAAGTAGGGATAGTTTTAATAAAGAGCTAAATATAATATATCAGATCGCGATATCAAACGGTTACACCAAAAATACCATCGACAAGCTGATACGAAAAAAGACCAATAATAACATCAACAAATTACTATACGTGGTTCCCAATATCTCAACCAATAAATACACCGCGAGTTTGTCATACCTAGGAAAAATCACCGACAAAATAGCCAATATGTTTAGGAAAAATAATATTCAGGTTGCCCTCAAAACAAATAATTCCCTCAAATCACTATGCAATAGTAAAGATAAAATCCCTCCCAATAAAAAATCCGGAGTCTATAAGTTGTTCTGTGATGACTGTCAACACGTTTACATAGGTCAAACCGGGCGTAATTTTCAAACTAGATTTAACGAACATATATCAGCTTATAAAAACAACCGTTCAGAAAAGTCACACTTCGCGGAACATCTTATAGATGAAGGACACAAGTTATCTCCCAATAATTCATACAAAATACTACACATGACAGACAAAGGACTAAAACTTAATATTAGGGAACAATTAGAAATAATTAAACACAAAAATTCAAAAATTCCATTAATGAAGAAACAAATTGACGTTAGTAATTCTCCTATCCTTAATATATTTTCCATTACCCCCACTACCCCCTCCACTTCCAACACTATATAAAGGCCGGCAATGCGATGGACTTGTCATTTGTAGGTTGTCGTTCTAACCGTCAACATCTACAGATCGCCTGAGGATGCCTCGCGTAGAGGCGAAACACGTGTCGCAGAGACGACCACGGCAGTCGGGGCAGTGGCGGTCGCATGTATCTTCTGTTTCAGATGTTGGAGATTCGCCGAGACGACCACAGCAGCTGGAGCAGAGACGACCAAAGCAGCCACGGCAGTCGCATGCAACTACTAACGGTAGTGGGTGGGTGCCGGCCGGCAGTAGTTTGCATGAACTAATTGGTGGCGGAAGCACGCAAAGTAGTGTAGATCAAATTGCCTTTATTGGATTATTACGGGATCGCTTTAGAAAGTTCTGGGATATACGCATTAGCGTGAAAATAAATATGATATTTCTCTCAAACAGCTGATGGGTGAAATTCAGAATAGATGTACCGTAACGAAATTGATTAAACTGATATTGTAACGAAACTGATAAATTGTTACGAAACTGATAAGGTTAGGGCGAGATCACACGTATTGCACTAATATGAGTTAAATCAACTTTAATCATTTAAATCTAGCATAAACCTTTACACAATACGGTAACGTTAAAACACAAGGCACAGATTTGGAATAAACACACAAAAACAAAATTAATATTTTAATGACACGTAGTCATACAATGAGATATTTTTTTGGCTTATTATAAGGCACTAATAATTTTATATACGCAGAAAAGAATAACTTCTAAAATTATTATTATATAACAAAAGTCATATTTAATAGCCTTTAATATTTCATTTATTTTATTATAACATTATTAGTAAATAATAGAAATTCAACTACCCATTGTATAAAAATATATTATGATTTAAGCCATAATAGCGTTCAGTTTCGTTACGTAACGGAACGTTACGAATCTGACAGAACGAAACTGAACAAACCTAAACCTAAAAATATCTCGTGCCAAAATAACTGTTGAATTAACGATGATTTGTGTACCATTAGACATTTTATAGCATAAACAAACAATGAAAATCATCAAATAATTAACAAATTATTCTTACCGGAAGGAGGAAAATCGCGTTACTAACCTTTATTTATTTAAACTTTATTTACCACAATTTAAGGGTACAAAGGCGGTCTTAATGCTAAAAGCATTCTCTACCAGACAACCTTGGGGAAGTGCAGATATACACGAATGCGGCATACAAAATAAATTAATAACAATATACATACATACACATTACATAAATACAAAATATATGATACATATAAAATAATATCTATATAACCTTGATATATATTTTGAAAACAATTATCGCATGCATTATCTCACCAATTTTTTTCGAAATAAAATGGCAATTTCTACCAAGATTTTGACACATATTCGGAAAGTGTTGCCATTTCATAAAAAAAACTGTTAATTTACGAGTAGAAAAAAAATTTCACTAATAACCCTGAGCTAAGAAATTATCAAAAATGGAGACAAATGTTATAAGCTAATGCTTGTATTATGATCATTGTTTTTTAATTGAAACCTATGCAATTTCATATTTTAGATAATGGACGACATTTTCAACATAAATTATGTTAAGATTAATCAATTAAAAATGTATTTCTGATAAAACAAAGTCGCCAAATGATCATGAGACATTTTTACTTTGTATGAAAGTTAGTTTTGCAACAATTTGAAAAACTTTTATCTGATTGTGACAATCATGGAAAAAAATATACCGCTGTACGGAAATAAACAAGCCACTTCATTTTCAATAAAGAATTTAAATTGATACAAAGATAAAAATGTACGGTTGTAAAACTTTTGTGGACAACTTCAACTGTAACAATGTACATCTTTTCTGCATTTCACCCGATCTAATTTTGATGAATCTCGATAGAAAATTAGTCATATAGGTACATACAATTGACATAATATGTTCCATACATTGTAAGCGCTATATAAGAAATTGTATATATATAAAATACCTATTAAAATTGATTTGAAAAATAATCGCGAGGTTTCAGTTCGAGCCATGAACTATCATCTCTCAAATAGATAAATTTTGTATGAAACTTATATGACTTTTTTTTATGTTTTATTAATTTTATTTACAATACGTATTAATAATTATAATAAAAATTGACAAGTTACATTTTCAGAGCTACCTTAAGCTATTTGTTCCATGGTGTCGCCATTTTTACCCACGTAACACACCTACCATCAAAAATGTAAAACAAATGATATGAAATAGTGAAAAAGTTCTGTATTTGTTTCTATGTATTTATAGTTCTATCAAACATATATCAATAAATGTGACTAATATTTTGAGCTACATTTCCTTTCTGTTGGCTTTTCTCCCCAAACATTCGTGAGCATTCTCCTTTGCACCAACATTCCGTTTTAGAAGGTACAAGTTATGCTAAAATAAACACTTTTCATTACACATGATGACAAGGGTTTTAAGATGGAGCCGGAAGATTGCCACTGGAACTCTCTGCTGGAAAGTGTTATTGTAGTCAATTTTGGGCTCGTTTGTTTTGATGACATGGACACTTTCTACACACGAAGCCAAGGGTCTGAAGATGCAGCGTGGAGATTGCCATTGGAACTCCTCAGTGGAAACGGCTAACATAGTCAAGTTTGAACTCGTTTCTTTTTTCGTCATGAGCACTTCTCAATACATATTATGACGGGGGTAAAAGTAGAGAAGGTTGTTAGAACTAGAACTCATTGATGGAAAATCTAAAAAAGTCAGGTTTGGGCTCGTTTGTTTCTGAAATTATGAACACTTTCATTACATATGATGACGAAGGTCTGAAGCTGGAGCATGAAGAATGTCACTGTAATTCTCTGATGGAATGTAATACAGTAAAATTTGGGCTCGTTTGCTTGATGGAAAGTGCACATGACGTGCACTTTCCATTACACGTGATGCCGCGGGTCTGAAGATGAATCGGTTTGAGATTGGAGCGTGAACAGATTTAGATATGGAGAACTCCCCATAAATCTGTTCAGTGCTTTTCATGATCAACGTGACCATACAGACAGACAAAAAATAAAAATATTTTATTTTGTATCATGCTTACACTTTTCTTATCAACCAAACGCATTTATTTAAGGCATTGAAGTATATCTAATATACGAGTTTTGTACTGTGTTAAACTAATAAATTTTAAGATATTTTTCTACAATAACTTTCGTAACTAATTATCGCTTTTAAACTTCGAGAATATTTTTTATATAATGTGATGCCCCTGGTGTTACAGGCGTTCATAGGCTACGGTAACTGCTTTCCATCAGGCGGGCCGTATGCTTGTTTGCCACTTTAGTGGTTTAGAAAAAAAAAACCTACCTATGTACCTATTTAATTTAAATTGGTACATACCTATTTAAAGTAAATAAATATTCCTTGACATATTACACAGCACCATCTAGTCTCAAACTAAGCAATGCTTGTACTATGGGTACTAGATTACCGATACATATGTACCTACATAAATACATTTTTTTTGTAAATAAAAACATAATACATAGAAAACACCCAGACCATGACAAACAGACATGTTCAAAACAAATATTTCTCACGTGCAGGGATCGAACCTGCCACTTCCGAGTCAGAGTGACCATTGTTAGCCATTCGACAACAGGGCTCGTCAAACACATAAAGATATCAACAACCTAAAAGTAAAACTGGTATTACTTTATTTTTTTCAGAGGTCGATAGTTTCATCATGGATGAAGGAACAAATAAGTGACGTTGTCATCAACATTATTATTAATAAAGTGTACATACAATACTAAAAACATATTTTAATTTATTGTACAAGCAAAATATAGCATTATTTTGAACGAAGTTAAGAACATGTTTATATTGAATATAAGATTTGGGCGACCCATCATAACAGATTAGATGAAGATGTCAAGATAACCGAGATATTGACTGCTTTTGTGATAAAATCATCAGTACATAGTTTAGCTATCAGTCAATGTATTGGATGAACATTAAGTTCTTGTTAAATCTCACAATGAAAATCCAAAAATTTATAAAATCGGTCAGGTATTCTCTGGCAGCAATAAATGCATTGTTCGTGGTAAGATTTTGAAAAGTTCGCGGGTAGATTTCGTGACGAAGTGTTGTGAATTTGTGTCTAAAATTGTGTTATCGAGAAGCACACATTGGTGGCATAATAATACATAACCAGAGGTCGGAAAAGGTAGAATTTTAAGAAGCAACTGTACTACGAAATCCTTACAGGAATTCCGATATTGCTAAGTATATTTTTAATATTTTCCAAAACTTTTTTACCGACTGCCGAAGAAGGGACGGCAATGTTTATCGGCATATGTATTTACGTTTAAATGTATGTGTATGGACTTCAAATATATATAAGGTGTCATTATTTCGTCTGAGCTATGGCAGTGACAACGGATGCTTACATTATTTCAATATTGAGACCGTGAAAAAAAATTTAAGATCTCGTACTCTACTCGTAACAACAAAAAAAATATGTTAGTATTTTGCAGGGTATATTGTTTCGGTATAAATCATTTCTTATTACGTACTGTTTTTATAACTCTGTACTGAAGTAGGTATTCAAAATATATATGTATATCTATGTTATACCTATTACAATTGAACAAATATGTAATCTACCTTATTTTACAATGCGTTACTTCATTCGCTTTTACTTTGTTCAATAAAAAAATAAATTCAGCATTGAATCTCGTGAATCTGGTGTATTCGATCCATGTTGTTGTGTGTAATATTTGGAGATTCAGCCCACAATCAAGAAAACTAAGATGGAGAGGGAGGTACTTCACCTTCCTCTCCAAAGGCACGTCGAGCCTTGCTTAGCTTATATTGATCACATGCATAACCTAACGTAGGTTACGTTGCTTTTGGCGAGGGAGGTGATGTACCTTAGGTTTACCTATTCAAACCTAGGAGCGCTTAGATTTCGGGTCCTGACATGCAATAAGACGTTAAGATATAAGACGTTAAGATACGGCGCACACTGGTTCAGAAAAAGTAAAAAATGGAATTAGGGATTTTTGAATTTTTTTCGATGGTATCATGTGGAAAATGTTACAAGTAACATATTTTGTATCTTCCATTTTTCTTGAAAATGCATAGTTTCAGCTTTAAATAAACTTTTATAATATTTTTGTATGAAATGTTTATTTCATACGAGTTTATTACAAAATGTTTTACTTTGTTAAAGATGATTACATATAGCTTATATAGGGTTATATTAGTAGAAGCTCATACAGTTACAACTTTGTCCCAGTGCGTCCCCGTTTATGCGATAAGTACTCTTTAATGTAGTACCAAATACGTAAGTAAAGTTTGTATACAAATGACATTTTATTTTAAATATTAAAGAAATTAAATATACTTACGCGCTAAAAACTATTGTTCAACGTTTGTTGAAGTCAATAATGGATCATCAACACTGACAAATTCAAAAGGTTCATCGACTTCTTCAACTGTTGAAGCAAGCAAAAATTTTACTTCATTCGGAAGGAAGTATTTTGTTATTACGCCCATTTTTGGTCCCATTGTTGACAAAAAAGGATAGGAACAAATCAGTAGGTTATTTATAATATACTACTCCCTGATTTTTTTGAAATCTTTGTTTCTGGATTCTGCTGCTTCTTCCGATAGCGCTCCTATTGGCATAATATCTAAGTCTTTAATGATATCACCTCCATCTATGAGAAGCTGATGCACGCTGGATGACATATAATACCAACCGTATAGCTGGACAAACAACTGAGCAGTTTCTCATGCGTATTGAGTAAAGTGTAAATTTCTATTTGCTCACCTGAAGCCAGAGCCCTTAGAAATATGGCGAATCTTGCAATTAGATCTCGATTTACTCCAGTAATCGCGGTTGTTTTTTGAGGATCTGCATAAAATCTACGCGCTGTATTTCCATTGTTTGTCGTTACAGATCCTTGCATTACTATATCTATAAGCAATCCAGTTTCATCCCGAAAACGTTTTTGTATTTCAGATGTTCGTTTTTCCATAATTGCTTTTGTATCTCCTCTTGCAGTCCAAGTTTTTAATTCTAGTCTTTAAGCAATATGTAATATAGTCTCCATGCAACGTAGTATAACTCCATACAACAAGTATAGACTTTCATCATTGCATTCATGAATGCAATGATGAAAGGCTATACTTGTACACATCAGTACTTAAATTCCTATCTTTAAATTTTATTAATTTATTCATTTCAGAAGATGTTGCTTTGCATATGTCGCAGACTTGGTTGGAAATTTCAGATAAATTGGAAATTATTTTCCCATCAACCATAGTCATAAGTAGCTGATGTGTAACTGAAACACCTTCTTTAAAATAAGATGGATTCAATTTTTTTAATTCCGTCATAATTCTTTCCGTCTCCTCGTTATTATTAAGCGAATTTTCTTTGGCAAATATAAAAAATAGAGGTAACAAAACATGGTTGAAGATGGTTGTTTGTTTTCCCAAAGAACATCATTACCACATAGTAACTTTAAAGGAACCAAGGAAGACATGAAAATACTTGAATCGTCAATATATGCAGATCTTCAGTGATCTGCCTATAAGTACTTTGACTGGAAGCTCCATCCATTCCCCATTTACTAATTAGTTGTACTTGCTTATCGTTATCACTATCACAGAACTTTGTAGTGACTAGAGGAGAGAGTCTACGAACAGTTATATCAAGAGAGATTGTAAAGTTAATTTGACACCACTATCCGATAAATCTATTTCTTTTTCTGGCGGGTAGCACAACTTCTTAGCTCTATAATTTTGTATTAAGATGGTAAAATGTGTGTATTATCAATTTTAATACTACTCCGCAAACAACAATACTGCCATTTAGACAGTTTCAATGATATCATCAAACATAACGCTTTTTCGGCTGAGTATTTTGTCACTTGGTACTTTACTGTATTCATTACAATAAAAAACATTTTGACATTATCAGGATTCATCAAAAATTTTATTGCAGCACACATAGCTTCATCACCGTTTTCTTGGAATGCGAAATATGTAGCTTGTAAAAGTCTGAACTGAAATTAGAAGAATTAGACTTTGCCCTCTTTTGTTTTTATTTAGGCCCTAGCTCACTAGAAGGTTTTCTAGGACTGATCACAGCTGTACTGACAGTTGGTACAATATTTTTTGTTATTAGTGTGAATGCACCAGAAGAATGAAGTTCTATCAATTCGTAAGAATTCCTCTTTAAGTCACTTGAAGTTTCTTCGGTTTCCAATAAACCTAACTCACCCAAAGATTCAGGATTAGAATATATAACAGTATCTGAAGATTTTCCGGGCAAATGAACTTTCACAAAATTAGGCCAAGAAATATCATTATCTAACCATGTACTATGTTGTTTAAGGAAATTGTAAACTGTGTAGTTTGAGTTTCTCCACTTGTTCCGTATCGTCACACAATACATTCCACAGAATTCCATTAAGCGAATGTTCTCATCTTCGGAAAAGCACCAATGAAATTCCGACAAAATCCTATTAAGTAAAACTTCAGGTTTAGAACAACTATTAGTTTCCTACATTAATAAAAAAAGATCCAAATTTGAAGTACACATGATAAATACTATTTTAACAAATAAAAACAAAGATGAAATACAGTATCACAGTACATAATCTTGTATGAATACACTGTTTTTTACTAATGTGGTTAGTTTTGTATTATTAATATTTAGAAATCAAACTAAAATACTAACTAAAACTATTTATTTTGAGGCAAGAAGCAATAAAATATCATTTTATTATTGAATTGTAATAAACTAACACATATTATACGAAAATAATAATCTGAGGTATATCGAATATTTAGTTGTATTTTCCTTGTAAACGGGGACGCACTGGGACAAAGTTGTTACTGAATGAGCTTCTACTAGTATAACCCTATGTAAGCTATATGTAATCATCTTTAACAAAGTAAAACATATTGTAATAAACTCGTATGAAATAAACATTTCATACAAAAATATTATAAAAGTTTATTTAAAGCTGTAACTATGCATTTTCAAGTAAAATGGAAGATACAAAATATGTTACTTGTAACATTTTCCACATGATACCATCGAAAAAAAATCAAAAATCCCTAATTCCATTTTTTACTTTTTCTGAACCAGTGTGCGGCGGTTTGTTTTCCGAAATAAAGAAAATAAAGATAAGACTTTATATATATGTTTTTTAACTTCATAATATAAGAAACTAACATACGCATGATAATAAAAGAGTTACATGTACAGAGTTATTATGATCTACCTACACAGTTGTTTAAAACTCTATGTTTTCCGACCCAGCACCTCTACCGTCACACACTATGCTTTCTTTCACTAATGCTATGGCTTCGACATTGCATGTTGTAATTTGTAGAAAAATAGGTCCTGTCAAATTGAAAGCGATAGAAATAATGAGGTTGCGCCTGCGACTTCAAACGTTCATATCCCGGTATCCCGTGAGACATTTCAAAAATCCTTTCTTAGCAGATGCCTACGTTATAATAGCTACCTGTAGGTATGCCAAATTCCAACCCGATCCGTCTAGTGGTTTGGCTGTGAGTTGAGAGATCAGTCAGCAACAGTTGCCTTTATAGATACAGATGAAAGCAGTAATGTTACACGGTAGACTCCCAGGCCTAAGTCATAAGCCTTAGCCTGTATTATTGCTTACTAGATGGGCTGATTGCGTAACGTAACGTAAACTTATTTTTAAGTTTAAATTTCTTAAAATAAGCATTTATTATATGCTCCTGTCATGAGGTTTATCTGGAGCTTTGATTTCAAAAATAAGTCTTAAGTTAAAATTAATGACAAACATCTTTAGCTTAGTCGGTAGAGCTTATAGGGTTTCTACCAGCTAAACTAAACACAATTACCACCAAATTCGCAATAAAAAAATACGATGGTAATAGTCTTGAGCTTCGTCAGTAGGACCCCAGGTCATTAAAGATGGATTGTTATTGTGAAAATACAACTCCATTGAAGAAAAGATAGTGAAAACCAAGTGTAAACCGCTCCAAAATTCGTTACGTGTGTTGGTACCTTTTCTAACTAGGTCATTTTATCAACTAATATTTTTCTTCTAGATAACAGGCTTACTTCTGCTCATAGTTGGAGTGGTGGTATTGGTGACATACGTGGAATATGAGGCGATGATCACACAGCGGTTCTTCAGAGTGACGGGTCTGGTCATAGCTACTTCAGTACTTATACTGTTCACCTCGATACTTGGTTTCTATGGGGCTATATCGCAGCAGTTCTATTTCATTGCCGGGGTTTGTATGTTTGGATTTAAAAGTAAGTTAGTACGTATATTAAGGTTCTACTGGCTAAGTTAACTAAACTGAACTACGGGATAGTGTAATGGTACTTCTTCAGCTTAGTTCGTAGAACTTAGAGCATAGATTAGTTAGATATTTTATTAGATAGTTAATTAAGATTCTGTTAACACTAGCAAATAAGGTCGTGATGATAAAAGTAATGTGTATTGGATCGAAGTTATGAGTTAGAAGACCCTGATAGACTTTTTTAAATCACTGTATGTTACTAGCTATAGGATCGACAGCTTTATCAAAGTGACGAGAAATTGACTTGTGGCTACGCATAGGTAAACGGGATTAGTGCACTCCTAAGAAAAGCTAATCTGCCTGAGAATATTTCGTACTCAGCTCCTCTTGTAATCAGTACCGATTTCTGTTGTGTCGGTGTATAACTGTTGTCGGTTCTCGATTGATTTTACTTTCCAGTCTATTATACGACATCAAAGGATTTGTAAGGGCACGCAAGTGTGTTATGCAGTACTGCAGGTGTATTTCACGATTACTACGCGTAGAGACGCGTATGAGGAAGAGATTTCGGTAGTCTATAGACGCAAGCAACATAAACAATTAAAACTGTCGCTCGCGCGCCGCCAGCTACGCCGCATCACAGCAGGCAACTCCTTTCTTTCTGGCAACCTCACTCACTCGTAAGAGCAGAAGCACAATCTTGTAGGTTTTTAGGAATTGTTATTTGGTTGCGGTCTTCTGTGAGGTGGCTGTACTCCCGCAATCGAGCAGCTAATCCTTACTTCCCTATTTTAATATTATATATGTGAATGTGAGTTTGTTTGTTACACTTTCACGCCGAAGCTACTCAACCGATCATAATTAAACTTTGTACACATATTCTCAAAGGATTAGGAAGGACATAGGATATTTTTTATTGAAAAAATTAAACGCGGGCGAAGCCGCAGGTGCAGGCGCTGTGCCTTACCACTCTTTAAAATATTTTTAAACTAGGTTGCAGAAACTGATAAATATCGCCTCTTTTAGGCAATTATTTAGTTACTGTAGCAATCACGCGTCACAACATGAGTCATTATCATGATTCTCCGATAAATAGATTACCTATACTAAAATCTACCGACTCTACATCGACATAATATGAGTCATATGTGAGCTCTTAATATTTTAATTGGCTTACTTACTATCTATCCAAAGCGGTTAAGTATCTGTGATCCAAAGGTATATTTATTCTTTGCTATAACTTAGAAGTCGTATAATATATAATATGGGAATCTATATAAAAAAAGACGTTGCCACCGTTTATATGGCTGGCTATGGTAACTGCTTTACATCGGACGGGCTGTTTGCTACCCGACGTATATTAAAAAAAAAGTCATAAAATGTTACAATTGCAGCTTTGTCTAGGTGTCTATGTTTATGCATGTACGAGTATCTTTTAGCTGATCTAAATAGATTTTGATGAAATTTTGCAAACAGGACAATATGAACTGGGTTAACAATGGGCAGTATTTTAACCCACTAATGTGGCAAGGCGCACAAAGCCGCGGTTGGAAGACAGTGGGCAGTTTTTTTTTTGTACTACGTCGGATGGCAGACAAGCATACGGTCCACCTGATGTGAAGCGGTTACCGTAGCCATATTAACGCTCGCAACATAAAACCCCTTTTGAAAAAGCGAGCGAAACGCGAAGGCGTTTTCGCCTTGCAAGCTCCATGAAGGCTTATTAATTTCGATTTGCTGTTAAGGCAGCAATGGGCTTTGGAATGGGGGTTATGTTATTTACAACGGGGTGTTGTAAGTGGCTTCCTACCATTTATACAGCAAAGCTAACCTCACCTGCACGTGATGCACCTTGCTGACTAGCAAATAAGGCTCTGGAAAAAGACGGGTTGGACATGTCGAGCACAAGTAACCTCCGCCTCTCCCAAATGCAAATAATTATAACAGCGGGGTTTCAGCGTACCTGAAATACGTATTGCTAGCATCTGTAGCCTACGGTAACCGGTAAGGCAGATAAAAAAAAATAGTATTGTTAGTGTCTAGAAAATAGATTTATGTATTGACTATTCAACTAAGTGATGCCGTGTGGGTTCCGGCAGACTAGAATAGAATCACTCCGTTTCTTCCAGTGGATGTCGTACAAGGCGACTAAGGGAATACATTATCAAATATCGATCAGGCCTCCCCAACCCGTTTGGCCAACGTGGGGAGTGTAGGCCAAATCCTCCTTCCCTCTAGGACGGACGAGAGAGGGTCGTGCTCCTGTAGTGGAGACTAAAATGGACCTGATGATGATTCAACAAAGAGAAAGGAAAAAAAAAACTATATTACTCATTCGAATAAGATAAACATACATATATCAGTATTATAAACGTATATTCAAGTATGTACATAGATAGATAATATATGAAAATGATGATTCAATTCTTCGTTAAACCGTCCAAAAGATAATAAAATAAGAGTGGATTTTCTTTTACACGTTCTTTGGGACTAATTTATTCAGGATCATATAGAAATTGAGCTATTTTTTTTTATTAAACAACGTACTTTTGCATGGGAAAAAGTATTTTGACGAAATATATGGCTTATAGCTAACAATCTGCAAGCAGTCGCGGGTTCCATTCCTGTTCAAGACAAATATTTTTGAAGGTGCATTCAACATAATAGGTAGGGGAAAAAGTCTTTTCGCATTATAGTATGTATGAACTTGTAATAAAATCTCTTTGGTTATACC
This sequence comes from Hypsopygia costalis, assembly GCA_937001555.2. Classification (NCBI taxonomy): domain Eukaryota; kingdom Metazoa; phylum Arthropoda; class Insecta; order Lepidoptera; family Pyralidae; genus Hypsopygia; species Hypsopygia costalis. Next base: position 5,314,756 of record OW443330.2, read on the forward strand.
ATTTGTATCTGAAAGGTTTTGATATCTTTAAAAAGTTTAAATTTTAAAAAAGATAATTCCAAATTCAAATTAGGTAAATGTGTGATTTTCATTTGTTTTTTTTACTGTCAAGATGAGTGAATCTAATGAAGAAATTCGATACATTTTATAATTTTACTACAAAAAAGGTAAAAATGCAACGCAAGCTGCGAAAAAAATTGTGACGTTTATGGACCTAGTGCAGTGTCTGTGAGAGTAGCACAAATTTGGTTTAGGCGTTTTCAATCCGGAAATTTTGATGTCAAAGATGCACGTCGCTCTGGTCGCCCTGTTACGGATAAAATGGATGCCATTTTTGAAAAAGTGGAGCAAGATCGGCATATCAGTAGTTACGACGTAGCTGAAGAACTAGAAATTGACCACAAAACAGTTTTGGCGCATAAAAAGGTCGTGGTCAAAGGCCGGTCAGGCTTCACAGACTCTGGCGAAACCCGGGTTAACCCGCAACAAGGTGATGCTGTGTGTATGGTGGGATTGGAAGGACATTATTCATTATGAGCTGTTACCGCCAGGCAGGACTATCGATTCTGAACTCTACTGTGAACAACTGATGAGATTAAAGCAAAAACTTGAGAGAAAGCGGCCGGAATTAATTAACAGAAGGGGTCTGATTTTTCATCATGATAACGCTAGACCTCACACATCTTTAGCCACTCAGCAAAAATTAAGAGAGTTTGACTGGGAGGTGTTAATGCATCCGCCGTATAGTCCAGACCTTGCACCTTCTGATTTCCACCTGTTTCGGTCTCTTCAGAATTCTTTAGGCAATGTCAGGTTAACATCACGAGAAGACTGCCAAAACCACTTATAAAGGTTTTTTGAACAGAAGTCCCAAAATTTCTATAGTAATGGGATCATGTCTATACCTACAAGATGGCAAAAAGTTATCGAACAAAATGGCACCTACATACTTTAGTTAAATGTAAATAAACTTTATTAAAAAATGTTTTGAATTTTCATATAAAATACGAAAAGACTCCCCAACCTAATATTTTGGTTTTCATTTATGTTGTGAGTGAATTAAAAGTTGAAGGAGGTTGTTGAATAAAAAAAACATTTATTAAGGTTCAGAATTATAACTTCTTATTTGTATTTAATTATGATTGGTTATTGTTTTTATATGACTGTGTATTCAAATTGGGATCATATTGTTTTTCATTTCCGGAATGAGTCCATTTAAGAATAAGTCCTTTTCGAAATAGGTCATTATCGGTACAAGTCGTTTTGAGAATAAGACCTTTTAGTAATGGATCCTTTTCAGACTCTGTGTCCATTCCAGAATATGGCATTATTCTTCTACGTCGTCAACCCAATTCTGAGTGTCAAGTCTAAATTTATGATCGGTTCGTTTCGTGGTATTTAATATTTTTAGTATTGTTTTCAGTATGTGGTGATGTTAGTATTGATACTGATCTTGGAGATGTCTGTCGTGATAATCACTTTCGACCTGAAGGAGGATACCGCTGCGGAGATCAGGTCCAGCATGATGGAAACTCTCCGCCTGTATAACACCCGGCAGGAGATGACAGTCATGTGGGATGATATGCAAATGAAGGTGAGAATTAAAAGAAAAAATACAACAAAACAGTATTCATAGAGAATACTGTTTTGTTGTATTTTTTTTTTAATTTTTAAATGGTATAATATTTTAAAGAAACTCAAATCTACAGACAGAATCAACACATTTAGAGCTCCTGGTGGGTGTTTGATCGAACATGTTAGGATGGTCATTATTATGTATTACATAGTTTTACGTTATAACGTATCTAAATATTATTTTTGATTTTTTTTTGGTTGCGGCCACCAACACGGGTGGCTGTTGCGTCATAGAATTAGGCATAGGGTTGCGCGAATTTGTGGCGCGCGATAGCCCCATTTGCGCTGAGCCCAAAGGGCAGACAACTCAAACTAACTTGGCAGTTGGTGCAATACACAAATCCAATATGGTCTATATCCATATACTAAAAACGTAAAACTGGCCTCGCATGAAGTCGGGGGAGCTTCGAACGAGGAAGAGGTAGGACAATCGAGTACTGTTCTATTCTGGCCATCGATGTATACTTGTATTGTATATAGTTAGTTACTGAGGAGCTCGATGCCGTCGTTGCGCTTCAGTCTAATCGAACACGCAAGCTAAGCAACGTCGACCATAGCCTGTTCATGGATGGATTTGTTTATCTGGAGATCCTCCGTAGTTCGGAGGGCACATTAAGTCGTCGATCCCGGCCGTTATCATTAGATAACAATCGACGCCATCGAGCTCCTCGTATATTGACAGGGTTATACTAATTTATCTTTTTTCTCATATTCCAGTTCGAATGCTGCGGCGTCACTGGCCGTAACGATTGGATCGCCTCCGAGATACCAATAAGCTGTTGCCATATAGATTACGGAACCATATCTCCTTTCGACTGTGGATTGAACAACGCTTATACTACTGGATGCGCCGCGTCACTCGGCGAATTGCTTAGCTACAACGCTAATCTGCTGGCCATCACAACGCTAACTGTGTTTTGTATACACGTTAGTACCTTTGTCAATAATAAACCAAATGAACTAATCAGTATTAACGTTATTGATATAGCTGTCAGTGTTAGCAAGTTGAAGAGGCAGAGGGCATGATGTGTCAGCAATGGCATGTGGGGGAGAAAAGTCGTCTTCTTCGCGCCATATGCGGCCTATACTCTAGCTAGGTAGAGTATAGGCTGCATACAAGCCCCCCCCCCCCCTCGGCTGGCGACGACCTTGGCTGCATGGTCGCGTAAGGCGGGACGAAGCGTGAGGCGCCCCATCTCTAGATGGACAGATGACCCCAAAAAAGCAACTGGCTGGATGTGAAAAGCAGAGGTCACATATGGTGAAAAGCAGTAGTTCATATCCATAACATCTCTCGTTTATTCGACGCCGACCGCACTCACACGCATGCCCCTGCACTAACATCATTTGCGTATGTCTTAGATTGCATTTCCTCGTAATTCGTCTCAGCTATGAATAAGAACACAAAAGTGTGTATATTTGTAATTTAGACCTACTTTCACATCAATGTTCATATTTTTGTATTTTAATACTCGTAGCTGAGAGCAATTAAGAGGAAATGCCGTCTATGACATAGACCAACGTTAGTGCATGTGCGAATGCGTGTATATGTATGTTATTAAATAAACAAACCAGCGTTGTTATGATTATGACGTTTTGTATCTGATTGATATGTCGGTTACGGATAGAAAATTATTTTATATTATCCGGAAAATTCTCAACTTTCCCAACCAGCTCAAACGACAGACAGCCGAACTTTTGAACATGCTGATAAAACACGATGTCATTTGTCTTCATCAAAACTAATACCAAATAACAATTGCATAAAGGTTTGTGGTGAACTTGAAGCTCCTAAGAAGCAAGCCTTGTATTGCAAGCGACTAATAGGCTTTTCGTTTCGCATAAAGCGCTCTGAAGGTACATTTGTAATCACAAACGAGAGGTATAAACTAAGTGGTATAAACAAGTATTTTGTGGAAACATTGGGTAAGGCTAAGGTGACCGCTTCACATCAGGCGGGCCATGTGCTTGTCTTCCAACTGACGTAGTATAAAAAGGCCTTTAACTAGCAGTGGGCAGTAATGATAAAGTAGGATCGAAACAATTTATATTTTATCATGTTTGCAGGTCTTGATGACAGGTGCAGCCAGTTGGTTCGCCTACAAATCAAAATTCGAAGAAGTCGAGCTGGAATCGTGAATAACCAATATCTTATATAAGTATTTTATTTACACAGGTGTAAAATATCATGTCGTCAGCTAAGATTCAAATATGCAGTGTATTTAATAATATATAATAAAATGCGTTTGTGTGTGTTCTGTAAATAAACGAGTAAGTTAACAATAATATGTTGATTTATTTATGAGTCTTCTATCAAAGTTGGTAATCTACCGCACTTGTAGCGTTATAATCTATATTTTTATGATTTTTGTGTTTTGTCGTCGTCCGGAATAGCATAATAAGTATTAAAAACATTGGAAAATTTATGAAAAAAAAAAAAAAATATATAAAAGTATTTTCCCATACAAATAGTGTCAGTTGAAAAAGGATTGAGATATTTATTACTTGAAATTTATATGAAGATTAAAAAAAAAATGTCAAAACGATTGGTCTCACTTTTAGGTCACGAAAGTTGTCTGTGATTGGTTTTGAAAATTGTTTTAGGATTGAAATTTATTTTACATTCATCGTATTACTTACCATAAAGTCATAAATTTAATTCAGCTATTATGTAACACGACATTCATTGACTGTTAGGCGGTACGAAGTTCACCGGTCCAGCTAATTGTAGTATAAGATAATCTCGAACATAGTATAAGTTCTAAGAGGCTCTTAGGGTCCTACATAGTGGTAATGTCTCGTCATATGATTTTTAGTTCATGATCAAATATTTCCAGATTCTATGATGAGTTCTTAATTAAATTCAAACGGGACTACTGCGAGAGCGCACCGTCTCTTGAATATAATAAGGATTTCGTAAATATATAAAATATTTTAGATATATTATAAAAAAAATATTTTTGTAACTTTAGGTTCTTACCTAAAAGAAATATACATTTTTGTTTTTTGTTAGTTATTAATTGGTAGATTATGATATTGGAGTCGTTTCGATACTTCCATATACACCAAGTTATGTGAGTACTTATTGTTGTCTAGGTAAACAACAAGGCTACATCATACCGCGAACAATACACATTTGTAATTTGTGGAGGTCATCGATGTAAGCGAGAAATAAAACACATCTGAATATTTACCCGACTGACGAAGAAGGGAGGATCATGTTTTTCGAGTATATGCTTCAATCATTGCTTCGATCATAAATGTATGTATATTTCTATACTATACATTACTGTAACAGGACGCCAATATGAAGGAAGCTTACTACCTACTTTACCAATAAAATTATTTTTATAGGGATAGAGGAGAATTTAAATTGTAGGATAACGGTCTTTCAAAAATTGTAGATATAGCACGGAGAAAAGCAGGCCTATACCGACTGGGGTACTTTCTTCCTTTTTACGAGTATTTATGGTTTAATTTTACTATTTGTTTTTTAGTTAGTTTAATGAATTATTAATTAATTTAACGTGTGTAAGAAATGCTGTTATTTTTAAATTATTCACCCAGTATTTCTAAAAATATGTTTGGTAGTAATATGTTGGTACACGTGCGTCTCAGGAGCGCGTCGAGGGTGGGCCACTGATCCCACATTTTCACCTGTGCATACATTTTCGCCGGTGACGTAAAAGTAGACTGTGGCGAGACGGCGGCGAGATGACATTGATCGATTTTTGATTGGCTGGTAAGATGTTGCCTTAGGCTGGCCTTACACGGCCGGAATCCGTCACAGAATTCAGAAACTGAATTCCGGTCGCCGGCCTCACACATGTCTTAAAAATTCTGATTGGTCAGACGTTGTCTTGAATGAACCGCGGTATCTCGACATCAATGCATATTCATCCTAATGCTGGGATACAAGTTTCCCTTCAAACCAAGGTTTATAAAGCGTACTTTATCTCGCTGCTCAGCTGAGGGTTTATGAACACCATTGTTTTTAACCGCCTAACCTAAAGGCCATTGACTTGGCTTATGTCATCTAATGACAACTGTCGGGACTAACTGTGTATCGTGACCCCCAAAGCACGGAGGAGCTTAAGATAAATAAACCCATAGATTGGCTAGGATCAACATTGCTTAACTTACGTGATCGATCAGACTGACGCCATTGAACTTCACATCTAAAAACTAAGGGTCTTTGTCTAGTGTTGCAAAAAAACTGTTTTTTTTCTGTCGTGAAAAAAAACTTGAAAAAAAACCTGAAAAAAAACTGTTTTTTTTTTCTGAAGCATGTTTTTTTTCAAGAGTACGGAGTTCGAAATTATTAAAGTATTTACGGTGTAAAAGTTAATACTTAAAAGGTTATATTCGTTTTCTGATGTATTTTTAAACCAACCATACTTTTGGTTGGGGAAACCCCCTATGTTCGGAACCCTGACTTCATTTATATTTAACATTTTGTCTTTACCTCACTCAACAGCAAACGTAGAACGTATTTTCTCGGTAATAAATTTAGACCAAACCCGCAAAAAATAAGAAACATGCTTCATTAAAATATAAAAAAAATTCTAGATATTTTTTCTGAAAAAAAAAACAATTTTGGGAAAAAAAACAAGGGAGCTAAGTTTTTTTTCATGTTTTTTTTCAACATAGTGAAAAAAAACAAAGTCGTTTTTTTTCATGTTGCATCACTATCTTTGTCCATGTAGATTTTTTATACAACAGATTTTATATTTTGTTATACCCCTTAGGTGCAAACAAGCGTACCTGATGGTAAGCAACCACAGTAGTCAATGGATGCTTGAAACAACAGAGACAATACTTACATGTTAACGAGTCAAAAAAAAAATTACAACTGGGCTGTATGTTATAACGCACATTTGCCTCCCATTATTTAGATAAATAAAAAAATAACAACAGATAATTCTATTTCTCAATTCCGTATGTGTGTATCCGTTCCATAAAATATCTATGAAAAGGTGTGCGTTCTTAATTCAGAAATTTAAAATTTCCGGTCCGGAATTTAGAACACTCGTCAGCATCGTTTTTCAAATGAATCTAAAAGATTCGGCTTGTGTGTAGTGTTGGTGATTTGACGATTTCGGTGCGTCCGGAATCTCCATAATCCATAATTCAGTCTCTAAATTCCGTGACGGATTCCGGCTGTGTAAGGCCGGCCTTAAATAGGTGTGACTGGGGAAAGATGTCTCATTTTTTTTTTACATAGACGAGCTCGGTGGTCGAATGGTTAGCAATGGCCAATATCGTGGGTTCGATTCCCGCTTAAGACAAATATTTGTGAGCATGAACATGTCTGTTTGTCTTCGTCTGGGTGTTTTCTATGTATGTATTTACAAAAAAATAATATATTTAAGTATAATATCAGTTACCTAGGATCCATAGTACAAGCTTTGCATAGTTTGGGAATAAGATGGCAGTGTGTAATTGATCCAGGAATATTTATTTTATTTGTATTATTTAGGTACATACTATTTATTCCTATTTTTATAAACATACGAAATGAAGTAAGGTTCTATAAGTTGCTTCGTGTAGTTCGATGATGCTAACCTGTTCGCTATGACCTTGTTTTTCTATTACATCATAGCAGAGTTACGACACATGTGCAAACACAAGTTTTATAAACAGTAATGTGACAAATATATTGAAATACACTTCAATACAAAGATATTAGCAAGTAGCCCACTTCATTACAATCGAAGGGATAATTAGAGTGAAGTAGCAAAGTTTACGTTTCACTGCTGATTCTACAGACGAGACGAGCAATACAATTTCATGAGAATAGATCCATCAAGTTCGGCGCGAAACTCGCACTCGATGTTCGGTCGCTTCACGACGTTGTTTATAACAAGAACGAAAATATACTGATAAAATACCATAATTGTAAATACAAAGCGGATCTTAAAGATAAATCTAACCATGGAAATTCTAGTCAACTAAAAATATTTTCCTTCCTCATTCGGTATCGTTTTAGAACATTTGAAACTAATCATTGATTTTAAACGTCGCATACTCCTACGCTTGATATAGGAGGCTGGGTGAGATAAATTCGCTTGTTTTCCTTATCAAGATTAATGTAGAGTGATAAAAATATCTGAAGCCGATCGTATAGGACGGAGACGAGAGCGGCGGCCGTCTGTGAGAACAATTACTCTTAAAAATGTGGGGAAAATTATTTACTACAGTGAAGTATCTATTAGTGACAGTGAATTTACTTTTCTTGGTAAGTTTTATTTGGGACTAAATAGTGAGTGATTTTTAGTGAGGTGAAGAATTGTGTTTTCTAACGTTTCATGTGACTGTGTTTTCAGATAACGGGCATAATTATATTGTCTGTGGGCAGTTCGGTACAGTCAGCATACAATGGATATCACACGTTTCTTACGGACCGATTCTTCTCTTTACCAGCCTTCTGCATCGCCTGTGGGATTATTATATTCCTGATATCTTTCTTGGGTTTCTATGGCGCGTACACAGAAAACTACATCATGATTATGGCAGTGAGTATTTGATTGTTTGACAGCGTTTAATCTTAAAGGCGGGAATGTATGGAATTATAATGGGTTTAGATTTAAATCGGGGCGCCAGCTGCTGGCGCTCTATTTGTGCATACGAAATGTCAGTACAGGCGTTATTAAAGAAAATCTATTTTAAATACATAGTATTAATCTCTTTGTAGATGTTTGTAGGCTGATCTATGAGTGAACATAATATTTCGATGCTTCAATTTAAGCTATTTTTCCGTAATAAATCTACCAAAGACTTGCTTTTCCTTTTATCTGAATAAAAAAAATCCAATAGAAAACTTTGGAAGTATTTTTTTGGCCCAAAAACATGTGTAAATGATAGTTTATGACACAGTTATAAATAAGACCGTGCCGATCTTCTACACTATTGTGTAAGATGAAATTGTTTCCATAACAAATGACGCAATCAATTTTAGCCTTTAATTTCTATCTGTTAAGTCAGATATTTGAACAGTTAATGCCGTGTTTTTCATGCTGACATATTTACGGGGCCATTATTTCTAGGTTTAACTGAGATAATGTGTCTGGCGTGTATTTTGTGTATGACGACATATCTACATTATGTTTACCTGAAAGGGTTTCGCTAGAAACAGCAAAATTTTTATATTACAGTCGTAAATTATAACTTTAAATTAGGCAACTATGAAAAAACCATGAAAAAAAATCGGCAAGTGCTAGTTGGAATCATATTTCAATGGTTCCGGCTTTTCATTAACTCTCAAGAAAAATAACCAATAACGTAAAACCTACTTTTACCTAATCTGAGCACGGAGTATTTATTTAGTCTATTTATTTGTTGATCGCATAAAGTGGTTTCCCAAACGTATAAGGATGACTAATACTTGAAAGTAATAGACCACCTATAGAAACTCACCTCAGACCACTCACCGATAGAAAGTATATAAAGGAAAAACAGACGCATAAGACAGAAATATACTTGAAAGTAATTTGGTTAACAGATTAATAAATAGAACTTACAATTTTTGCTATTTAGTATATAAATTAAATAAGTTTAATTGTTAATGAACCGAGAAATATATAAGTGATTTATGCTACTAACTACCTACCTATAACGTTATTAGATATATAGGCCGTCGGATAAAGACATAAAAAGAGGCTAAATTCGCAAAGTGCGATGTAGTTCTGCATTTTTGGTATGTTGTACGGGTCTGTTAGGGTAGTGTGAATTCAAATTTGCAACGTCGAAAAACTTGTGAAAACTGAGAAATTCGAGAAAAACTTCGAAATTTTGAGACATTTTCCACTATTAGCTCTCCAGGGCTAAAACTATACGTTTCAGGGAACAATGTTTTCTATACTTACAAACTATATTAAATTATCTACAATTTGAGCATAATTACAGCTCTATTGACCCCATAGGAGCCAAGCTATGACACTTCGAAGATGACCAAATTTTCTCGAAAATTGAAATGCAAATGACCTCCTCCATCGCCCCTTAGAAGACACATAAGTAAAACATACCAAAAATGCAGGACTACAAAACTTTTGCCTCTTTTTATGTCTTTATACGACGACCTATATAGCCCTCATTGGCTATATTCATAAAATTTCGAGAAAAGTTGGTCATATTCGAAGTGCCATAGCTTGACCCCTATAGGGCCAAAGAGCTACAATTAAACTCAAATTGTAGGTAATTTAATACAGTTTATGAGTGTAGAAAACATTGTTCGCTAAAAACGCATAGTTTTAGCCCTGGAGAGCAAATAGTGAAAAAAGTCCCAAAATTTTTCTCGAATTTCTCAGTTTCCACAAAATTTTTCGAAGTTGCAAATTTAAATTTACATTACCCTAATAGACACATACAACACGCCAAAAATGCAGAACTACATCGCACTTTGCGAATTTAATGTCTTTATCCGACGGCCTAACAATATTTTAGCATGGAACAAGACAACACAACAATTTGTATTTGTAGACTGCTCCGAAGAGCGGAGCACGTTCAAACATATAATAGGCCATAAAGAACTAATATGTTATTAAAATTTTGTAACTAGCCGTAAGCTTTCCAAAAATAATATTATAAAATAAATTAAAATAAATAAAATTATAAATAAATGAGTGAAAGAACGCTCTAGACAATCGTTCATACGTTCTACCGCTGTTTACATCAAGCGAGCGAGCATTCTTAGAATATTCTTATAATCTTTGCTATCGCAAACAGAACAACAAAGGAATGCTCTACCTTGGTTTACACTAAAAGTGTTTAATGGAGTGGCGATAGAATAAGTAGTTTGGCTATTTCCCCAGGGAACTGAGCCATAGATATATAGGTTATAGGTATGGTCATTTGTACAATACATATCTTAAAGGTTAGAATAGGCTATTTTCCAATGTTTAAAAATTGTATAAATTATTTAACAATATCGCAAAATACACAAAACTATAAAGATCTGCAAACTTTCATTCTAATATCTTCAGTCAGACTTTTTTTAGCGTCGTTAAAATTTTGGCGGGAAAGTCCATTTTAAAAGTATGAAATTATTAAAAAATAATATTTTCAATGGAGAAGCAATAAAACATACTATAACTTTTATTATGATACTAATTACATAAACGTAATATTTAACATAGCTGTCATACAAATTTCTGATTTGATGCATACAAAATACAAACCTGTGACGTCATAATTCGGTAGTCTACTCTTTTGTATGGAGCGTTTTGGGGCAGTCTAAAAATTGAGATTTACAAATTACCATATCTCGAGAGATTTTTGTGCTATCGAAGTAATTCTTTCACTTATGGTTATATTATGGAGACGTCCCTACATATCAAACCGAAAAAAATGTTACTCAAATTTTGCCTCAAAAACTCAAAGCCTATTGCGCTGACACACATTTCACTCACACTATTATATATATATGGTCTCTACAAAGTTTCGTGTTATGTTTTGTTTCTTGTTAAAAATATTATATCTAACGAATTTTAAATCAAACGGATTGCTATACGTAGTTAATAGTAAAGCGAAACAAAGAAATTACGTTTGTAGAAAAAAAAATATTTTTGTAAAATTTTCAGTAGACGGCACGGCACTAACAATAGTAACAATGTTGCATTCATGCCAAGTGCAGTAGTGATGGATTGCTACTACGTACGACGGAAACTGTTACAAATGTATTTTTAACAATGTTGTCCCATAAACACAGTAACATTTATTATTTTATTTATAAACCGTTAAAGAATATACCTATTGTAAATACTTCCGTGCCTGACATTGTGGTAATTATAATAATACCTACTATAAAAATATTTTGTAGACTTAGCACCCACTAACTAGCAACGTATACTTCTTGAATGTAATCGACGGCCCCTACGTATAAAGCGACATGTCCTTTCAGACATGTCTGCTTATACTACGATATAGTAATTAGAGAATATTATTATTGGACAAATGAGTTAATTTCTTACTTTTTGATTATATACAATCAATAAAATAAAAAAGACAATGTTTTTTACGGGCAATCTATAGCTATTTATGCAATAACAAAAAATTGCCATTTTTGACATGTCGCTTTATACGTAGGGACCGTCGGTATCCAAGTTTATGTTAAATAAAAATATAAAATTGACAAGGGCCTTTATCAGTAAAGCTCCACAAACTTTTTTTTTGAGAAATAAATATAAATATTCCTGGATAAATTACACACAGACAATTGTCCCAAACTAAGCAAAGCTTGTACTAAGGGTACTAAGATAACTGATGTTATACTTAAAGACTTTTTTTTTGTAAATATGTATTTACGTATATATGTATGTACATATAACAGATAGAAAACACCCAGACAAAAGACAAACAGACATGTTCATGCACACAAATATTTGTCATGTGCCTGGAATGGAAACCGCGTCCTTGGAGTCAAAGTGGCCATTGCTAACCATTCGACCACCGAGCTCGTTAAATGGATCTTTTACCTCTATATTTAGAAAAGTCGCTCTTACGACAATGTTAAGTACATAAAACATACAATGTAGGTAGCTTTTTGGCTCTTCATTAACGATATGAAGAAGAAGAAGAAGAAACATTTATTTGGAACATAACACAACACTATTCATATTTTGAAAGTTAGCAATAAGTAACATAGAAACAAGGAAGGACATAGTGCTGCATAATGCCACAAGTTGGATCCAACTCAGCATTATGCCGTGCTCTGACTATGTCATATGAACTGATATGAATCTCTCCAAGACAAAGACTTTTTCATTGTTGATCTTAAATTGTACATTAGTCATTTAAAGATATAAAAATGATACTACACTATCACACTGAATCAGAGATTGGCGTTTGACGGATTTCATCAATCTACAACCTTCAACATCACTACTGTATGTTTGCCGTGTACGTGGTTGGTACGTTTTTATTTGCGTATTTACTTAACATAAACTAAGTATATGTATATATTGGGATATGCGTACGCGCATGTCAACAGTAAGAGTCCGCACGCTTAGCTTAGCATGGATTCTATTAGTCGTATACCCCTTAAATCGTGGTGAATTGATTTTATATTTATTTATTGACGACCCTGGTGTTCGAATGGCTAATAAGCCCCCTTTAACTTCGGGGTCGCGGGTTCGATCCCCGCACAAGACAAATATTTGTATGCATGAACATGTCTGTTTGCCTTGGTCTGGGTGTTTTCTATGTATTTATTATATGTAAGTATTTACAAAAATAAAATACATTTAGGTATAATATCAGTGATCTAGTACCCTATCGGAGTATTGCTTTGTTTGAGACTAGATGGCAGTGTGTGTAATTCGGCCTAGAGTTTATTTATTTTTGCCTTAATCTGTTTTATGCTTTTATGATATTTTATGCAGTACAGCCAATTACAGCACGAAGGGATTAAAATTATTAGTATTAGGTTCATTTATCTCGAGCTCCTCCTTGCTTCGAAGGGCACGGTAAACCGAATGTTCCGGCTGTGGTCATTAGATGAGTCGTTAAGCCAAGTTAAGGCTTACGCGCGGCTTGACAACATTGGCCTCAGCCAACCCGCAGTTAAGCAGCGTGGTGGAGTATGCTCTAAACCCTTTGAATTGAAGGGAGACCCGTATCCCAGCAGTGGGATGAAAATGGGTTGACGACTACTACAGAAATATCTTGTTATTTAGATTTCTGTGATACCAACAGTTCTATTCTTATCTGAAAACTACATAACATATTTAGTATTTATTTTTTATAAAATTAGTAACAAGTTTTGGGTGTAAGTGGTTCATCAACATTTCTGAACCAAAGCCAACTCCACCTGCACGTGGTGCACCTCGCTGACTGACAAACGAAACTATGGCGAAAAGAGAGGTAGGGAGCGTAATTGTAAGCTACCCGACTGGGGAATGTACCTCCACCTCACAGAATACCGTAGCCAAATAACAATTCCCTTGTGTTCCTGCGAGTGAGTGAGATCACCAGAAAGGAAGGAAGAAGATGCTGCGTTGGTAGCGAGGGTGGCGGCGCGCCAGCGATATTTTATTTTGCGAGCGTTAATATGGCTACGGTAACCGCTTCACATCAGGCGGGCCGTATGCTTGTCTTCCACCCGATATATTAAAAAAAAAAGTTTTGCTATTGCATTAACTTTAAATCCAGAACTGGGACCTTACCGCCGAAGCTGAAGCTGTTTCCAATCGAATATTCTGATTGCAAAAATGGGTCTTATGTTAAAGCACAGTATAAGTAATAGTACTAACGTAGTTAAAGTTAATGACACACATCTTCAGTTTAGTCCAAACACAGTAATCCTCTAGGTGTATAGGAATTTATTATTTGGCTGCGGTTTTCAGTGAGTTGCGGTCTCTGTTAAGAACGGACTTGTATCATGAGTACACTAATTACTAGTAAAGTTAGCGGGTTTCTAGGTCAGAGGTTGTAATTATTAGATACTAGCTGCCACCCGCGGCTTCGTCCAAGTATCCTATGTCCTTCCTAATACCTTTGAAAATATGTGTACAAAGTTTCATGATGATCGGTTGAGTAGTTTCGGCGAGAAAGCGTAACAAACAAACTCAGTAGGAATGTATATATAAAAGGGTTAAGTTTAGTGTGTAAATAGTCCATCAACGTCTTTGAACAAAAGTTAACCTCATCTAGACGTGGTGCACCCTGCTGACTGACAAACGAGGCTATGATAAAAAGAGAGGTAGGGCATTGCGTATTTTGTAACAGCCGACTGGGGAAGTATCTCCACCTCACAGAATACCGCAGCCAAATAACAATTCCCTTGAAGGTTGTTGTGTTCCTGAGAGCTATTATTAAGTGAGCGTAGCTACTAGAAAGGAAGGAGTTGCTCCGTTGGCAGCGGGGTGGTGGAGCGCGATCGATATTTCATGTTGCGAGCGTTAATATGGTTACGGCAATCGCTTCATATCAGGTGGGCCGTATGCTTGTCTGCCACCTGATGTAGTATAAAAAAATGTACTAAAATCTGTAATAATATTACTTTCAGTTCGCGGGCGCAATGATAGTAATGTTTGTATTCCAACTGTCAGCGTGCATCGCTGGGTATGCCCTGAAGAGCAACACAGTGGCGCTGGTGCAGCAGCAGTTGTATAGCTCCATGCCGCTGTATCAAGCAAAAGATGTGGTAGTACAGAGATTGTGGGACGAGGTGCAGGACGAAGTAAGTACCGGAGAGACGTAGTAGTCAACGCGTGTTTATTTATTTATTTATTAGCATACAAGGCAGATGCCTCCCCAACCCGTCTGGCCAGCGTGGGGAGTGTAGGCCAAGTCCTCCTGTCTGTGACAGACGAGAGAGGGTCGTGCTCCTGTAGTGGAGACTAAAATGACCTGATGATGATGATGATGATGATGAAGGCAGATTATAATCGACATAAACACCATTCATTATACTAGCTTACAATTAGTACAGAGCCAGATTGTAATCCAAAATTATGTACACCTAGCAGCTTTATAAATATTGAAACAAATAGCGTACACTAGAGATCGCTGCTCATATGGAACAGCAATAAAAACATAGTTATAAAAAAATAAAACATAGTTATAAACATAGTTATAAAAGCAATAAAAACATAGTTAAACATAAGTTAAAGTAAAAGTAAAAGTAAGAAAAATATGAATTTACGAAGGAGAATGAAACAACCACAAATACTATCCTCTCTCGTCCGGTTGTAGCTGGATCCTCAGTTGTCTCCGGAATTGAGACAACGTTGAGTGGAAGATATCGATGTCTCTGTTAGAGACAAGAATTTAATGAAAATGTGTAGCAGCATCAGAATATTATGGCGCAATGAAGTGAAAGCCACCTCATCTGCATGTGGTGCAACTTGCTAACTAGCGAATGAGACTTTGGCAAAAGAGGGCACACAAATAAGAATTCCCTTGAGGGTTGTTGAATAGCTGTGAGTGAGTGAGGTCACGAGGAAAGACGGTTTTTAAAGTTTTGAGCGTTTACATGGCTACGGCTGCTATATAGCACAGTGCGTATTATGAAACATCATAAGTAGTTTATAATATATTCTGAAATAATATTTTAAATTATAAAATGACCTCTTATCATGTAATCATTACCATTGAACTGTTTGCTTTTTCATTAAAAATCAATTTATCTTTTACAGTTTTATCAAATAATTATACAAAATCTATTATGATTAGGCTGTACTTGTTTTTTTTTAACTAGTAGATTTTATAGCAATTTTTGACAGATGTCATATCAGAAATAAAATTTACATAATAGTAGTATAAAAAATGTATAAATAATGAACGCATTGAGGAGGCTAATATGGACTCGAGGCCCCCAATAGTATCTGGGTAAACCTCCGACAAATCTTAAATTAATTCAAATATATAAAAATGAATCTCAGAAAAGTATATATGCGCATAACTTTCAAACGGCTGCTGCATGCAATTGGATAATTCTATTTTTGTTGTGTTCGTTATTGTCACGATAAGGTTTATATGGGAAATCCAATGAAATGAGATGGGAACGGTTATATTAAACTACAGCGAAGCATGGGCGGACTGTTAGTTTAATATATTTTTTAATTACATATTAAAAAAAAAGTTTATTTATACATTTTACGTTGTCAGTACTACACTGGTAATGGTAGGTAGATAGTTAGCATATACTTTCACTAACAGCGCCTAATTTTTCTAAGGATATAGGCCGTCAGTACTAATTTATAGGCAAGATGTCTTGATCACTATTTAGGCCCTAATAGGGAGAACGGGCGATTGATTGCTACTTGAGTGTGTTAATTAAGCGTCAGAAGAACAGTGCAATTTTACAGCGAACCAACAAAACACTATGTTTGGGGAATTTCCTATACTTTACTGTACAACCTAGACTACTGGACGGCAACACTGCCTAATAAAAGCTTGTTCACTAATAGTTTTTTTTGTATCATTTTCGTATTTCTACAATATTTTCCCATTAAAAATTACAGTTTACCTGCTGTGGCGTGGTGAACGCGAGCGACTGGATAGTACCTCTGGGTACTGCGGAAACCGGAGGCTTACCTATCAGCTGTTGTCCACATGACTACGGCTCGGTCCACACCTTCGAATGTACTTTGACCAATTCATATACCATGGGCTGTTCAGACGCCTTCGGAGACTGGGTACGGGCTCATGCAGGCGCTATTGGTGCAGCTGGTGTGTGCCTAGTTTTAATGCAGGTCAGTAACTCACTCATTAATATATATATATTTTTAGACAAATTACACAGCGCCATCTAGCCCCAAAGTAAGCGAAGCTTGTGTTATGGGTACTAGACAACTGATAAACGCCACGCCTACTACGCTACGCCACCAAGCTCATCACGACTTCAGTAATACTAATCTCCCTCTAGAGTCGTTCCTTCATGTCTGAGGATCGTGGTTGGCGTTAGGGTTACATCTGGAGTGAATGGTTCGCCTCCACAAGTCCATCTCGTGTCTTATGACCGTGCAGAATTTGGAGGACAACGATCCGATCACCTGGTCGATCTAACTTGTTGGTGATCGACCGCGCGATCTCTTGCTCGAGTTACTCCAAATATTCGTTGGTTTTGCGCTTTATGTGCCCAAAATAGGAAAGAGTGCGCTGTTGGCATATGGTAATATTAGTAGTTCAGCTCATTAGAGGTGAGTGATAATAACAATAACAGGCAACATGAAATGTCTGCGCGCAAGCATGAGATACAGCCTGGTGACAGACGGACGGACGGACGGACGGACGGACAGCGGAGCCTTAGTAATAGGGTTCCTTTTTACCCTTTGGGTACGGAACCCTAAAAAACACTGTAATTGAAATATCCATTGCTTCGATTAATTTTATGTCTCGAAGAAAGACGATCAATCATTATAAAAGATGACCATTTAGTATTTTTAACTTTTACCATTTTAAAACCATAATTTAGATATTATGTCACTTCAAAAATCAAATGAGAATCAGTGAGATTATTA
This sequence comes from Hypsopygia costalis, assembly GCA_937001555.2. Lineage (NCBI taxonomy): Eukaryota > Metazoa > Arthropoda > Insecta > Lepidoptera > Pyralidae > Hypsopygia > Hypsopygia costalis. The sequence goes on from OW443330.2 coordinate 5,332,353, forward strand.
TTAGGTACTGGTATACAGCTATGATTATTTTTGTAACTTTCCAGGGTCTAGCAGTAGCCGGCGCATTGTGGATGGCGAAGGTTTCGCGAGAAGACCACGGCATCTTCCCATAAGAACAATAATTGAATTGACAATTAATTGAAAGTGCAAGCTCACTCGTCGAGTTGTCGACAGATGTTTATGTTGAATGAGTGTATGTGCCGAAGGTCTAATACATTAATGTGCCTCGAGTATAAGTTTTTATAAATACTTTTTTATTGCCTTTAACATGCATACCCGCCTGATGACAAGTAGTTTGCTACATACTATGATATAGAAACATGTGGTGAAGCGCAAATAATTAACTCAGTCAGTTGTATCACATTCCTTTTGTCTTCACTTTCCTCTTGTTTTCAATATGATTGTGCACAGGAACAATATTTTTATCAATAGTCCGCTTGATGTAAAGCGGTTACTGTAGCCATATAAATGCTTGCAACATGAAATATCAATTGCGCGGCCACCACTCCACTCTCGTTGCCAATGCAGCATTTCTTTTCCTCCTGGTGACGCAAGAAAACAACAATTAAAGGAATTGTTATTTGGCTACGGTATTTTGTTAGGTTGAGTTACTTACTTCCCTAGTCGATCAGCTTTCAAAAAATGCTGTGCTCTACCACTCTTTCACTAGACCCACTTTTGCTTATTAGCTGAGTGCACCACGTGCAGCAGCAGCTTGGCTTTGACCATATGGATGGTGATGGTCCATTTACACCCCTTACATTACAATAACGTTATGTGGGTAGTATTTTTTATTATTGTAAATATTAAATACCTATAATATCTAATAACTACCTAAATTATCTTAATTTGTTTATGATTTGTTTACGTCACGAGTTACCCAGTATGATCGAAGGTGCAGCATTTCTTTGATGCAGTTAATAAAATTAAGTATTTATTAATGTTGTTAAAATTATTTATTAATTTATTAGTTGTAAGTAACAAGATTGTGTAATAAAATTGTTTTATTCAAGTACCTAGTTGTTGATTTCGTTACTTTTCCTTTGTTACATTGAAAGTATAGATAAATACATAAATAAATATTTCTGGACAATTTACACAGCGCCATCTAGTCCCAAATTAAGCGCAAAGCTTGTATGTACTATGGGTACTGGACAACTGATATTATACTTAAATACATTTTTTTTGTAAATACATGATACATATAATACATAGAAAACATCCAGACCAAGACAAACAGACATGTTCATGCACACTAATATTTGTCTTGTGCGGGAATCGAACTCGCGACCTTGGAGTCAAAGTGGCCATTGCTAACCATTCGACCACCGAGCTCGTCGTCTATTTAATACATTTTGCTGACTGACAAACGAAGCTCTGGCGAAAAGAGAGTAGGGAGCGTAATTGTAAGCTACCCGACTGGGGAATGTACCTCCACCTCACAGAATACCGCAGCCAAATAACAATTCCCTTGAGGGTTGTTGTGTTCCTGCGAGTGAGTGAGGTCACCAGAAAGGAAGGAGATGCTGCGTTGGAAGCGAGGGTGGCGGCGCTCGAGCGACATTTTATATTTATGGCTACGGTAGCCGCTTCACATCAGGCGGGCCGTATGGTTGTCTGCCACCCGACGTAGTATAAATAAAAAAAGCATTAATTTGTATCACCTCGATTTGACAACAGTTTTCTGGAATTTGATGAATACTGTTCAAACAATGCGCTCGTTTCTAAAGATATTGTTAAGATATCATTTCGAGAAAAATACTAGACATCACTCACTCGCAGGGACACAACAACCCTCGAGGGAATTGTTACTTGGCTGCGGTATTCTGTGAGGTGGAGGTACATTCCCCAGTCGGGTAGCTTAAAATTACGCTATGTCCTATTTCTCTTCAGTGAGAAATAGGATATAGCCAGAGACTCGGTAGTAAGTCAGCAGGGTATACCACGTGCAGATGACGTTGGCGTTGACTCCATGACGATGGTGAACTACTTACACTCCCAATTTCAATGTAGCAACTTTCTGATGACCTTTTTTACTTGTACACGACAACCCTCTAGGTCAGGGATTCCCAACGTAAAACACTTCTACTTACTGACAAAACTAAAAAAAAAACAGTTTTAGGTACATATTTTGATATAGTTTGCCGTGACAATATATATATCTGAATGTGCGCCACTGAACAAGTTTAGAAGCCATAGCTACAGCTACCTCCTATGAAGTGGAGGTACTCCTCCACCCTAGCTACCTACCTTGCCAGAGCCTCGTTAAAGCTGCAGGGTGCACCAGGTGAGCCTAAGGCCTCTTGTACACGCTAAGAAATTTCACCGTGTCTACTGCAGATAGGACTGACTTCATCATGTACACAACAAGAATTTTGTCGGATCTAGGCACGAAAACCACAGCACCGCAGCAAAACGTCGCGCGTCGTGTCTAGCGCAGACAAGATTTTTTTCTTGGTCAGCGCGGAAGCAGTGTACACAGTTCGTGTGTAGAAACGACACGAATTCTTGCATAGGCCCGGCGACTTTTCTTAGCGTGTACAAGAGGCCTCCCAACAAAACTTTTCCGACCATAATGTAAGCGAATCCGTAAGCAGAAGGTAGGTATTCGTCATTAATAATCTTAATGCATTTTTAATTGGAATCGTAATAAATTGATCATTGTGTTTATCAATAATAAATAGTGGCACCAAACACGTTAGATCGATATTTTTAATGACCGGAATACTATTCATTTCTAGATACAACTCATTTATTGACGAGCTCGGTGGTCGAATGGTTAGCAATGGCGACTTTGACTCCGAGGTCGCGTGTTCGATCCACGCACAAGACAAACATTTGTGTGCATGAACATGTTTGTTTGTCTTGGTCTGGGTGTTTTCTATGTATTTACAAAAAAAATACCAATTATCTGTACCCATAGTACAAGCTTTTCGCTTAATTTGGGGCTAGATGGCGCTGTGTAAATTGTCCAGGAATATTTATTTTATTTATATATTATTTTATTATTTGATTATGGCTCACAATGATATCTCGGCTCCAACCCTATTCATCCCACTGTCACTGCTGGGATATGGTTCTCCCCTCAATTGAAGGGGTTTATTAGAGAGTACTTCACTGGGTATGTAAAAATGTAGCCATATCTGTGTATACACATATGGCTAAATTTTTATACTACGTCGGGTGGCAGACACATACGGTCCGTCTGATGCGTAGCGATTTCCATAGCCACTTTAACGCTCGCAATATGAAATTTCGCTCGCGCGTCGCCACTGCCAGCGCAGCATCTACTTCTTATCTGTTGACCTTTCATTCATTCACTCACAGGAACACAACAACCCTCAAGGAACCATAAGAAAAAGAAAAGAAAAACCTCAAGGGAATTTTTGTTTGGCTGCGGTATTCTGTGAGGTGGAGGTACTTACCCAGTCAAAAAAGTTTACAATTACGCCCCTACCTATCTTTATAAGAATCATATAATGTTTTAACTACGAGTAAGCACATCTCTACATAAATATTGCGTCAATATACAAAAACCTGCGCATTCGAAACTAACTCTTATTATCAAACAGTAAGTAGGTACCAAATACCGTGCTTAATCATAATGACGTTATTATTTACCACTGCATTAAATGACTCATAAACTCAAATACTATTCTAGTGGGTACCCGTATGGCTAAATACAAATCGATAAATAGAAAAAGTTACATCTACGAGACATCAACAAATAACTGCGCATTCAAAACTAACATTTATTACCAAACCGCTAGTTTCAAATATCGTACTAAAACATAATGACGTTACTTATTTAGCACGACATTAACGTCTGCCTAATTGGATGGCTGCTCGGAAAATACATGTAAAATAGCTAGTTCGTTTTCCTCGGTCGAGTAAGCGAGTCGATATAAGTGCCTCGATAACTTATCTGCCTGATAAGACCTTGCCAACCTGTAAATTGTCGTACCTTTCAGTAATATCTAGTGCGTTGAGTGTACGAGTTTTTTCCCGCGTGAGATAATGGCGCAAAACAACCTTGATGGTGGGATGAGGTGTATTAAATATATGATATTGTGTATAACAGCCATATTTGTGGTAAGTTTTTTATTTAAAATGTTTGTATTATGACGTTATTCCGAAATTGTTTCCTTATCAGTTCTTTGTGTCTGCCACACATTATGTATGTACATTAGGTATCTATATGTCTTTGTCATGTGTATTAAGGACATAAGATAGATAATGTTCGTTGGTCGTTTACGTCGAAATTTAATTTGTAAAGGTCATGTAAGGCTATTCAGTGTAATAATGTTTGAATATGTACATCAATGATGTAATATTGCTGTAGATTCAATTCTTTACACATATTATGAAATCGTTTAATACCGCACCCCACTCACTCCATATAAATGTCGCGTCAGTAACTACTACATAATGAATGAGCATGTGTGGTTGTGGCGTCAGCAATTAAGCAAATAAGCAGCAAATAGCGATTTCGATGAAATTTACAATATAGGTTTACGAAGTTTACGAGGACAAGAAAACGATCTAGTTGGGTCTCAATGCTGGGAAAATTTTATTCTCTTAAAAAACGCTAAGTAATACTCGGTTATCTAGGTACTATTCTTTATTTAAATGTGTTACAAATACGAAATAGGTATATGTAATAACTATAAATTATCCCGGACAAATAACACATCGCCATCTAGTCTCAACACAAAGAAAACACCCAGACCAGAACCAACAGACAAGTCAAAGTAATAAATAACACAAAGCTTTATAATGATTATTGCCTTGATAGACAATAGTTTATTAGTTTTTCGCCTTTATTATTTCTGCAAGAATAAGGCAAAGACATTATTATTATTACTGTAAAAGATTATTAACTGATAAGGACAATATACCGAATGACGCAGTGCTCGTCACGTCAGCTCATATAGAAATTATACAGTATTGTTTAGTCACAGAATAAGTACCTCATAGTAGGTACTACTACTGTAGTTTTCAATATTCAGGGTTAAAAACTGTACCTAAATGTGTATTAGGATAGTATAGACCACGGTAGAAAGACACGAGGTATGTTATAACCGTATGTTGTCAAAGCTACGTCACGAATTGGTTGTCGAAATCTGACTAGTCCTATATAATACAGGTGATGAGTTCATATCACGTGACCACTTTTGTTGCTAAAGAACATACCATATATCTTTCTGGTTGGTTCTATATATGGTTTCTATCATAGTTTCTACCATGGTTTCTACCATTGCGAAACCCTGACTCCCAAACTTTTATCTTCTGCCACGGTTATCATTAGTCATATGCTTTCCCATTCGTGATAAACTAAAATAAACATTTAAATAGTTTTCTTCTTTGGCAATTCCTCTTGACTGAGAGTCACCATCAGTCTGCTGGAGAAATTTCCTCCTGTCCTCACGACATGCAGCTTTTTAAGAACCATAGATTAGTTACTAGTTTAATATCCAAATCTAGACAAAAATGTTAATTTATATCACAACCAGGGGCCCGCCTAAGCTGAAGCTGATTCCCTCCGAATATTTTAAATCCACATGTCGCCCTTACGTTTAATTTATTGACATACATATTCACCTTTGTTGATAGAGTTTCAGGATTTCGGTAAGCTATACAATGCCCACTAACTTAACTGAAGTTTGACTTCGCATCAATCAAATAATTTGACAGAAATCGGTTTCAGCTTAGCCGGTAGAGGCATTGTTTGAGGCAGGGATTCTCAAATGACATCACTGGTGCAGTTTTCCTCATTAATAGGTACAACTAGCAACTCAAGTAGATGCAATGTTAAAATTATATATAAACCTTGTTGTGTTTGCTGTATTGAGTTACGAAGGCAAATATATAAATACTAGCTGGCCCGGCGAACTTCGTACCGCCTAATTGTCAATGAATGTCGAATTTATGATGTCTTGAAATTAATATAAGTATAATGAATAATAGAAAATAATAGAGAAGCACGATGGCGTCATTGCGCGTGTCAGTCTAATTGTACACGCAAGTTAAGCCACGTCAACCGTAGCCTGTCCATGGATGAGTTTATATTATCTCGAGCTCCTCCGTGCTTCGGAAGGTACGTTAATCCGTCGGTCCCGGTTGTAATCATTAGATTAACTCGAGGTCCTCCGTGCTTCGGAGGGCACGTTAATCCGTCGGTCCCGGTTGTTATCATTAGATTATCTCGAGCTCCTCCGTGCTTCGGAAGGCACGTAAGACGTCGGTCCCGGTTGTTATCATTAGATTATCTCGAGCTCCTCTGTGCTTCGGAAGACACGTAAGCCGTCGGTCCCGGTTGTTATCATTAGATTATCTCGAGCTCCTCCGTGCTTCGGAAGGCACGTTAAGCCGTCGGTCCTGGTTGTTATCATTAGATGGCAGTCGTTAAGCCAAGTGGCCTTTAGGCGGCTTGAAATTACTGGCGTCCGCCAACTCGCAGTTGAGCAGCGTGGTGGAGTATGCTCGAAACATATTCAGTTGAAGGAAGACCCGTATTTAATATTACCCAGCAGTGGGTAAATATTACTCAGCAGTGGGTAAATATTAAATTCAGTATTTTACTATGTCACAAAATAAAGTACCATGACACTTGACAACCAATTAATATTCATTTTCAAGCATTCATTCATAAACAATTTTCAAAACAACAACGGACAACTTTCGCGACGTAAAAGTTAGACCAATCGATTTGACATTTAATTGAAAATCAATAAATATCCCAATCCGTTTTCAAATTTAATTTTTCGACAATTTTTTAATACTTATTATCCTATACCCACATTTCTGAATGCACGCATACATTTGACGTACGCACGTTAACGTCACGTTTGACAGGTCCGACATCCACGAACATTTTGTATGGAAAAATGATTTTTCTTTTATTTTATTTTTTTCGTAAATTTTCCAATGTTTTTAATAGTTATTCTGCTATTCTGGACGGAGACAAAACCAACAAATCAAAAACCATGGCAATCGGTCCAGCCGTTCTCGAGTTATAAGTGTTGTAACAAACACGACTTTCTTTTATATATATAGATAAAAAAATATAAATAATTAGTGTTATCGATCAAAAGATTATTTACTTTTGACATTTTGATTCTAATTAGAATTAAAAATGTGATTCAGCACAATCAACAATCTTTAGAGCCAAATTCAATCTCACCTGTATGTGGTGTACCCTGTCGTTTAGCAAGCGAGGGCTAGGCAAAAGAGAGTTTGAGCATATCCAGCCTGATTGGGGAAGTAGATATCTCCAACTCACAGAAGAGCACGGCCAAATAACATTCCTCGACGATTACAGTGTTCCTGTGAGTGAGTAAGTTTACTAGACGTAAGAAGATGCTACTTTTACAAGCGTGTCTATAGGCTAACCACTTACATCCGACCGTATGCTTGTTTGACCGTATACCCAGTATGGTATAAAAAAAAACTATGTTTTAATAGGGTTTCATTAAAATATAGTAGAAATCTGTGCCATAAAATATTTAGGTTTCGATGTGAGTAACCTGCGATAAATCCATATGCCCGTGTATCACAAAGATAAGCTATAGATTATTCACACACTAGATTAAGGCGATTCTTTGGAAGGCATCAACAAATACATTCTGACGTAAACGTAGGTGGGTACAGACAAACACAAAAGGTGATAAGTATATTTACGTATATATACGCGACACAAAATTTGCCAAATAGTTACCTACTTAAAGATTGTAGCATAGGTAACAAGCAAATATATTTTTAGGGTTCCCTACGCGGTGCCAAAAGGACCCTATTACTGAGACACCGCTGTCTGTCCTGTCACAAGACTCTATCTCTTGAACCGTAATAGCTAGACACTTGAAATTTTTACAAATTATGTGTTACTGTGGCCGCTAATTAAATGATAAAAACAAATACTATAAATAAAATAAAGTTAAAAATGAAATAAAACAACGAGTCACTCATGTATATTTATCGGAAAAACTGACAAAAATTCATTGAGCGAGTGTCCAAAAGAGTTTAAAATTAAAGGTCATACAGGAAACGCCTTTAGTATGGAGAACATTGTACGGTCGAAGGTACGGAATTCTATATGTACAAGTCCGATTCGCACTTGACTGGTTTTTTTTAATAAGTTGTTATGTACTTTATCAGTATATTGATCGTATGTCTGTACATATGCGCTCGACTGAGGGTGAGGCCAAACGATCGTAATTTTGTAAGTATGAGTCGTGTAATTCAAGTCGTATTTAATACAATGAGGACTCAAAATGGGTTTGCCATCTGTATGAAAACGAAGTGAACCTCGCCACTGACAACTCATAAAAATATACTGGTTTGGTCTCACCCTAATAGTCAATATTTGCAGAAGTGGTAAACATTGGCAAGTGTATGCTACCCATTTAGTATTACTAGCAGCTGCCCACTTGACTTCGTCAGCATGAACTTCAGAAAAAAAAACGAGTTGCACTCCGGGAGTGCCGGCAGAATATTTTGAAATGGGTAGGGAATAATTTCGCACGAATTGCTTTATTTATCAGTATGAAAGTACTATCATTTATGTGATAAAATATTTGCGCGATAAATGAATACTATCGCGCTATCGTACACAAACATGACTATTTATATTACATTAAAAATAAACAGCAGGAGCAGGCATACATTTTCGCCGTGCGGTAGAAAGAGAGGGGGATATCACTTCCTCTCCTACGCGGCGCCGGCGGTCTACGCTCCCTCTGTTTTACGAATTTTCGATCAGGCCACGTGTCGTGAGTTTAACAGCTTTTAGTCATCCCAAAAAGTGCACAACGCCCCTAATGAAAATTTTCACTTCAAAAATCTATATATGTAAAAGCGAAATACCACTCACTGATTAATCACGAAATCTCAGCAACTATAACACCTACAAACTTGAAATTTTGCAGGTACGTTTCTTATAGGGTGTAGAGTAGACATCCGTTAAGAACGGATATTACGAAACTCCACCCCTAAGGGGGTAAAAGGGGGGTTGGAAGTTTGTATGAAAGTCCTATGTTTTTGAAGTAAGAGACTTGAAATTTAAAATGTATGCCCTATAGATGGTGTGAAGGTGTACTAATAACGGTATATTTAGGAATCAACCCCTTTTTTGGAGTTAAAACGGGGGATGGTAGGTAGTTAGTTTGTATGAAAGTTCAATGTTACAATTGAGCCACAGCGAAGCGTGGGCGGGCCGCTAGTATGATATATGTCAACAATATAAGTTATTTTTTTGCATATCTTTCTTCCATCTGTCGATAAATGACGGAACAAATTTGTAAGTAACAAAAGGTAACGAAAAGAGAATTCAACTGATTAACACAATAACAGATGGATGACGTAAGTCCTCGTGCCATGCTACTTTATGGTCGATCAAGGTTATAGCGAATCACAAACCATGAGATTTAAATGAGAAGCTAGTGCACATAAATTGTGAAAATTGTCATTTTTCTAATCACTAGTCCTATTGTACTGAATTAGTTAAATACAGTAAAATAACTCGTGTATGTTAGCTCAATTGTTACACAAGGTCGCTACCTTGCAATATGAAATAAATACTCGCACAATGAATAAATAATAACACATATAATATTTATTGTCATCTATAAAAACATTTCTCTACTTCAGCGGTTCTCAAACTTTTTTAGTGACTGAACCCTTTTGGAAAGCGCAATACTTGACGGAACCCTACAAGAAAGCGCTCGACCAGAGAGAGGTGTTTTGATTTTTTTTTCTAAATACTTGCGGAAGCCCTATAGCTGTATTGCGGAACCCTAGGTTTCCGCGGAACACACTAAGAGAACAGCTGCTCTACTTTGTCTTAATGAATTTTATCAATGGAACCACTGGAAGTAAGTGTTGGGATTCTGAAGGTCGACGTACAATTCTTAATTTTCATTGTAAAAACATAAATGTGAAAATATTTGAATGCTCGAGTTCTAGAAAACCCTAAGTCCTTTTGGGGTGTAAGTGGTTCATCAACATTTTTGAACCAAAGCCAACTTCAGCAGCACGCGGTGCACCCTGCTGACTGACAAACGAAGCTCTGGCGTAAAGATAGGTAGGGAGCGTAATTGTAAGGTCCCCGACTGGGAAATGTACCTCCACCTCACAGAATACGCTAAATAACAATTTCCTTGAGGGTAGTTGTGTTCCTGCGAGTGAGTGAGTTCACCAGAAAGAAAGGATATACTGCGTAGGAAGCGGGGGTGGCGGGAATATTTTATGTTGCGAGCGTTAATATGCCTACGGTAACCGCTTCACATCAAACGGGCCATGGCCGTGGCAGACAAGCATACGGCCCGCCTGATGTGAAGCGGTTAACATAGCCATATAAACCCTCGGACCATAAAATGTTTCTCGCGTGCTGCGAATCCCGCTGACTACGCATCAACTCCTTCTTTAATTCCTGGTGACGTCACTCCATTGCATTGACAGAACAACCCATAAGGCAATTGTTATTTGTCTGCGATATTTTATGAGGGACTACCCCAATTGGGCTGCTAACAAAACGCTGTGCCCTACCTCTCTTTCGCCAAAGCCTCTTTTGCTAGTAAGCAGGGTGCACCACGTTCAGGTGAGGTTGGGTTTCGCTTTATAGATCGTGGTGAACAGCTTACATCCCAAGATCTGCAGTTCTCAAGACAGTGACACTAGGTCCCCATGTGAATTAATATCAAGATTCATCTTGCAGTCTGAAACTGCGATATGCGGTTGCCGCCCATCTCGTTACTTTGCCAAAGTAGAAATGCTACTTTTGACATTGGCCATTAGTATATTTGCTATGACATGGATGTTGCAACGCATTTTGGCGACTTTTCTTTTTAATAATCGTGGCATGTAGCGTCCAACGGTAGGTGCGACCAGGGGGGCCCCTACCGTCGAAGCTGAAGCCGAGGCGATTATCATTGGATTTTTTGATCGCGAAAATAAAATTTCAGCTTAGATTGGTACTAATTGACGAGCTCGGTGGCGTAGCGGTCAATGACGCGGCTTCGACACCAACGCTCGTGGGTTCGACTCCCACACAGGACAAACTTTTGTGTGCATGAACATGTCTTTTTATTCATTTTTTCATCAATTTTAAGTTTCAATGGGTACTATAACTATATTATATAAACTAAATTAAGTAAAAATAAACTAATCTTAAAATACAAACTTAATTAACTAAAAATATACTAATCTTAAAATAAATATTATTATGTAAATAAAAAGAAAGAAAAAATAAAATTAATAACTAAACCGCGTCAAAAAATTCCTCCGCATCACCGTCAAAAGGCATCGTGCCCAGAACGCTGGCAGCATTGCCACGCTGAATGGCAATGCTTATACGTTGTGCCAAATATAGGCCAGCCCTCTGGTCACGGGAAGTATCAACCAAGCGCTTTGCTAAATCTCTAAATAGAAGCCTTGCACTCGGACCCCATGGGCCAAGCGTTTCGACCCCAAACGGCTCAAATATATAATTACCTATAAGGTTTAAATATTTGCGCCGCTTAAGTATCTCCGCTGATGCAGCAGCAGCTCCCGCAGATCCCGACGTGTGAGGGAGATGAGAAGTCGCTAGGGTATCGACGCAGGTTGCATCCCATACCAAAGGCCTTCCCATCTTCCATGGCAGCAACGACATCCCATCAGGTCTCTTACCATCGTCGCGTGCCAGACCATTTGGTTCCAATACAGCTGGGACGCCGGCGGTGACAAGAGCCATACGAATAATGTCATTTATGCTGCCGTGACGTGGGATTGGAACATGTCTGTTTGTCTTAGTCTGGGTGTTTTCTAAATAACATAAGTAAGTATTTACAAAAAAAAATGTATTTACGTATGTTTATCAGTTGCCTAGTACCCATAACACAAGCTTCGCTTACTTTGGGGCTAGATGGCGCTGTGTAATTTGTAAAAAAAAATGTGTGAAGCTTAGATGGTAGAGACCCTGGAGCTCTACCGACTAAGCTGAAGATGTTTGTCCTTAACTTTAACCTAAATCTTATTTTTGGAATCAAAATATTCGATCCGAATCGGCTTCAGCTTAAGCGGCAGGGCCCCAGCATAGGCACGAACTGATGAATAGCCGAACAATTATTTTAAATACATTATGTTTAAAACGTAAACACGCGCTGCACCTGGGTTTTCCGCATAAATAAAAATATATAACCTGTTTTAAAAAATCCAACTATCATTTTGAAATGGCATTTAGACTAATCTTCATAGATATCTATAGGCGAATTCCTGAGTCACGTATGCCTATCTATATCTATTTATAGTAATATTATAATGAGGTAAAGTTTGTGGGGTTGTAGGGGGCAATCTCTAATCTCTGGATCTACTGAACCGATTTTAAAAGTTCTTTTACCAATAGAAACCCACGTTATTTGTGAGTGTCATAGGCTATACTATAGTAACTGAAAAATGAAAAGACTTTAAAAAAAATGTTTACCGCCCCACGAAATGGGCACGGGTCAACCAGTAAGTTAAGTCTGTTTAAAAAAAGATTTTTTACGCATAAGTAGATACCTACCTAGCACCTAGGTAGGTATATGTACTTATGCGTAGGTAGCTACATAGGAAACGTAAATATACTTATGATTATGATGTTTGTTGATCAGCAAAATCTGTTTGGTTTTTTTATGCAACGTCAGGTGGTAAACAAGCATACGGCCCGCCTGATGTGAAGCGGTTACCGATATAAAATTGGTGATCCAACTTTATTCAAGAGTATGTTGGGCATTGCAATCGGATCAGTAGTTTTTCAGATACCGACATTGATTTGAAAAACAATCGCGAGATTTCTGTTCCCGCAGAGCGAGTGTGAGTATGTGAGAACTATGAGAAATAATTACGAGCTATTGTTGCGCCATAAAGGCTACTAGACAGTAATAAGTACAATTAATAAGAGCGAATTTTCATAACATCGTAAGGTGTTATGACTCAAATATGGATAAGGAGGTTTTGAACATAGAAATATCATTTATGTATTGATACTTTCAAGGTATTTATTATTTTTTACCTGTTTTTTTATCTGTATATTTTATCTGTTTATTATCTTTTATTTTTTACACTTTTACTCGAATGTTTAGACTGTATACTATATGTATTTCTTATGATATAAAAATCCCGTGATGTTGTTCTGCGGGAAACATCACGTGATTTTTATATCAGAATTATATCAAAAGTTATTGCACATTGTGTGTAATTATGATCTAACTTGGGAGTTAGGTTAGATTAGGTTTAGGTTACATTAATTTTAGTATTCGGCCCCACTGCAGCAAAAATAGGGAATTAAAGTTTGTATGAAATTCCAAGTAAACGAGCGGACAAGTAGCAGGTGACCGCTAGTAGCACACATAGATCACCTAACCGACTAGGTAGTCTGGCTGCATGAACATAGTGCAATTTAATTAAAAAAGTTTCGTTCTATCTTTTTCAGCTGTCATCAGCGTTAATCATCTCAGTGGGTACGACGATATACGCGATCTACCACGATGTGTCCTTCTTCCTGGACGACAACTTCTTCTCGCCGGCTTTGTTCGTCATCGTCATCGGAGTCATCATGCTCTTCGTTTCATTGTTCGGGTGTATTGGTGCTTTGAAGGAGAGCACCTGCTTGGTCAATATTGTAAGTACAAAGATAATATAAAACGTCACAGAACTGAACCAATAGATCATAGTATAAGATAATTCTCCGTGTTTACACGGACTCCAGACTCCACCATACCGCTCCACAATAGCTGAGATGTGTTTCCATACATTGTACACCTCGCTGTACTTCGCTCGCTACCGCATGTGATATCAACTGTGTGAAAACACGTTTGCTCTCCGGTCATCTCCGCTTTGGTGGAGTCAGGACCTTAAGCACCGAGTATTATTTTACACTATGACCTAGTGTTGAAAGTCAACTGTTTTTAACATTATTTTTTACTATTTGGACGATAATAATTGCCATAGCCGGTATAACAAGAAGATACGAAGCTATAACTGTCTCTGGCGCCTCTGGCGAAAGAGAGGAACGGTAAGTCGAGCCCGATTGGGGTTCTCCAACTCACAAAATATCGCAGTCAAATAACAATGCCCTAGAACAGTGTTTTTAAATCTTTTTAAATACGGGACCCCTTTACAAGTTCAAAATTTCTGGCGGCCCCTTCTCCCTCACCCTCTCCCTCCATTAAGAAAACTCCCACAAATCAGCTGGTTATGAAAACTTTAAAATTGTTAGTGAAATTTGCTACCGATTTTGTTCCTAGGTGAACTAATGAAAAATCTTTAATGGTAAACATAAATATTAAGAAGGAAAATAGGTTTCAATTGGAAAAAGATTTGCTTAAAGATTTGAGATGACGAATTATTGAGCAACAATCAGAACAACCAATTGAAATCAAACAAACAATTGAGATTTTTCTCTCACGAGTTTCTAAATCACTGCCCTAGAAGATTGTTATGTTCCTGCGAGTCTGTTACGTTATCAGACGCGAGGAGATACTGCGTTAGCAGTGGCTGCTATATGTATAATACAAGTGTATTGCAAGCGTCTATTTGGCTTCGGAAAACGCGTTACATCAGTTGGACTGGCACCCTGCGTAGTCAATCAAACAATATAAGAAGGGAAGGGGTACGCGAATTCTATCTCATTCTTGAAGTAGTTCCCGACAAAACCGAGTTGGGTACCACTACCATAGTAGGGTTAGGTACCATGGTAGTACCACACTACAATGTGCTTATTAATTATTTTTAACTTTTCACGTGCTTATAATTTTTTTAAATTGTATTTATTAAGTATGGAATCTAATCTCTATGGAATGTTAGTGCGTCCCCTAGGAATCATTCCTTAAGTTAATTTTCCATACTGTAGGCAAAGTGGTCAGTAATCTTAGAAATTTATTTATTTCGCATTATGTAGTAGGTTGACTGTACATGATGCGAAATAAAGAAATTCTTTGTTACCAGTTTGCAGTGATGCTCACCATTGTCCTGGGCCTGGAGTTGGCTGCCGCCATCGCGGCGTACAGCCTCCGCTCACAGATCGGTTCCATGCTGGACTCCAACCTGGCGCTCACCATCCCTTACTACTACGACAACACCGAAGTCCGGGATTCTTTCGATTTCATCCAAAGCAGGGTAAGACTGTCTATTTTTATGCTAAAATGAGCGATTATAAAATAATGGATCTTGAAAATACTTAAGACTTTGAACATCTATATATTTTTTTATCTATCCATATTTATGTACCTTTGAGCATATTATATTATCTGGAAATTTTAGAATAATGTAGTCAAAAAAGGTATTCTTTTGGAGTGTAAGTGGCTCACCATCATCTTTAGAGCCAAAGTCAACCTCACCTGCACGTAGTGTACCCTTCTGACTAACTAGCGAAGCGAGGCTGGCGAAAGAGTGTAAGTAAATGTGGAGCATGTAGAGCTCGAGCCGTGGAGAAGTGCCTCCACCTCACAGTAGACGAGATGTTGTGTAACAGCAGCAGGGGTGCCAGCGCACGGGCATTGGTCTTTGTATTGTAAACGTCTATACTTAAGCTACGGTATACACTTTAAATCGGGCGGGACGTATGCGTGATATACAATAAAGAGAGACATTGCACTCTAACAACACCACTTAAAAAATTCGTCATTTCTGAGCGTAGGTATACTGCTAAATAAGTGAACATGGACACTTCGCCAGAAAAACATGTGTAATAATATTATAAAAATATTCCATAATTCCCTCGTTTCGTTCGATAACAAATCATAATCGTTATGCGGAAATAAGTCCACAACCACAAGGTAAATAGTCATCATAGAAAATTAAAACACAAACGTCGACCGTCGCTATAATTAAGATGTAACTACTTAATCGATGGCGCGCACTATATCGAATTTATTTTAGAAAGCTGCAACTCATTCCAAACTACTAACTAAAGATGATTAAATACAATCTAACCTCTTAAACACAATCTAGCTCCACTGAAACGATTAAAGATTGACTGAAAGATATTCCTTATATGGATATTTCGAAGTTTGCATATTTTTATTGGTTTTATTTACATCTCCTACTAATATTATAATATAAATTTTAAAATTTGTGACGATTGCATGGATGTTTGTTACTCTTTAAAAATGAAACGGTAAAATTAATTTGACTGCAATTTGGCACACAGAGTATACTCTGGCTGGATTGTCATACGATACTTTTTATTATCCCTATTTATTATGTGGGTTTTTTTTACATTTCATTCGCGAACCCGCCGACGGATGTCCCTGAGGACCCTCCTCCTGGGGAACACGGGTTTCTCCCCCTCCTCGATTAGTTGCGCACCGGGAGACATACGGCATGCCGACACCAAGGGTTATTTTTTAACAAGGGTTTTTTCCTCGACTGCTAAGGGCTGATGAAACCGGTTCTCCGGGCGTCAGATATTCCCAGCCTCTGTTTCACCTCCTCTCTCCTCATTAATTCTTAACGAGGTTTTCTTCTTCGACGATTCGCAACCCAGTTACCCCTCGCTTTAGGAGGCACGCCTCACTGTGACCTCTGCCAGCTCAGAGGGACGGGAGGCGCAGACGTCCAAAAGCGTGGATGTGGCGTCCACGCTTTCCTCCTCTGCCAGAACATTAGCCGACTGTCAGCAAGATCTCCGCGGAGAGAGGTTACTGACCGTTGTTGCCCAGGGTGCACCAGCGTCAGGCTGTTGCTAACACGTCGTTCTCACCGGACGTATTCATCAAGACAAACGAGCCAACAAAATTTAGTAGTGGATCTAGTTAGCACTTGTAATCCTCTCAAGTTATCTACCTGTCTCTAATTCAAATATTATGTAACTTTTCAGTTGAACTGCTGTGGTGTAAATAGCTACCAAGACTGGGCCGAGGTGGAGGCCCCAACTGGTATCGCTGGCATCTCCGTAAATAACATTACTGTGCCAAACTCTTGCTGTGCAGCCGCCAGGGTCGAATTTATTGGTGACATGGAGGTACAAGAGTGTACCAAGCTGTACGCCAATGGGTGCCTGCCAAGAGTATACTACTTGATATATCAGAGCGCTGGATTGCTTGGAGCTGGAGCTATGACTATTGCTTTTATTCAGGTTTGTATAATTGAAAATGAGATCGTACTATTTAGTTATGCGAAAACGTTCCGATTCGACCATACAGTTAATATAGCTAGCGGAATAGAGGTACAAATATATGCCGTCAAATGAAACAGAAATTGAATGACAGCTATCTGTGTAAATTTATTTACGTGTTTGTGTTATTTTGGGGTGTAAGTGGTTCATCAACATCTTTGAACCAAAGCCAACTTCACCTGCACGCGGTGCACGCTGCTGACTGACAAACGAAGTTCTGGCGAACAGAGAGGTAGGGAGCGTAATTGTAAGCTACCAGACTGGGGAATTTACCTTCAGCTCACAGAATACCGCAGCCAAATAACAATTCCCTTGAGGGTTGTTGTGTTCCTGCGAGTGAGTGAGGTCACCAGAAATGAAGGAGATGCTGCGTTGGCAGCGGGGGTGGCGGCGCGCGAGCGATATTTTATGTTGCGAGCGTTAATATGGCTACGGTAACCGCTTCACGTAGATGGGCCGTATGCTTGTCTGCCACCCGACGTAGTATAAAAAAAAAATATCATTATATATCATATGTGTAGATCTATCAATATTCATATTGACATCGATAGTTGTAGATAATAGACTATACACAGGTATAATTTAAAAACTGAAATTTTAGAATCTATAATATAAAAATTTACGTGTTGCTAAGCGCACATCTCGAGAACTGCTGAACCGATTTCGCTAATTCTTTTTTTAGAATATTCCTTGAAGTGCGAGGATGGTTCTTACTCAGAAAAAAATTTAAAAAATTGCCTGAAAAAGTATAAAAACAATACTTTTCTATACTCCCATGCCAACGATTCGTAATAATAAAGTTCAAGTGTTAGTGAAGAGGTTCCGGGAAGGCAAAACAATTGAGCGATGTTAGTTACTCCTTACTTCTTACGTAAGACTTTGTTCTGTGTCCGAAGCTATTTTTAACAGACTTCAAAAAAGAAGGAGGTTCTTAATTTAGCTGTCTTTTTTTTGATAGATTTCGAATTCAATATAATTGTTAAGAAGACAGGATAATGTCTGTCTGGTCAGCTAGTCATTAATAAAAATAAAGACGTAAAAGTAGGTATGTTATTAAATATCTATCTTTACGTCCGTAGAATAAAGTCCGATCCGAAGCTTCGATGCATTTTTGCTAGTTCAATTCGTGCGTTTTTATTAACTAATGTCGTACTAAACGGAATTCGAGTCTGAATATCGGAAGATAAATGAGATAAGAAAATTTAGAAAATCGTACCTACATCTGTAGAATTCATATTTCTTATCTTATGAACTGTTGGAGATGACTTTTTTGGAATTGTAGATTTCGTAGAAATTCACTTTGTTTCATCTGGACCATTTTTTTCTTAATAATATGTAGTGAATTTGCATTTCTTTCTTGGGAGTTCGATTGGAACGGTTGATAGATCTAAAGCTCATGAATTCCTGCCATCCGAGGAAGAGCTCGATGGCGTCGTTGCGCGTGTCTGTTTAATCGGACACGCAAGTTAAGCAATGTTGACAGTAGATATGTCCATGAATGGGTTTATTTATCTCGAACTGCTCCGTGCTTCGGAGCGCACGTTAAGCAGTCGGTCTCGGCTGTTGCCATAAGATGACAGTCGTTAAACCAAGTTAGTGGTCTTTACTCGGCTTGAAAACACTGGCCTCCGCCAACCAGCAGCTGAGCATCGTGGTGGAGTATGCTTTAAACCCCTTCGATTGAGGGGGGGGGGGGGGGGGGCTCTTTCCCAGTAGGATAAATAAGGGTTGACGACGATGGCAACGACCGTAACCGTTCTCATTGTGGATTGGAACGTTTTCGCATATTAATATTTACTTTCAATTGTTAGTACATACTTTAATATTGACGATTTAACAACAGCATTATCGACTAAGCATGATCTAAGTGAACCATATCCCGAACTTTTTTTCGGTATAATAATTTACAGGCAAGTGCTTCTTTCATAATGAATGGAGAGTTGCACTTCTGATTAGATATGGACGTTGAATGAACGAACCAGTTTTTTAAACTGTTTTTTGTGCGTAAACGATTAAATTAGTTTACAGTTCACAGATAAACTAGTTTATTCTTCGACTGGTTGATGAGTCTGTTGCGTCGCGTCGCGATCGTCTCGTCCCGTCTAGTGACTTGACAAATGAGATTTTCGTTCGTTTACGTTTACCAATCGCTTATGTGAAGAAATAGTCTTATCGACTATGACGTAAACTAGTCGAAAATTAGACTGTTTTTTAAACTAGTTCATCGTCGACGGTAAATGGTCGATATAGTGAAGTAAATAGACCTTAATCACAATTTAGATATGAATCTTTTGTTACATATAAGTGCATTAATCCTTATCAGGCTACGATCACAATCATATAACCGAAGTATGCCGAAGTTATCTGTTTATTGTCCTATTGACATTATTAAAATTATTCTATATGATGACACTTTGATATAATTCTGAAACATTAACGCTTGACTATTGTAGTCTGATTTTAAGTTCTATTGTAAATGTTGTTAGAACGATATAGGTCCAAAATATGAGTACTTGACGTGCTCTACAAATTCTTGTTGACTCTTACTTTAATTCTGCATTTCATTCCAGATTATTGGCATCGTGTTCTCGTTCACTCTGTCCAAGTCCATCCGCAGAGCGAAATCTGAGCGCGAACGCAGGCGCTGGGAAATTCAGGAGCGAGTGATCAATGCGTACACCTCTCTAAACCCTGGTGATGAAAAACACACGCCCGTTGTTTATGTCCCGTTCCAAGGACAGACAAAGGCTTAGAAATTATTTAAAAATTCGCTCATTTCGGCAAAGATGACATAGTTCAAAATATACATGTAACCCATAACAGCACCTCTAATTGAAAGAGTACCTATAATAAAATATTAAAATAATTGTAAACTAGCAACACTAAATAAATTGTTATTTTACGACATTGCAGAAAGAAATGCAGCAGTAGTCTTGTCTTTGTAACGAGATATAAATTTTTGTGTTATATTCAGTCTTAAATTCGTCGAAGCCTCTTTCTATGCGACTTTGTACCACCGCCTCACGGTCAACAGACCGATGAATATTGTTAATCAGTACAATAAATTTATTGTGTAGATGAAAGCCCCTAAAATTAAGAACTTAGATGTTAAGTTTTTAACATCTTGAAAGAGTGTAAAGGAATTTATGTAGCCTATATGCGATCTATAGATCGATTGTGAAAACAAATGAAAATTAAATTAAGAAAATTATGTTACAAGTAATTTTCCACGAAAATACGATTTTACAGTAATTCAATAATTTTAATTTAGGGATTTTAGGAGCCCGTTAAAGTAAGGACCAATATTAGGTAAGTCCAAATTAGTTACAACAATGCCCATGGCTGCGTCTGCATGAAGTTTGGTAAAGTATGTCACAGGAAATATGTAGAGCAATACACCGAGTGCATCGATGTCGGAAAATAAGTACAATTCTTATTTTTTTTAAACACGAGCGAGTTATCAATGCATGCATATCAAGCTTTTAGAATCGTGGAATGACCCAACGAGTGGTATGTGCGATGTGAAAGGATGTGTGAGGTGACTCTACTCGCTCGTGTTTCCAAAAACAAGAATGGAACTTGCTGTGTCGCTGTTTCGGACATTGTTGGGCGGACTTCTTATTCTGTTCTATATGTCTACTCTGCCTGAGTGTGCCTGGGTATATTCCAGAATTGATTGTTTATATGCCATGGAGGGGAAAATAAATATTTTATTGGTAGGTATAAATTGCTGGAAGAATGTTAGATGACGGAAATTACAAAACTTTACGATGATAATTTCCGTCCGTAAGTTTTACGAGTATGATACATTGTAATGTTTATATGTTGTATAAATGTATAGTATTACAAAGAATATATAAAGTATTTTTATTTTAATAAAATCTTTATTTATCAATAATATATTATTATTTTCGTTATCCATAAACGGATTTAGGTGGACATTATTAACGCACAAGTATATCTTTTTCTTGCTATAGATAGATATCTATACCTGTTGTATAGGTGTAGATTCGTACATCTACATTTTACATACACCATATTTAGAAAAATAAAAAAAAACAAGGCGTTTAAATTACCATGGAACATAAACGTGGCATCTCGTGTTGACTTGTGCCCATGTTGATTAGAATCCAATTAGTTGACATGGATCCAAGAAAGTGGGGCTGAAATATTTTCACTGACACAATCTTACTAAATTTCATTAAAATCGAATAGAAATAGGATTCACAAACCTTATAAGATTGGACTCTCCAATTTAGAGCCATTCGTATTTGACTCCAGAATGCCAATTATTTTACGATCGCAAAACTAAAGTTGTCCGAATCGAAAATTGAATTGTGAATTGACTAAAAATTATGTATGTACTTGATTTCAATAAAATTCTTAATTTGATTAATTTTCGCTCATATTTCGATATAATCCCAATTTAATTAAACTTTGAAATTTCATATTGTGATACGAGAATACCAAATGTGACATTTGTGAGATCGAGACCGGATCGGAACTGAATTTTTACTACATTTTAATTACGAGTATTGCTCCTCTGATTTAGGATTATAAAATACATTATTATTTAATATTTATTTCGGCCAACTTGTCAGAAAATTATAAATATTTTAAAACATGAAAATCTTACACCTGGAACCTAGGTGTGTGCTATATGAATCCACGACCTCTAGGACCGGTCGAGTGCTCTCCCAACTGAGCTTTTTGCATTTTATATTTTTTTCTGCTGTGTAGTCGTAGTGTGGCGCCATCTACCTATTAAGTATTACACTACTAAACAAGGTATAGCAGTCCATCGTTATAGATGAGATTCGGCAATTTTTTTGATTACACAAAACTTATTGAATAATTATTATTTGAATAGCTGACTTGACTGAATGTTGTCGTCGATGAAGCCCTACGCGCATAGGATATCATTGCATCTCCTGACTTGCGCGCGTAGCCTATTTAAAGATTTTCAGGTAGGCTAGAAGGAGTCGCTGCGTTGGCAGCGGCGGTGACAGCGCGTGAGGTATTTTTCATGTTGCGAGCAATTGCATGGCTATGGTAAGCGCTTCACATCCGGAAGGCTGTACGCTTGTTTGCCACCCGACGTAGTATAAAAAAGTAAAGTTTCAGAAGGACGCACGAATGTCGGAAATAAATGCATACTTTTTTTCCTCGCATCTTTAAGCGTCATTGCTAAGCCTTGTGGCAGTTACATTCAAAGTCAAAGCTAACTGTTCAGGTTTTGCGATGGAATGTAGCAGAAAAAAAGGCAGGCGCAAAAATTTATCTCCTATTTGTCCTTTTCGATCGAGCTTGATTCTGCTTTACGGACGGAGCGACGACGTTGCTAGTAGATCTATATAGGATATGGTTCTGAAGTCTGCCGAACAGTTAATTTAAGCACTGAATATAAGCAATTGCACATGGACCCCGTGATAGCCCGAGCTGCAAGTGAAACCTTTAGCAAGAGTTTTCAATTTCTCATAGGATCGTAACATTGTGAGACTCTTGCCCAGTAAACCTATCAGGCAATTGGTTCTTTACCCGCCCCGTTAGGGCGCCCAGTAAACCAACCAGGTGCTCAAACAGTTCGGTAGCAGGTCTTACTCTTATTTCGCCTGCAAGCAATGGGCAGTCTTAAGTCGAGTAGCTCGTGTTGACCAAATCAGGGCCCTACTTGCCATACTCTCGCCTCCCGACGTTCTCTGCATGCCAAGTCTAATTGTATCCATACTTGGGCGCCAGATAGCTGGCTAACTGATGTCCGTGATTTGTACTAGTGAGCTCTATTGCTCGTTCTCTTTCCGAAGCCCGGAAGACGCCTACCCCTGGTTGATGAGAGGGGACGGCAAACGAGCATGTGAGTCACCTGATGGAATGCAATAACCACGGCTCATAAAAATCAGCAATACCAAGGGGTCGCCAATCAGTTGCCAGCCTATAGATGTAGATGATGATGGATCGAAATTACCGAAATGATATGTCAGAGATAAAGACATTTAAGAAAAAAAAAAAAAAAGAATTTCCATGAGTACATATTTAAAGGATTACGGAAGGATGCCAATATCACACGCAAAGGACGTGTGTTCCGTTTGTCCAGCCGTCTTACTCGTAACTGCGAACGAGTATACAGTGGAATATTTGAACTACTCTATCTTCTAGGAATTTAGGAGTATCTATCCTATGCATAACAGGTAACGCTCTCCTTTCCCACTCTTGCAGTCACATCATGAGGGTTGTACAGTCAGTAAACCAACCAATCGAGAACCGGGCCGGTGGCAGTTACTTAGAGTCAGTAACTATATGTCTACACCTAAAGTACCCCTCGTGTACCGAATCTATGGCCACTTGACGAGGGTTGCAAAACCTTTATTGTATCACTAGGATAGCAAACAAGCGTACGATCTGCCTGATAGTAAAAAGTCATCGCAGTTTATGGACGCATGCGATACCATAGGACTCACGCGTTGCCGACGTTTTTTCTGTAAATGCGCACACCTCTCTGCACAACATAAACACAATGGAGCGGTGATTTGATGGATCAGAACGGTCTCCCTTTTTGGGGTCCGGCTGCATATTGACTCTAAGGCCTCGTTTACGGAGGACCGACGCGTGGCGCGTCGCGTGCGGCGTGGCGCCTCGCGGCACGTGAGACTTTTTTTCGTTCATAGACAGGCGGTGTGTGCAGCGGCCCGCGGCATCGCACGCGCAAACACAACGTATGGCAATATACGATGTTGTTCATAGAGACATTTAACATTTCTTCTAAAAAAAGGCGATCATATCGTACTCCATTGCGACGGTGAATACATCTGCTTTGTGCGATTTCCAAATTAAGACTGGCAGAAGTGGCAGAAGGTTGCCAACCGCGGGCGCCGCTGCGTGCGCCGCAGCGATACACGCCGCGTGCGACGCGTCGTTGCCAACCGCGGGCTCCGCCACAAAACACGCGCAAACGCGTGAAAACCCGCTTCTCCGTAAACGCACTTATACAACGCCATATATTTGAATTAAGTGCGGGCCGCGCCGCCGCACGCGAGCGCGACGCGCCGCGTCTCCGTAAATGAGGCCTAAGTCTCCGGTTAACAATAAAGAAAATCTAATTCGTTATGATAATATTGTATATTTTGCTTATTGAACATTCCGCGTCGAGATCTATTCGTTCTTACGAAAGTGTTTGATGGTTAGTTACTGGTTATTCCCAAATTAGTAGCAGTAAAACAATCATGGTTGACATTACCATCAAAAACAATGTTTGTGATGTTTAGACATAAAATGTGAACATTGTGAGGTACTCAAAATTATTGCTCACGATTTCGCTGTATTTATAGTACATATAACTGAATGTAAAGCTTCACAAATATTAGGCATACTTGTTTAGGCATTAACGATTTTCCATGATAATGTTTACTCTGATAAGCAGACTGATAGTGATAACAGGATATCGCGCGAAGGCTTGAGATAATAGACATAAATCAACGTCACAGACTATATACTCGTATATATATAACTCCATTATTTCAGAAATAAACAAATACCTTTCGTTTGTCAAAATTTATGACTAGATTCGAAAGAGTAATTTAATTATGGAGGGAACTAGACTCACAGATCGAGAGTCAGCATTGAAATTGTTTAATATTCAACTGATAAACGATTAACCCATATGACACGTCATAGGCAAATATTTAAATAATCGGCATACTTACATTGCTCATGCATTCTCATGCTCGCTGCTAACGGTGCACCTTTTCAGTGACCTTACTCGTTCCCATGGACAAAACAGCACTCTAAGGAATTGTTATAAGCTGCAAATTGCTGTAAGAAGTAGATACAGTTCAGTCTTCATAATGTGGTAGGTCCAGAGTAGCCAGAAACGCTGCCGCTGCGGCGCCGGTGCTTACCGTTAGTTTGAATTTATCAACTTTACTAATATTATAATGCTGAAGAGTTTGTTTATTTGGTTGAATGCACTGATCTTAGAAATTACTGGTTCGAATTGATGGAATCCTCAATAAATAGGCTATTTAACACTGAAAAATTATTTCAGTGTTAAATAGCCTATTCATCGAGGAAGGCTGTATAACATCACGCTACGACCAATAAGAGCGGAAAACCAATGAAAATTTATGCAAAAACGGGGAGAAAATATTTCTTTTGAGAGCTTCCGGTGCGTGAGCTGCGTAAACAGTAAAAGCAACAATCATGTAAAACGAAATTGTTCCTTGTAAAAAGTTCTACAAAAGTCAGCGATAGCATATGTCTATCTTTTGAGATTGGCTCTCTATAACCTTTAAACGTATATATAATATTTATGGGTGTAAGTGGCTCACTACCATCTTCGAAGCCAAAGCCAACCTCACCTGCACGTGGTACACCCTGCAGATAAGCGGACGAGGCTCTGGTGAAAGTCGCCAACCCGCCTGCCCAGCGTGGCGACTCAAGGGCATTTCTCTCTAATGTTTACACAACAAAATATATGGCCCCCAGTACCCGGCAGCCCTGCTATCCCGGGCCAAGGTGGCGGTCTCGGTTCCGGCAGGGCGGGGGGTGCGAACAATCTCCGGTTGGCAGGCCATCACAAACAACTGACCATTGGCACTTTCAATACACGGACACTGAGGCGCGACGAGGATGTGGGAGAGCTGGAAGTAGAATTGAGGTCAGTCAAATGCCAGATTCTGGGTCTGTCGGAAGTCCGACGAGAGGGAGAGGAGACCGTGATACTCGAATCTGGCAACCTCTTCTACTACCGTGAAGGAGATCAGCTCTCCCAGGGTGGTGTCGGGTTCCTCGTTCATAAAGCTCTCGTCAACAACATAGTGGAGGTATCCAGTGTGTCGTCGAGGGTAGCATATCTTGTGCTAAAACTGACGAAGAGACACTCTTTGAAAGTAGTACAGGTATATGCTCCAACGACGACACACCAGGATGAAGAGGTCGAGGCCATGTATGAAGACATTACAAAGGCCATTCATAATACCACCAAGACCCACTTCACGGTTGTTGTCGGGGACTTCAACGCCAAGGTGGGAGTACAAGAATACGATGAATCGGTCGTCGGAGGGTTTGGTTTGGGGTCGAGGAATCACAGGGGGCAAATGCTGGTAAATTTCCTCCAAAAGGAGGGGCTCTTTTTGATGAACTCGTTCTTTAAAAAGAAGCCCCAGAGGAAATGGACCTGGCAAAGCCCGGACAAAGTGACTAGGAATGAGATCGACTTCATCATAACGGATAAAAAGCGGATATTTAGGGATGTCTCGGTGGTTAACAGGTTTGGTACCGGTAGCGACCACCGACTTGTACGAGGCACCCTAAATATCAGCTACAAACTCGAAAGAGCCCGTATGATGAAGTCGAATCTGCGTCCAACTCTTCCCTAAATCACTCAAACTTCGGAGAAGTTCCAACTGGAACTTCAAAACCGATTCAATTCGTTGGAAACCACTGCGGACATGGACGGAAGTCGGCAGCAAACACTTTGGGCGGCAGCATAGAGTTCGAGACGCCAAGCTCTCTAGCGAAACTCTGGCTCTTATGCAGAAGAGACGAGAGGCGACAGCATCTGTTAGAGCTTCGACAGAATATGTTGCTTTAAATAAGCGGATCAGAAGGCTGATACGGCGGGACTATCGCGTCTTCAGTGCTAAACAAGTTGAGGACGTGATAGCGCGCAACAAAGGGCTGAAAGTCTTTTCTCGGCCTTCTGAAAGGGCTTATCTGTCGAAGCTCAAGCTAGAGGATGGCCGAGTCGTGTCTTCTAAGTCAGAGATCTTCGCAGAGGTGGAGAGATTCTATGGCAAACTCTATGCTGCACATGCACCTGTCCCTACATCAGCTGCTCGTGTAAGTGATCGCCGAGCCCCGCTAACCCGACACGAAACCGAAGACATTCCAGACATCAGCATGGGTGAGATTAGGATAGCCCTTGAACAGCTGAAAAATGGTAAGGCTCCCGGTGAGGACGGAATCACAACAGAACTGTTGAAAGCTGGAGGAATTCCGGTTCTAAAGGAACTACAACGTCTGTTTGATTCCGTCATTCACAACGGGACCGCACCAGTCGCGTGGACCAGGAGTTTGGTCGTCTTATTCTTCAAGAAAGGTGACAAAACCTTATTGAAGAATTATAGACCGATCTCACTCCTGACCCACGTGTATAAGCTGTTTTCAAGGGTTATCACGAATCGACTCGCTCGAAGGCTTGATGACTACCAGCCACCGGAACAGGCTGGGTTTCGTAAAGGCTACAGTACCGTGGACCACATATATACATTGCGGCAGATTGTGCAGAAAACCACAGAGTACAGTTTGCCGTTCTGTGTAGCTTTTGTGGACTACGAGAAAGCCTTCGACTCCATCGAAACTTGGTCTGTTCTGGAATCCTTACAGCGATGCCAAGTCGACCACCGCTATATCGAGGTGCTGAGATGGCTATATAGCTCTGCGACAATGACTGTCCGCGTCCAGGACCAGCAGTCTAAGCCTATCCAGCTGCAGCGGGGAGTACGTCAAGGAGATGTCATTTCCCCAAAACTATTCACCGCTGCTCTGGAAGACGTATTTAAGACGCTGGACTGGAAAAAACGGGGCGTCAATGTGAATGGCGAGTACATCTCACACCTTCGGTTCGCCGACGACGTGGTCATAATGGCTGAATCGCTGGAGGATCTCGGTCGTATGTTGGTCGATCTCAATGCTGCATCTCGACGTGTGGGGCTGGGGATGAATTTCGACAAGACGAAAGTCATGTACAACGATTTTGTCATCCCTAGCCCGGTTATCGTAGAGAATGCAGCTATTGAAGTGGTTAATGACTATGTCTACCTCGGTCATTCTATACAGCTTGGCCGGGGTAATTTCAACAAAGAGATCGATAGACGCATTCGACTGGGCTGGGCAGCTTTTGGAAAGCTTCGTCACATCTTCGCCGCGCAGATACCCCAGTGCTTGAAGACAAAAGTCTTCAACCAGTGCGTCCTCCCTGCAATGACATATGGTGCAGAGACTTGGACACTGACCATCGGACTGGTCCACAGGCTAAAGGTCGCGCAGCGAGCGATGGAGAGGGCTATGCTCGGGGTTTCTCTGCGGGATCGAATCCGAAACGAAGAAATTCGACGGAGAACCAAAGTTGTCGACATAGCCTTCAGAGTTTGTAAGCTGAAGTGGCAATGGGCCGGTCACATCTGCCGAGTAAGTGATGGCAGATGGGGGAGGAAGGTATTAGAGTGGAGGCCGCGCATAGGACGACGAAGTGTTGGGCGCCCTCCTTCTAGATGGTCCGACGACCTTAAGAAAGCGGCTGGGAGCGGCTGGATGCGGAAGGCGGAGGATCGTATCTGGTGGAAGGCATTAGGGAAGGCTTATATCCAGCAGTGGGTAGATACAGGCTGATGATGATGATGATGATGATAATATTTATAACGTTAATCTTGCGCTTCACTCTCATCAACCCTCTCAGTCAGTTAGTATTTAGTCCATTTAAAATGTCATATCACTAATATTAAATTACAAATAGCCCAGTTTGAACATTTTTTTGTAGTGTATGTATGACTTTCTGTATTGGGAATTGCTACGTATTTAGTATCAATACATTATATTATTAATGTTATATACAGTAATTTCATATTAGTGATATGGCATAGTAAATGGATAAAAAAAAGTTATAATCACGTATTAATTGCTACATGTTAATTGGACGATAAACATATATTTATATAGTGATACAGTAGATAAAGCTAGCATTTTTGTATCATAATTTGCATGAAACATAGACGCCATAGTCTTATGAAAAAAGCGAATACAGTTTATCAGATTCGTTATCGGTCTCAGATAAGCGACTTTAGCATTACACAAAGTTAAGTGTTGTCGTTCACAAGTGTACAAAATGACGAGCTTCACCGCTCCGAATGCTCAAAAAATGAAGTTTACCAAGACTGAAGCCGAGTACAACATGAAATCTGTGGGATTTCTGTTGTTGACAATTACTACTATGTTTATTGTAAGTATTATCTACTCGTTCCTTATTACATAAATAATACTTTTTTTTTTTACTACGTCGGGTGGCAGACAAGCATACGGCCCGTCTGATGTGAAGCGGTTACCGTAGCCATATTAACGCTCGCAACAAAAAATATCGCTCGCGCGCCGCCACCCCCGCTGCCATCGCAGAAACTCTTGCGTTTCTGGTGACCTCACTCACTCGCAGGAACACAACAACCCTCAACGGAATTGTTATTTGGCTGCGGTATTCTGTGAGGTGGAGGTCCTTCGCCAGTCGGGCAGCTTACAAAATACGCTATGCCCTACCTCTCTTAAAATGGCATATCGGTAGATATACATTATATAATTATGAAAAGGAACCGTTAATATTGTAGATATATTATGTATGATCGAAAGTACCTACTTATGGAAGTTATACTTTGGATGTTATAGTTGACGGAGTGTTCAAGTATGATTTTGCAGACACTCGTCAAAAGCTTGATTGGTCAAACCCTTAACTCGTCAAATACGTGATTCGTCAAATCAGAAACTCGTAAAAACCTTAACTGGTCAAATACGTGATTCGTCAAAACCTTAACTGGTCAAATACGTGATTTGTCAAATTAGAAACTCGTCAAAACCTTAAACCCAACAAATTCGCTATTGGTATATTACGCTTTGGTTGAATAAGAACTAACTAGCGGTCTAGATAATTAAAAAAGATGCTTTTAGCTACTAATTTTATTTATGAATCATTAACAAGCTTATCATTATTAACAAATATACGTAAGAAAAATCTCATTGGTATATGCCGCGATCAAACCACGTCTCATGCGTTATGGAGTCGAGCGCTCTTCACACTAATCGTATATTTCAATATGTGTTAATTTTATTTTGGAAAACTTTTTGAGGCACTGAAAAGGCTTTCAATAGATTATCAATAATCTTCTCTATCTTCGCATCTTTAATCATGTCTTTTGTTCGCCGTTTTTTTATCTTTCGTGTACCAACTTCCTCTTGTCGAATTTTGCGGTCATACCTTGATGTTTCTTTTTTCAGTATATACACAAATTGCAACAAGTTTTTTTTATCATCTATTTTCCCATTCAGTCGTCTGTGCCACCCTTATAAGGATTTTGCAGACACTCGTCAAAAGCTTGATTGGTCAAACTTAAAATTTACTTACATTTGATCAATCAAGCTTTTGACGAGTGTCTGCAAAATCCATAGGGGAACCTTAGCATCGCAAATTGATTACTACCACTGCGCCACTGAGACTATTAAGGAATTTACCAGTAGGTACTTGAATGAACAATAGTTAGAAAAAATATAGACTATATGTTAAAATCCAATGTGTTTGTTAAGTTTAGGGTTTTGACGAGTTTCTAATTTGACAAATCACGTATTTGACCAGTTAAGGTTTTGACGAGTTTCTGATTTGACGAATCACGTATTTGACGAGTTAAGGGTTTGACCAATCAAGCTTTTGACGAGTGTCTGCAAAATCTCAAGTATTTGTGATGTTTTGTTTATAAAATTTATTTAATTATAGTTTTACCAATTGTAATAACAATATTTATCTTATCTTATCGAATGGCTAGCAAATGCAATGTCCACTTTGACTCCAGAGTCGCAGGTTCGACTCCCGCCCGCAGAAATATTTGTGTGCATGAACATGTCTGTTTGTTTTGGTCTGATAATATCAGTTATACAACATAGTACAAACTTTGTTTAGTTTGTGGCTAGATGGTCGTATGTGCAGGAATATTTATATATTTTTTTATTTTTAGTCACTTTAAAATATTGTTTTAAGAGGTGCTACGATAGCTTTGACAAATAAATCTGTTCAACTCTACAGTTACCACAGCCAATAGACGTTGGTAATATAAGGAGACCTTTTTCACATCTGGTGAGCTTACTTACTCGCAGGAATATTAGCAGGCGGATTCTTATAAAAAATATACGCATTAACAAATATCAAACTACGTCTTATCAACTTGTTTAGTCAGAATATTTTAAGGTTTTATCTACATCGAAGTTTTAGCCATATCGAAATAAGTAGGTATTTTCTAGATTATACATATTACATAGTAAGGAAACCAATAATTCCGGTATAAAAAGCCAATGATATATAGCAGAGGCCATAATGCTATCCGTATGCCAAATTTCAACTCGATCGCCCTGTAGTTTGAGATGTGAGTTGATAGATCAGTCAGTAATGGTTGCCTTAGATAGATGAATACATCGTGATCATCATCCTTCTCGGAAATTTAATAGACAACAATGTTTGTGACCACATGATATACAAGCCTATACTGTTGGTAAAATCATTGTATAACCTAGGTCAGGGTTCCCAATCTTTTCCAACACGCGGCGCAGTTATCTACAAATTTAGTTTTTTTGTCACGGCGGCGCCGCCCTACCCTAGCTAGCTATTTGAAAAAGATACAGTCGAAAGAAATAGATACTTACAATAATAGTATTTAGGTTAGGTAAATGGGAACATCTACCGTATGATATTGAGTTTTTTATTATAAAAGAATTGAATCGAATCTGAAATCGAATATTTGTGGTTTCGGATAATGATAGAGGATCGCCTCACGGCCCCCTCTTTACTTTCTACAACACCCCTCTTAACATTACGTGTCGCAGCGCACACTTTGGGACCCCTGGCCTGGGTAAAGGACTGATTGTATGTCAATACAATACTATACCACTAATGGCATAGCTCTATAATTATATTTTAAACGATACAAAGTTCCGTGTTCTTGTAAAAACCTGGGGCTGAG
The DNA here is from genome assembly GCA_937001555.2 of Hypsopygia costalis. Lineage (NCBI taxonomy): Eukaryota > Metazoa > Arthropoda > Insecta > Lepidoptera > Pyralidae > Hypsopygia > Hypsopygia costalis. The sequence goes on from OW443330.2 coordinate 5,364,249, forward strand.
ATCACTCTGTGATTGAAATAATGGCGAAAATTTCAATATCACATTCTATATATGTAATGTTGTGTTTGTTGTACTTTTGCATTGTGTATGTGAAGTAGAAATAAATATATTTCCATTATATATTTCTATAGAATTTGTATTACATCACAATCACCGAACGCTGAATTCGTGTTCGGATATATCGTTAAACAAATATCTTTAAATTCCAGGTCATTGGGCTCCTGATGATAGTTCTCGGCATTTCTGTATATTCCCAATATCACGACTTCTCGTTTTTGTGTGAGAGCGTGAAGAGCGGCCGGTTCTTGACGCCCTCCGTGCTGACAGTGTTCCTCGGGTTCGTACTCCTGGTCGTCACGTCTTTTGGTTTCTTCGGGAGTTTGAAGCGAAGTACTTGTATGGTCAATTTGGTAAGTTCAATATATTAAATTATATGAATATTAGCTTACGCCCGCGACTTAGTACGCGCGTCTCCCGCGCGTACTAAGTCCCCGCGCGTATCCCATGGCATTTTTCAAAAAAGCTTTCTTAACCGGTAGGTAATAGCTACCTGTCTGCCAAATTTCAACCTGATCCAAAGCCCCAGTGGTTTGAGCTGTACGTTGATGAATGTAACGAATGTCTCTTATAGGTACAGAAGAAGATATACTATTTCTAATCCGTCAGTTAGTCTGCATGTCGTCAACCCTTATTCATCCCACTGCTAGGATACGGGTATCCCTTCAATCCAAGGGATTCAGAGTATTTCAGAGCATAATCCACCACGCTGGTCAACAGCGAGTTGGCGGAGGCCAGTATTTTCAAGCCGCTTAAAGGACTTGGCTTAAGTCATCTAATGACAACAGCCGGGACCGACGGCTTTACGTGTCCTCCGAAGCGATAACAATAACGTCTATTGATATTTTTAAAAACAAGTAATTTCCTCGCTCTTTAATTTTTCACTTCAGTAAACTGACATTCTGTAGCATTACCATGTATGTATTTTTATTTATTTATTGTTACACTATTTATCAGTAAGGGGTTACTTCGTCTGTTATATTGAACATAAAGCTCTTATAATAATTACTACATTTATATGTTTTATGAATTTCATTTCATTTGCGAATCCTGTTCACTCATGCAACAATTTCGTTGCTTTGAAAAGATTTCTCTCAGTAATAAGGCCGCCTGTATATATACTCGTACAAGTCAGAAATAATTTATTAATTTACTGTAGGTAAAAATACAAATCCTAAACTTCAAAGTATAGTCACTCACTGGAAATACCTACATCATTTTCTATCTAATCTAAGTGAAAACGCAGCTTAACCCTTAAGCAGGCCGCGCAGGGAGAACAAAGACCATTCTACATCCTTAATCTCTTAATATGATAACGACAGTACAATACAAGAGTAACCTAACTAATCGCGAAACTGGTATTATCAATTGTTTGAAAAGGCTCAACTGCCCTCCTCTTTTATCAACTTTAGAATTATGAACCTATTATGATATGAACGCTATTTGGGGCAGTACGAGAGTAGTATCCATTAGGAATCAACTCGTTTAACGTTTATTACAAGTTTTTATTTAGTTTCACGCAGTGTTTGTACGTACCCAAAATTTGAAAATTAAGAAAGAGAAAGTTCTGAAAGACAAGTAATATTTGTACCGAATCAAATGCTAATCATATTTTACCGAATTGAACACTGATTTGTCGAAATCTTATAGAATAGAATAATACACATTGCGACTTAAACTGAATTAATTTTAATAATTATTATTATTATATTTAGTTCATCATCATTATCATCATCTTAAGCCTTATTCAACCAATTTTTTGGTGTAAGCCTCCTTCAATCCTCTCCATTTGGGCAATTGACATCCAGTTGTGCCCTATACATTACAGCAACTATGTCACCTTTCCACCTCATCTGTGGCCTTCCTGTAGGTCTTTTGTGATCCCATGGTCTCCATTCCAATATGTTCTTACACAACGAATCTGACTTTCGGGCTACATGTTCTGCCCACTGCCATTTCAACTTCGCCACCCTCTTAGTAACATCTGCCACTTTACAATGCCTTCTGAGTCACTTGTTTGTTTTCTTACCTTGAAGAGTGACGGCTACAAGTTTCCTCTCCATTGCCCTTTGAGCCACAGCTAACTTTGGGAGAACACCTTTTGTTGTAACCCAAGTTTCGGCTCCGTAAGCACAATACACTGAGAGAACTATGCTGTGCCGTAAGTGAGAACCGACAGGACGCACTGGTTATATATTTAGTTCACACGCCCAAAACAGGGCAGAATAAGCGAAACCCAGTTTATAAGTCTGACATTTGTGTCACCTTATTTTTGTGAATAAAGGAATTTAATCTTATCTTAGAAAAACACAAAACACGCTTTTACCATTTGTTGTCATTATTGTCAATATTTTCTTAGCGGATGCCTATAATCTGTACACGACTTACGGGTTGAGATTTCACGTTTAATCAATTATTGACTGCCTTAATGTGGAAAATATGTTATTACCCTATTTATTGTAATTATTGTATTTCAAATTATCCTAGTTTGAAATTTATCTTGTAAGTTTTTTTTTTTTTTTTTTTTTTTTTTTTTTCCCTTATGGCAATATGTTACTTTGCCAACGTCAAGTGAAAAGTTTCTAACAGCAAAACATAGAATTTTTACTTAAATGACAGATTTTAAATGTCAGAGTCGACAACGCGCGTATGATGCGAGTATGGTGTTACAAACATCCATACTCTGCGGTAACTCCTTTCTATCAAATCTTAGATCATCTCGTACCTATAACTATAAGTATAATTGAAGCTTTAATTTTTGCATTATATACATAACATTGTAATACATATCGAAATTAATAATTATATATAAATTTTCCTTTGTCTACATGAATACATGATACTAAATAGTTATTTGTTATGCAAGGCTGCAAAGTTAATTTTTGGCGCGAGTACCTTGTATTGAAACCTGAGCAAGCGAAGGATTCTAGGATTGAGCCACGAGCGAAGCGAGTGGTTCAAATATAGAATCCTGAGCGTAGCGAGGGTTTCAAAGGTACGAGACGCTAAATAACTTTGCTGCCGAGCGCAACACACAACTTTTCACCTCACTAAAGCGAGGAAAATGTTAGGTGCAAGAAAAACAGTTTTAATAAATAATCATCAATGGACTGGCTGCAGAGAATATAAACTATTACGAAACCAATGAGGTTCTATATATATGTAATTTATTGTACGAAACCTTTATTGAATAAAAATATTCGAATTTTAAAACCACTTTCCACGCTAGCGGATAAAGTGCGATTTTCCACGCAGATTTCGAATGATAAACAGAGCTTTTACGAGCTAGTGAGGTGAAAAATATTTTTTTTATTAATGTGTCGATATAAATATCCACAATTTTATTCCTTGGGAGATAGAGGGACTATGTACTTCATTCAAGACAACATTGAAAAGAAGTAAAAAATTACAACACGAAGTTATTAGTAGGTAGTATATTCATATTGCTTGCTTGTATCTGTGTGAGTTTGACACGCTCGGTCCTATTTATAAATAACTGCATACCACTTACATTTGTTTTTTTTCTGTGATCAGTATCATTAAAAAAATATTTGACAATAGAAAATTTTGGAGAGGAAAATTTTTTAAACTTATTACTTATATTATTGTTTTGTTTCAGTACGCCCTGATACTCACAGTAATTCTAATATGCAAGTTAGTGATTGTCATACTGGCCTTTACGATCGATTCGAAAACTATGATGAAATATATCTATGTGCCGGTATCAGAATTCACAACTGATTCCGAAGTCGAAGCTGAAATCAACAATTTACAAGTTTCGGTACGTATACATACCTAAGTATTATTTATTTGTACCTAGGCGAGTGCCAACCATGAACCTTTTGGGGTGTAAGTGGTTCATCAAGATCTTTGAACCAAAGCCAACTTCACCTGCACGTGGTGCACCCTGCTAACTGACAAACGAAGCTCTGGCGAAAAGACAGGTAGGGAGCGTAATTGTAAGCTACCCGACTGGAGAATGTACCTCCACCTCACAGAATACCGCAGCCAAATAACAATTCCCTTGAGGGTTGTTGTGTTCCTGCGAGTGAGTGAGGTCACCAGAAAGAAAGGAAGGAGATGCTGCGTTGGCAGCGGGGATGGCGGCGCGCGAGCAATATTTTATGTGGCGAGCGTTAATATGGCTACGGTAACCGCTTCACATCAGGCGGGCCGTATGCTTGTCTGCCACCCGTCGTAGTATAAAAAAAAAAAAAAAAAAAGAATACGGTTTTTCTGATACCGTAGCCTACAGACGCTTGCAATATAAATGGCATTGCTGGTGCACCGCTTCTCTCACCTCAGTGCTTAGTGCAAGTTTTTTGGTCGCATTCGAACGTGTTAACATTTATAAGCCGACCAACTTGAAAAAAAGTTTCATATTGTGAATTATCCAGACGCGTTACATTAACAAATTAGCCGGGTTAGTCACTGCAAAATGTGAGCAAGTAAGCCACATAATTTTGATATGTAACACATGTCTTAAAAATTCACAACATGAGAGTTCTTCTCTATTTGGTTGGTTTGTTTACGTTGACGCGAACAAAAAATTCGCACTAAGAACTCGACTGCGTAGTGCATTTTTTTTTATTCACTCGTTGGACCACAACAATCCTCAAGGGTATTGTTATGTGACTGTGGTCTTCTGATGTGGAGGTGATTCCTCAGACAGGTTGTTTTTATACCACTATAATTATGCTATACTTAGTCATTTTTTATCAGAACCTCATCCGGTAATTTGGCAAAATGCACAATATACATAGGGTTGACTTTGGCTCTAAACAATAGTGGGTCTGTGAATAAAGTAGCTAAGAGAAGAAAAGACTAAAATACTCCTTCAAACTGTGTTCTACCACGAACTGTGAAGTTATGGAATCAACTTCCTTCATCGGTATTCCCAAATAAAAAATGACGCCTCCAAGAACAGATTCAATATTTACCCTAAAAAGGCTGGCAATGGATCGGCGACCCCTTGGTGTTGCTGATTTCTTTGGGCGCTGTTGATTGCTTTCCATCAGGTGACCCACATGATCGCTTGCCCCCCTCTCATATAAAAAAAGTGGTTGAAATAAATATACCTGTATTTTCAGTTGAACTGCTGCGGCGGAGACTCTTTCTTGGACTACGTCGGCATGGAATTCAGAGACCATCAAAATATTACATATATCATGACCGAACACGAGGGTAACCTTGTTGTCATGTCATTGCCCGACACTTGCTGCATGGTCCGCGAAGGGAATAGGTGCTTGTCAATGCGTCGCATGGGCTGCAAGGAGGCGCTGGTCAACGTCATGGCGCAGAACTCGAGCGTGTTAGGTGTTTTGGGTGTTTCAGTAATGTTCGTCATGGTAAGAATTGTGTTGTCTTTTGCCATCTGTATCCAACTTATTGTTAATTTATTCTTCTATGACAAAATGGTACATAGATCTTAAGTAGTGCTCTTGCTTAAAGTCGATTTGTTCCTATGATTGAGGTATTTTACAAGGGTGGCTTTAAATTGCCAGTTTAAAAATAGAACTAACAGATGCCTTTATTTTTTATTTATTTTTTATTTTTTATGTCATACAGTAGACAAACAAGCAAGCGGGCCACCTGATGGAAAGTGGTCACCGCCGCCTATAGACATTAGTAACACAAGGGGCGCTACCAATGCGTTGTCCACTAAGGAGTTGGAGGAAGGGAAGGAAGGAAGGAAGGAGGGGATAGGGAAGGAGTTGGGCTTCCCGATCTCTCACTCACTTCGGTGAGTGAGAGATCCGGAAGCCCAACTCCTTCCATCGACGTGAAGCAGCAATGCGTTTCGTTCGCGAAACGCATTGCTGCTTCACGTCGATATTCTGTGAGAGGGTGGTACTTCCCCGGTCGAGCAAGCCTATTACGCCTATGCTACGCTTTGCATTATTTATAGCAGGTGTAAGTAGCTCAATACTCATCTGCACGTGGTGCATCCTACTGATGACTACCGAGGATCTGACGAAAGAGAGTATGGCACAGCGTAATTTTAAGCAGCCCGAATGGAGAACGTACTTCTACCTCATAGAATACCGCAGACAAGTAAAAATGCCCCTGAGGGTTGTTGTGTTTCTGCGAGTGAGGCACCAGGGAGGAGTTGCTGCGCTAGTAGCGGCGGTGGCAACGAGCAAGCGATATATCATCTTGCGAGCTACGCTTCACCGCTTCACATCAGGCGGGTCGTATGCTTGTTTCCCACCCGACGTAGCATTAAAAAAAAACATTCGTAAATAGCTACGCTTCACCGCTTCACATCAGGCGGGTCGTATGCTTGTTTCCCACCCGACGTAGCATTAAAAAAAAACATTCGTAAATTTTTGAAACAATGTGTAGTGGGACAGTTTTTTTGCAAATGCAGTTACTGTAATGGGCAATGGTAGTGGGACCGACCCGATTTTACAAAAAGCTTGCGTTAGAATTAGAGCCCTTGCGAGAGAGGCAATTATTGAATATGGCGCCTTAATACAACATTTTTATGTTTCAGTTACTAGGAATTATATTCGCTCTGTTGTTGGCCCGTTGCATAAGAAAATTAAAAAGTGAGAGAGCCCTGATGGAATGGAAGATGAAGGAGCAGATGATTCTAGCACGACAAGACGCAATGAAGCGGGCAGAAGCAGACAACTCTGTGTATATCGCGCCACCGGATTCTAGCTTGGCCTAGATGTTAATGGTCCAGAACCAAAAGAAGTCGATAAGTCATAGACAAAATGTAAATGTGTATGAAGTTGAGTGGAGCGGGTAGACTGGCTGAGCTATGTTTTCCATTGATTTCAATGAAAAATATATTTGATGATTATTCCTCAAGGACATGATCGATCTCAATTTTTGAAGTGAAAACTTCTTTAGCTGTGAATTGCACGTTTTGGGATAGGTAAAAAATGTTAAACTCGCGTCAGGACACGTGGTTTGATCGAAAATTCGTAAGACGGAGGGAGAGTAGACCGCCGGCGCCGCGTAGGAGAGGAAGTAATATCCCCTTCTCTTTGTGCCGCGCGGCGAAAATGTATGCCTGCTCCTGCTGTTTATTTTTAATGTAATATGAATTGTCATGTTTGTGTACGATAGCGCAATAAATAAATATTGTATTTTACATCATAAATGATAGTACTTACTTTTATACTGATAAATAAAGCCATTCGTGCGAAATTATTCCCTAACCATTCCAAAATATTCAAAAATGCACAACGTTAATGTTTAAGTTTTCACTTTTGCCGGCACTCCCGGAGTGCAACCCGTTATTTTTTCGACATAAACCTCAAGCATGTGGAGGTCTATAATTGTGACAAGTTTCATCAAAATCGGTTCAGTGGTTTTGGAGCCTACCTATTCATTTCCAGGATTGATTTTCGCTCGCTCCACTCAAATAACTAAGTGCAATGTAGAGCGGCCACAACGTATTTTTTTTTTTTTAAATTGCGTTCTAACAGTATTAAGTATGGGATAGATAATTCGTAACGAGAAATAATATTAAACGGTGTACATATAAAGACGATGTATATAGGTAGGTAGCTTTATTTAGGCAAGGGCAAGGCGAAAACAATTTTTTACGTACAATATCGTATGTAAATAGGTATATATCTTTAAAAACAATTATGATATCAAATATGTTACGTGGCTGCAAACTGGTGAGTACTGGGAAACCGGTAACACTACCCTACGTGGTTGACTTCAAATTTTCCAAACGGTATGTTTGGAAAATACAATGAAGTCTCGAGACTTGTTGCAGTCTAAGTAATAATTTGAATATTAGTAGGTATAATGAAATTAACACTTCATTACACTGGTATTATTAAAACGAAGTATAGGTATGTAATTATGACAATAAATAATAATTATAAATACGTACTTATGTCTATAAAATGTATAATTTAATTAATAAATATATCTATTTTTCTAAATAATATGGTATTTTATTTTAACATTTCAAACATGCCGCTGTCAGCCGGGATAGGTGCCTATCTTTTTTTGTATACGTGCAGGAAGGTATTCTTCCTAGAACGGCAGGGAATAAGAGGAAGCTAAATTCTCAAGACAAGGATAGAAAGGGAGATTAGAGTATTGGGGGAAAGGGAAAAATGAGGAGTAGAGAGGTATTGAGGGGCCGGTATATGAAAGATAGTTGTGAGAACAAAGAGATAGAGAAGTTAGAGACTTATGTAATAAATAGAATATCATTTTTTTTTATTTTCTCATATCTTATTATTGCAATACCCACGCTCGCCACTGGTAGCGATCTCTTATAGAGTTAAGCCCTTGTACATTCTTAAAATTCACAATTGTTATTGGTTTTGATTACCTATCTGTTATTTGGTGTACAATAAGATATTACAAACAAACAAGAAGTATCTAAAGAGCTGGTTATTTATCATTTAGTTCATCCACCTAGGAGAGAAGGGCGGTAACAGCGACATGTAGGTAATCACCCGATAAGACCCGATGGGTCCTATTTGTCGCCCTGAGCTCGTTTTAGCCCTTTTTTGCCTTTGCGGTCCACCTTCACAATTTTCCACAAAGACGGATCTTGCCTGGTAGAGTGCGAAATGGCGCGTGAGTACAGACAGGACACACCTCGCGAGGACACAGCTTTAACACCACTACCGGATTCCCATCTGGCCCACTATATAAACGTCGAGGGACAGCAATGCCCGCCGAACATCTCACTGTGTGAATGAAATTTTCTTAATGTTTGGTAAAACCACGGGATGTTGCGGCGTATCCATCGTTATATGCCTAGTTACATTCCATCCGAGTTTCGCAGTGGAAATAACGACCAACAAAGTTTTCCTCAGTAGACTTAGCAAGTGACCAATAAGCACGGTTCCCAGATGGGTGCTTAGTCGTGCGCTCACTAACTCTTCCGACGAAATCAAACCTGTCCTAGCGATTGCTAGGAAAGTTTTCTTTCTTACTGAACCTCGGAGCTGCATTAAACTCGCGTCTCAAATTACAAACATTAGGATCCCCATTAATATAAGCCGTGGTCCAAGCCTCGTATACAACTTTCTTGCGTAGTATAGCTTTATTGCAAGGCCGGTTAAACAGCAGCCCTTTTTTAGCACCTGTCGTAAGTAAGTAATAGGCGCCAGCCGGTAGAAAAAAAATATCCATCCTATCCAAAATTGCCTCACAGGAGGTGCACAGGAGTCAATGTCTTCTGATTTGAAACAGAGCTAGCTCAAAGGGTAGGTACGTTACATAAAATTCATGCAATCTGACTTGAACTGAAGACTGAATCAGCTGAGTGAAAATCATGAATCACGAAATAATATTTAAACATTAAATATCTTTCAAATAACGCCTGCGTTATGGATTCTCCGCTTCTAAAAAACAACGTTTAAAACGCCGCGTACCAAATAAGCTTACGGCCTACCTGATTGAAACAGTTTACCGTAGACATATCGACGCTTGCAATACAAGGAGTATGGGCTGTGACGATTCCTACGCTGCATACACAGCATCTCTTCGTAAGGTGGAGGTACATCCCTAATCGGGCTCGCCATGCCCTACTTCTTTTTCCGTAGAGCCTTTTTTGTTAGTCGGCTAGATGTACCACGTGCAGGTGAGGTCGGCGTTCTACAATGTGTGTTACTTAAATCTCACCAAATACCGTAAATTTGGTAACAAGTTTAGACAACTACGTTCACAATTATTATTAATTTAATTAGTTGTTTCGGCCAATTTGCCAGAATATTATAAATAGTTTTTGAAAATGAAAAATTCACCTCCCCGCCTAGGTGGGATTTGGACCCACGACCTCTCGATGATCGGTCGAGTGCTCTTCCAACTGAGCTACCAGGAAGGTTTGTGTTGGTGACGAATTTTTGCATTTTTATACTTTACTGCGTGAGTCACAGTGTGGCCATCTACCTATTAAAAGTAATTACACTACTAAACAAGGCATAGCAGTCCATTGTTGCAGATGAAATTCGGCTATATTTGATAACACCAAACTCATTAAATTATTATTAATTTAATTAGTTATTTCGGCCAACGTGCCAGAATATTATAAATATTTTTGAAAATGAAAAATTCACCTCCTCCGCCTAGGTGGGATTTGAACCCACGACCTCTCGATGACTGATCGAGTGCATTCACAATGATGTCGAATTCATACAGTAGAAGACAACAGGCATACAATATGAAAACAATCTTATCAGGTTCATGTTATCATCAGTTGGTGTTAAGATAGGATTTTGCGACGATTCCGCATTTCAGTTCACAAGCGTGTGTCCAAAATGGCGACTGTGCCGGTTGCTGTTTCTCCAGATCCTGCCAGTGGCAATACAACGAAAAGTCCGATAACAATTATCCAAAACAATGTGAAATTTTTAAGGATTATGTTCTTTATCATAACTGTTATATTCACTGTAAGTATAATTAATATTTTATTTCTTTCATACAGAATGTAAAAAATATTGGTTGTACAAGTTAAAATTATATAACAAAAACAACTGTGGTAAATATATAAAAATATTAAAGTTTATACAAAGTGGAAACGATAAGCGATCTCATTATGTATGTATAATAAATAACGTTTACATACATGCAATAAGTAATATATACAAAAAGTTTAGCAAACTCTTGATTCCTTGGGTCACACGGTTTCTCTGAACCAAAGTCAATATCTTTCACATCTCTCAAGTCAATACTTTTCATATCTCAGCGATTTCTTTGATAGGTACATATTGGAGTCTACATTGGAGTGTTGGTGTGCACAGTTGGTGGACACAAGCTAATAGATTACCACAACTTAAGAAATTGGCCTTTTTGGCTTTAAAAAAGTATTCCGGCAAGAAGTGTCCTGAGCGAACAATCATTTTCAAGATCCGGTAATTTAATCACAAAAAGAAGACACAGACTTGGTAATAAGACCATACAAACTTCAATGTGTCTTGCATCATGGCTAGACTTATTTAATTAAACATTTAAATGTTACAAAATCTAGACACGGGGCAGCGTGTCAAGCCAAGTTCAAGCAAAGGAACTGGCTAGCCAGCGCCGAGTGTAATATTACACGAACCACTTGGTGCCACTTTTGACCCTTCTATAACTCAAAACCTTTTCAACGTAAACACATAAAACTACGTGTGTTTAATTATATCCACAAGGACATCTAGAAGCCCAAATTTCATGAAGCTAGCTCAAACGGTTATAAAGATATAAAGGTCAAAAAGTCGTAAATTTTAGCACTGACTGACTGACTGATTTATAGTACCTAAACCTAACCTACTTCCAGATGACCTATAAGGATGAAATTTGGAATCCAGGTCGGTAATTGTGTGTAAGCGTAGGAAAAAACCTAAAAATAAAAAAAGTTAAAAAATTGCGGGGTCCCCATACATTTTTTTTTTATTGTAGCGTTGGGACCGTTACAACGTTACAAGCAGATATTTGAAACTATCACAATATATGTATTATTATATTTGCTATATAACAGAAATATAAAAAAAAAAGTTAAGTCAAAAAATAAGTGGTGTCCCCATACAAAAAACTTGTAATACGCGCTAAACACTCGGCCAACGGTTTGTCTTCGGCGGCGTGCGGCACCACATAATTATACACAGAACAGAAGCGTACGTAGAAGCGCTCCCGAGCAACACATAAACATAGGCACGGTTAAAATTTTGCGGGTCGGTTGGTTTAACATGCATGGTAGTGATTTTATAGTCCACGGCTCACTAAAATAACAAAGATCTGTGCTCAAGGTTCGTTTCTCTGATTTCTTTTGAAAATAAGAAATAATATTCTAAGGTGCAGCTAAATCCCTCCAAGACACAGGTTTGTGCGTTTACCGCTAAAAAGTCCCCATTCGTCGTAGCACCTAGTTTGGAAGGTACTCCCCTTAGTGTTAGAATTAGCATTGCTATCTTGGGTGTCGACATATCGAGTGATGTTCAGTTTCACGGTCACTTGGAATGCAAGGCCAAGCTGTCTTCCATGAAGATTGGTGTCATTAGTAAAGCCAGGCGGTATTTTACATCCCGACACCGCCTTCAACTATACAAACGCCAGGTTCGACCTCACATGGAGTACTGTTCGCATGTCTGGGCCGGTGCGCCCCAGTACTTGCTTGCTCCATTTGACCGCATACATCGAATAGCAGCTCGAATCGTCGGTGACCCAATGATCTCGGATCAATTGGACTCTCTCTCTACACGCAGAGATGTAGCGTCTCTTTGCGTTCTATACAAATTAAATGTCGGGGAGTGGTCGGATGAGCTGTTTGATTTGTTAGATAAGTCAAATCTCACCTATTTTAAGATCTCACATTTTTTTTAAATAACAGCAATTGTTATAGGTATCCAATAAAGCAAAGAAATAGAGTTTAATACTTGTTCATAATGTTATTTTGTCCCTATAAATACATATTTGGATTTTGCATAGAACTTGGCACTTATTTAGATCTCCATTCTTTTTGCGGCCAAGCCCACAGCCAAGCATAATTTTTGTATTGAACTTGGCTCTCCTTTTTTACATTTATGTTTTTGGTGGGATATTAATGTACTACTTGCGTGTAATGCGTGTTGAATTTTTTGATGTTTAGAATAATTTTTCGTGTTTTTCGATGTTTAGAATTAAAACTTTTATTCTTAACAATACTATTCTGGTTACAAATATACCTATTCCATAAAAGTAACATTTTGCTTTAAAAAGGAAACCGGAAAACAACTTGGGCGCGATTCATCGAAGCGACTCGAGCGCTAAAAAAGACTCGAGCTTCATGTTGCGATCAAGAGCTCATATAGACTTACATTCTTTAGTCTTGGAGTCTTATTGTAATGAGTCGAGTCATAATGTCGAGTCGTGCAATTTGTCAGCAGAGCTCAAAATTTAGGACTCAAAAACTCGAGTTCTTTACATGTCTACTCTATATTTTATTTTCTAATGGCTATTTTGTCGCATGTGTATCCCTCGAAAATCCTTTATCTTCAAGTGAAATTCCCATTAAATGGAATTAGTCGTTCCGAAAATCATCCTGGGACCCTACTGCCGAAGCTGAAGCCGATTACCATCGAATATTTTGATTAGAAAAATAGTCTTATGTTTTAGTTATTTACAAACATTTTCGGCTCAGACGGTAGGGCTCCAGGGTTACCTACTACAAGCTAAGCTAAACACAGGTACCATAAGTCTAAGGGTCCGTTCGCACAGACCGGCTCGGAGAGGAGAGCAGATTTTGGTGGCGTTTAAAACAGAGTTTTAGGACATTGGTATAAGGTTGATTTTTTAAATTCATTTCTTTTGTTATATGAGAATGGTAGAGAGCCGATGTGGATTTTTAAAGTAAACCTTATGCCAATGATATAAAACTCTATTTTAAACGCATCCATATTTTTTTAATCATACCAACCCTGGTGATTCCTATTTTCAGGATTTATTTTTCAGTATTACATAATATAAAAAAATAAATAATTTATGTACATATTATGTTACGAAACAAATACATAGACTGTTCACTACGATATTTTATATATGAGATTAGCGTCGTCGTCCGCGTGGATTTTCATAACTTTCAATATTATTTCAACACCTTGAATAAGATGAATAAAATAAAAACTACCCATTTCTCGAAAATTGTTCGAAAAGACATAAATAATAAGAAATACCCATTGTTCGAAAAGAATTCAAAATTCTAATAAGATCGATTAGTACCCACCTAGTATGACAAACATCGTGACACGGGATTTTTTAGGTATTTATGAAAGAATTACATATAGATTTGTGCATACATGCAACATTTTTTTTTTTTTTCAAATTTTCAGAAAGGACAAAGACTTGAACACAATGAACATAATGGGCTTAGTTTTGCAACACACAACAAGGTTTTATCTCATCATGTCAAACAAGATACTAGATACCAAGAATGTTATCGATTTGGATGAGTTTGATTATAGATGTACATATATAATTTTTTTTATACTACGTCAAATGGCATACAGGCATAAGGCCCGCCTGATGAGAAGCGGTTACAATAGCCATATTAACGCTCGCAAATCGCAACATGATATATTGCAAACATCGCTCGCGCGCCGTGATCCCCGCTGCTAACGCAGCTCCCCCTTTCCCTCCAGACATCTCCAACACATAACCGCCATTCCCGATTCACATTTCGTCGACTACGTCAGGCATCACTGAAGATCGCTGTTACACTGTAACACTAAATAGGAGCCAGGAGGTGTTGATACTAAAACGGTATTGTACGTTTATACTTTTAGATAGTCGGCATCGTGATGGTCGTCCTAGGCATAGCCGTGTACTTGGAGTACCACGACATGAGTTTCTTTTTGGAAAACGTTAGAAGTGGCCGTATCCTCACGCCGTCAGTGATGACTACTATCGCTGGCATGGTGCTCCTGGCGGTTACATTCTTCGGTTTCGTTGGAAACATGAAGTTAAGCACCTGCATGGTCAATTTCGTAAGTTCTGTCACGTAAACTACCTAAACTAGTAAATCGTCAATCCATATTTTTGGAGACTCCTAACACAAGCTATTGTTAGCTTAAAAGGAGTCTCCGGCCATTTGTAATATAGTGATTAAGAGATATAATAAATTTTCATTTCATTTTCATTTCATTTCATTTCATATTCATTCGACAGCAGGGATAAGGATCTCTCTTCATATAATGCTAGCAGCCGGAACCGAAGGCTTAACGTGGCTTCCAAAGCACGGAAAAGCTAGAGATAAACAATCCCATCCGTGGACAGGGTACGGTCGACGTTGCTTAACTTGTGTGTTCGATTATACTGACCCACGCACTAACGCCATCGAGTATATCTAGTAATATATTTATAGTTATTATGTTCAGAATTTATGCTTGAATTCAGATTTCATTTACTTTTGCATCGACCTTGACCAGCAGTTGCATCAGATCAGAAGGCTAAGCATAGATTTTTATGAAATGACTAAATGAAACTTTATTTTGAAATTGTGGGCATTTAGACACGTCTTAAATGCAGTAAAAATGTCCAATATACTACAAATATCAAACAATAAAAATGACAATCTTATGTAATCTTATTTTTTTTAAAATCTACTAGCATTAACAAAATTTAATCATTTTCTTATCTTATCAAGGTTTAATGCATAGGTATGTAAAGTGCGTTCCTTTTTATAATATTTTTTTTTGACTATATGTTTATATTCGTTCATTTTCTAGCAATATAATAGTTATGAATATTATGATGCATGCACAATTAATAAAATAATGACTTATTGAGTCCAGTTAGTCATAGCGAGTCGTTGTATCAGGTTTCAGCGGAATATCGGCGTTGCATGTTTGAGGGGGGCACGAGTTATGGCATACTCCTTATTTTAATTATTTACACCTTTTACTATTCCTAATTTATGTTATGGATGGTATATGCTGAGGTACTTATAAAAACAAATATGTATATTTTTTTTTGTTTTCAGTACGCGGTCTTTCTCACAGTAATTATCATAATAAAGTTGGTAATTGTTTCATTGGCGTTTACTATCGAGGCACACACTTTGATGAGATATGTTTACTTGCCGATAGATAAGTTCGGCAGTGATCCGGAAATAGAATATGAAATTAACACATTACAGCAATCGGTATGTATAGCCATTATATATTTTAGTTAATTATATGATAAGATTTGGTAGATAGCAGAATGACGTCCGCTGCTGAACATAGGCGTCCTCTTTCGATTTCCACAACGATGGATCCTGTGCCATTTGTATCCATGGTCTCTATGCGATCTTATGGTTTCATATAGATGCATATAATCCAAGATCCCTGAGCCGCCAGACGTCACGTTAGTTTCTGATGAACAAAATGGGCATGATTCAGTAGTGATAAAGGTCTCAAAAAAATTAATAAATCTCATTTATATTCGTGTGCAGTGACCTGTCAATTCTGTACCAAGCGCCGTGTCCACAATGGGACCACGGCACGCGAAACGTTAAAGCGTCTGTAAGGTAATACTGCCGCCCGGAAGTGTCTGGGAGCATTTATTATTGATTTTTAACGATATTGTGTAACATATATGTGAAAAATCAGCTATCAGAATATAAATGAAGTAAGTAGTGTTTTTACGTTCCTTGATTACCTGATATTTGGAGAATGGCCGTCGGACCAAGGTAGCAGGTAGTCATACGATCATAGTACATTCTAACACTATTGAATCATGCACATTTTATTTATCAGAAAATAAATAAATAAATAAATAAATAAATATTGTCAGACAAATTACACAGCGCCATCTAGCCCCAAAGTAAGCTAAGCTTGTGTTATGGGTACTAGACAACTGATAAACATATGTAAATACATTTTTTTTTGTAAATACATACTTATGATACATAGAAAACACCCAGACTAAGACAAACAGACATGTTCATGAACACAAATGTTTGTCCTATGTGGGAATCGAACCCACGAGCGTTGGTGCCGAAGCCTCGTCATTGACCGCTACGCCACCGAGCTCGTCCTAGATAAGTAACGTCTGGCGGCCCTGGGTTCTTCCTCTAATAGATATAGTGTTCCCGTCCAGCCCCCTTACCACCATCTCTTAGCAATGTAATCTTTTAAAACGCGTTTTTTTTACAGGCGAGAATAAAGATCACTTTTTTATACTTCGTCGGATGGCAGGCAAACATAAGTACGACCCACCAGATATGTAATGGTAACCGACCGTAACCTATACACGTTTTCCTTCCTTTCTGGTAACCGCATTCACTCGCAGGAACACAAGCCTATTGGCCTCTAGGAAAACGTTATTTGTCTGCAGTCTTCTGTGATGTGGAGGTACTTCCCCCGTCAGGGATCTTTCAACTACGCTGTAGCCTTTTGCCAAAGCATCGCTTAATCAGAGTTCACCACGTGTGGGTGACGTTAGCTTTGGCTCCAAGATGATGCTGAGTCAATTACATCCCAAAATTTTCACGCTAGGCTTCGCCCGCGTGGTCATTTTTCCCCCCGTCAGAGTTTTTTCGGAATATAAAATACCTTATGTCGCTCTCTACACTAGACCTTACGCTATAACCCGTAGAAACATGTCGATCTATTGCTGACTTTCGTGAAGGACAAACAAATAAACACACTTTTATATTATTAGTACGGATATGGATTATTTTCAGTTCGGGTGCTGCGGCGGTGATTCTTTCATGGATTATCTTGGCATGGAATATGCGGAGCACCAAAATACCACCTACATCATGAAGGAACACGAAAACAACCTTGTCGTCATGGAACTGCCGGAGACTTGCTGTGTCACCCGCGAATATAATAGGTGTGTGAGGATGCACCGCATGGGCTGCAAGCAGGCTATAATTACTGTAATATCGCAGAACGCCAGTGCTATCGGGGTTTTGGGCGTCGCAGTGATGATTATAATGGTGAGTATCACAATGATTTTTCATACCACTAAAGTGGCAAACAAACATACGGGCCGCCTGATGGAAATCAGTTACTGTAGCCTATGAACGCCTGTAACACCGGGGCATCACACGCGCGTTGTCGACTCTAAAAACTTCTTCGCGCCTTTTTTGAAGAACCCCAAGCTGTGGTCTCTCCTATATACTCAGGTTTGTGTGTACAAGTAACTTTGAGTGACCCAACATCACTTTAGTTCCAAAGCTAACTTTACCAGCACGTGGTACATCCTATCGTCTAACAAACGAGGCTTTGGCTAAGGAGAAAACACTGAATGCACACGTAATGCCACGAATAGAGTGAGATAGAGGCGTCTCGCAGAGACCCCAACCAAATTGTCAGGCGATCCATGACCACGACCGCTCCGCCAGGAGCGTACGACCACAGTATAAGTAATAGTACTACGTACAGTATGCCCACTCCCTACCGCTCTCACTTGTCGACCTCACCTCCCCACTAAGACCGATGTGGAACCGTTCCCAACGGATGCCACAACGTACGAATTGACGTCGCTCGTATTTTATTCTCCATTCAGTTTAAAATAAAAGATTGCAGTGAACGGATCTCTCACCACTGATAACTAATTCATGTCTGTCAAAGTAGGATACAAGATACAATTAATACGAGACGTGAATAACCTATTTTATTTTTTATACTACGTTATTAGTTTTAAATAAGGATTATTCTATGTGAATGTGAAATGAATTACATTACGCATGCAGTTATATGGATAGTAAAAAGCTACAATCATGAAATGGTTTACCATAATTATGGTGTTCGGAAGGCGGACATTCTATTTAGTGGTGATTAGAAAATATAAAATTTTCGGTAAGTTAGCAATGGCGATTAAGTGTAGTGTATTTATACTATGTCCGACTAATAATTGAATAATTAATCAGCCCTAGCGAAAATCACGCAAACAGACGTCATTTGGTTTACTACATGTAAACAGGTTTACATTTGTACGAGATTACTAAAGTGATGCATAGTTTGGTTCTCTCACTTTTTGGTTGTAAGTGGTCATCGATTGTCTGGTTAACTCCTATTTCTAGATTATAAATAAAAAACTGAACAAACCATTGTAATGGAAAAATAAATGTTGACACCATCTGTATACCATGCTAATGCCTTAAGGCGAAACCGGTCGGTAAACATAAATGTTTTTTTTTTTCAGGTATTGGGTATATTTTTTGCTTTACTGCTGGCTCTTAACATTAGAAGATTGAAAAGCGCGAAAGCCTTGATCGCTTGGAAAATCAAGGAGCAAGCAATTTTAGGACAGAATGACGTCGTGAAGGCGGAAATAGAGCATGCGAGGTATATCGCGAACACCCAGTCAGTCAACTTCGTTTAACAAGATGCTGTATTGTAGTCAGTGGAGTCAGGTGCAGCGTATTTACTCCTCTTACCATTCCGTATTAAATATTTGTAGCTCTACGTGTCTACGAGTAACTATTAAGTAATCTGTGGCTGCGGTCCCATACGCAGTTACATAGATAAATAATAGAAACCTATGCTTGTGTGCCAAGTGAGAGCATTCCATATGAATTATCCGTAGAAAATTTTTAATTCGTACGCAAAGGAGCTGCTGCGTTGGCAGCGGGGGTGGCAGTACGCGGGTGTTAATATGGCTATGGTAACCGTTTCACGTTACATGTCATAAGCATACAACCCGCCTGTTGTATGCTTATCTACCACCCGATGTAGTATAAAAAATCTATGTATACACATGTATTTTGTCAGTTACCGCTGCAATTTGGGTTAATCTTTTCGTTTGCGAACAGGCGAAGCGGAGCCACTATGCTGAAAAAATTGGCTAATATATATACATAAAAATACAAATATATACATAAAAATACAAATATATACATATCGAATTTAAACATTATGATGCTTTATGTAGCCCACTACCGTTGGGAATGTCTTATCATTTTGACATTTCGACATTTCTGCCATAAAATATTT
The DNA here is from genome assembly GCA_937001555.2 of Hypsopygia costalis. NCBI lineage: Eukaryota > Metazoa > Arthropoda > Insecta > Lepidoptera > Pyralidae > Hypsopygia > Hypsopygia costalis. The sequence goes on from OW443330.2 coordinate 5,383,679, forward strand.
TGAAATAACATAAGTGCAGCTGTTTTTACTAATTTGAAAACTTTTAAAGGGCTTCTGTATCATTAAGATTAGAAAAGATTTTGGTATCACCAAATTTTTCAATATACATATTTCGCGCCTTCAAGAGTAGTGACAACTAAGTATAAATAAGTAGGTTTATATTAGACATAAATATATTATTATACATAAATGTGTATGGATACTATTGTAATAACTCTATCGTAACATAATAGAGTTATATACCCAAGAAAAATATTACAATTATTGTAAAGGCGGATTTATCCTGTGATGAATCAACCCGCCTGCCTTCCTGCAAGCCTTCCAAGTATCTGATATGATAGATATTGTGGATAGGATGTAGTTGATGCAATATTAAGTACGTTAAGAATGATAAGCCCGGTTTTATAATTAAGTCGATATAAGTTCGTAACAACCTCCACCAACGCGCAGTTGAGCAGCGTGGTGGAGTATGCTCTAAACCCCTTCAATAGAGGGGAGACCGGTATCTCAACAATGGAATGATTATGGGTTGATGTCCAAGTTCGTAACAAATTATGTTACTTACGGTAACAAAGTACTTTAAGTAACAAAGTACTTTAAGTAACAAAGTAAGTACTTTGTTACTTAAAGTACTTCAAAAAGACCGGCTTCAGCTTTGGCGGTAGGGTCCCTGTAAGTCCGAAGTACCAAACCTACGTGGCCTTAACTACGTTACATACGGCGGACACACCATACAATGTGTTGTACTATGCCCGTCTGAACGTCAAGATATAAACAATTATTATCAAGACCTCGGCTTCTACACGAAGTATAAGTAGGTATCAAGATAAAATATGCACCAACCTTATTCAATGCAGTAGATTATGCGCGATGCGCATAAAAATATAGATAAGTAAAAAATGTGTGAGTGTCGAAGTACCTCCACCTCACAGAATAGCGCACTAAATAACAATTCCCTTGAGGGTTGTTGTGTACCTGCAAGTGTATTTTTTGAAAAATGGAAAAATTCACCTGCCCCCCCCTAGGTGGGATATGAACCCACGACCTCTCGATGACCGGTCGAGTGCTCTTCCAACGAGCTACCAGGAAGGTTTGCGTTGCTGACGAACCTTTGCATCTTATATTTCTACTGTGTGAGTCACAGTGTGACGTCATCAACCCATTAAGTAATTACACTACTAAAGTAGGCATAGCAGTCCATCGTTGCAGATGCAATTCAGCTATTTTTTTGATAACACCAAACTAATTAAATTATTATTATTTAAATAGTTGTCTTGGCCAACTTGCTGGATAAATATTTTTTGAAAAATGGAAAAATTCACCTGCCCCCCTACCCATCCCACGTAGGAGGGGCAGGTGAATTTTTCATTTTTCAAAAAATATTTATATGGCAATTTGGCCAAGACAACTATTTAAATAATAATAATTCCTGCAAGTGAGTGAGGTCACCAGGAAGGAGTTGCTGCATTGTCAGCGAGGGTAGCGGCGCGCGAACGATTTCATGCTGCGAGCGTTAATATTGATACCGAAACTGCTTCACATCAAGTGGGCCGTATGCTTGTCTGCCCCCCGACGTAGTATAAAAAAATAATATTATTTTGGCGTCTATTGATCTTTTAAAGTCGTCGTCAACCATTATTCATCCTGGGTCATGCCGGGACGCATCCCGGTAGACCCGTAGGTCTACCCTCAATCGAAGGGGTTTGGAGCATAACTCCACCACGCCGTTCAACTGCGGGTTGGCGGAAGCCAGCGTCTTGAAGCCTGATCTTTTAAAGTACCTTTTTAAAATTAATAATAGAACTGGTTTTAAAATAACCTCATATATTTTTTTCTCTCACATTTTCCTAAGTATGTGGTATAGACATGGGCCATTTACAATTAAATTCAAATTGAAAAATCGTTTATTTTCTCTCTCTATGTAAAGATTTCTAACATCTATATGCACTGGTTGTAATACTGTAATTTCTATAATTACAGTATTACAACCAGTGCATATAGATGTTAGAAATCTTTACATAGAGAGGGACTAAGTCGAGGCCTTTATTTCAGTGCACCAGTTCCCTCCCCAGTTAATTGTATATATATGTATAGATTATACTTATGTATAGATTATTTAGCTAAAGAATGTTTTTGCGTTTAATAATAAGTAGATAAAAAACCAACATTCAAATATGCAGGAGTTTTTACAATATGTATGATAAAAATGTAATAATGATTTGTATACTGATAACAAAGATATGTATGTAATGTTTATCAGGTATGTATATATCTTTTTATTTTGTTTGTAAGTATTGTTAATAAAACTAATTTACTGTTTGTTAAGGACTTTTCTTTCTCTTTCTTGTATGTAAGTTCTCAATCACAACAATCCTAGAGGGTCGAACGTGCCACCTGTGTGCAGCACTGGATCCTTTTCAAGATAGAATAACAGTTCCCTCTTAAATGGAGAATTTATGCGAGCGGGGGGTGTGCATAACATGAATATGTCTGTGACTTGGTCTGGATGTTTTCTCTGTGTCATAAACAATTATTATTTACAAAAAATATATATATTTACATATACTTATCAATTATCTACTACCCAACTATATAGTTTGGGACTTTTTTCCTTTCTTTTTTCCTGTTTTTTTTTCCCAGACGGCTTATTAAAAAAATCATAAGGGTAGTGCTAGAACAACACTGTTTGGAAGAGGCCTTTCTAAACAACTGGCAAAAAAACCAACAAAAAAAATTGTAAGTAAAACATTTTTGGTCTGAATAATAGGCTATTTTATTATAGTTTTATTTTCGTTTACACCATCAAAGTACTTATCTTTATGGTTCCAAAATTGCCGAGCAATTTGTCTTACTTGTTCCCCAATGTCCTCATGAGGACCATAGGCCATGTACGGTGGTGTGAACTCTCTGTATGCTATGCACACTCTCCGAGATATGATATCCTCACGGAGTACACAGTGCTCCCAGTGGTATCTTGGCTCACCATACAGAATAAGGAGTGATCTTCTGGAATTTCAAATTAAAGATTCATAATATTACCAAAATTTTACATAATTATGACGAGCCCGGTGGCCGAATGGCTGGCAATGGCTACATTGACTCCGAGATTGCAGGTTCGATACCCGCATGATACAAACATTTGAGTGCATGAAAATGGCTGTTTGTCTTGGTTTGGGGGTTTTCAATGTATTAGAAGTATATTTTAGTACATTTATCAGTTGTCCATAGTACAAGCTTTGCGTTTAATTTAGGACTAGATGGTGCTGTGTAAATAGTGGAGAAATATATATTTCTTTTTAATCCTAATAAAATTTTACTTTGTATTTTCATTCTAGTTTAGACTAGTTTTCCAAGCTACAATTCTCAGGGTACACCAGAAGTTTATAAAATAAATAACACAGCAGTTGCTTAGCTGAATCCCAAGCGCAACATGCCTGATAATGAGATTAAAAAAATATAAAAATATTAGACAAAAAAAAGCAAGTGTCACCACTAGTCTGTTTAAACACAAAGTTAAGTTGGAGCACAGCAATTTAGTGAGTTGTACAGACATACTGTCATGTTTGGACTTTTTCACCCTTCTGATGAAGGAGTTAGTTCTTTGCCCTTGTGTTTTGATGCCTGTTTGAATTGGCAGTGGCAATATGTAACTATGATTAAGCAGATGGGACTTTTGAATAATTGAAATGTCAAAATTTGCCTTACCTAGGCATTGGTATTCTTACAATAATATCAGCATCACACTTCGGCTTGGTTGCTTCCAATGCTGAAATTTCTGTGTCACCTAAAGTTATAATACTATTGTCAGGTGCAACAACGGGCTGGTATTCCGCTGCACAGTGAAGATTGTACTGTGTTGTGTCACCACAGAATGGTGTCATAGTAAGAACAGAATCTGATAAACAATTTACAGTTACAATGCGTTCCCCCCAAATCCAACAATCATCTATATGAGGATCTATGGATGCACCTCTCACTGGGTCATATTCAAGCGAACATTGTTCAATCACTTGATAATCTTTCAATAATTCAACTGTTGCAAACCTCTCCTGTAAATACTTGGAAAACTCTGGAAAACCTTCAAAGTTTCCAGAACCGACTTTTTTCTTTTTAAAATTTGTCTTTGGCCCATAATTCTGTTTGCGCCGGCCACTTTGTGATATATCCCATGGAACTTCATCTATATTTTCCATCAGAAGTGTTTCTTCTTCTTCATTTATGAAATTTAATTGTATATGAACCCCAGGATAGTCGATACTGTCTCCTTCGTGGTGTGGGTGTTGCTTGTAGGAATCTACATCCCATCCTTTCCACGCTTTATTACAATAGGGGCAATAAACATAACCTTTATTTTTATCCAATTTCAACTGAAGTTTGAACTTTTCCGCACCATGTTGAGTTTCACATATTAAGCAAGTTCTGCAACCCTTACAGCCACACGGTCGTGGTTTTGTCATTATTAAAAATATGTATTTAATAAATTTAAAAAGGTTAAAAGAAATTGATTTTTAACTGTCAGTCACTAACTAATAATAAACAAATAGTGTTGCCATATATAGCTAGCTAGATCCCAGTCGCCAAGAATTTGGCTCTTATTAGCCTAAAGCCTGGTACATAATAGCGAGGCGTAACCGTAACTTGCATGATACAGTAACAAGATTCCAGTGTGTACGCGTGTTTCAGTTAAGCCTCTTGACGTCGCCCAAATGCTTTCACCGAGCGTACATACTCATTTTGCGAGCTATAACTGCAACCAACAGATACAGTAACTAGGCTCTAGTGTGTACGAGAAATCTACATCACCGTAACCGTAATGACAAGCCAGATCTATCCGCAGTTTTGTAACTGCAGTATGTCGGACGAAGTGTATCTCGCTTGCAGCATACGTACTTGTAGATGCATTACTTCGATGATCATAAGCGGCCAAGAAGATGGTGGATTCATAGAATGTATCAGGAAAGAAGAGATCTACTTTTTATTTTATATAATTTGTGGTTTCCATGTGCGTCTATCAGCAAAAGACATTTATCCTCTGATCATTCACTCATGACGAAAAAACCTCGAAAATATTAGGAGGTTTGCGGCGGCTTGCAACAACCTTCCTTTGACGTCCACGAGCGCACTGTGAGCGCCCTTTGATTTGCGGCAAAAATCGACAACCGTTGGCTCGCTGTGAGTCGCTCGTGTAGTGCTCGTTACACGCTTGCGAACCACGTACCCACTACGTTTTTGGTAACAGTAACGATTACGGTTACGTGCAGCGTTACGGTTACATAAATGAGTACTTTGTAATCGTCGGCTCGCAGACATACTGCTCGCAACAGGTTTGCGAACCACGTACACATTATGTATTTTGGTAACAGAATATGCAACGGTTACGGTTACGGCTCGATAATGAGTGAGTACCCGGCTTAATGTTGCCCATTTATAAAATATAAATTCATTTTTATGAATTCAAAAGTAGCCATAAATCGCCTCATTTTATTTCAAATCTTCGCAGCAGTACTTCGCACTTCATATTTCAATTCATGCTTAATATGAACTAAACTTGAACTTGAACTTTCTAAAGTCGCATACCTTTTTTATTATATCCTAAATGGCGATAAGTCGTCTAATCTGGCAACACTGTGAGGAAACTGCAAGCAAAATACGATGACGTGCGATTATTAGTGTTGCCAACTCCTGTAAACCTGAGTCGCTAGACTCAAGCCCAAAAGTCGCTACATTGTCGCTAAAACTGATGAAAGTGGGAGCTGCTATCAATTTTGAAGAGAAAAATTCTTTAGGCGCTCTGAGCATAAAAAAAAGTGTTTAAGTAACATCTGTCGTCATGACCTCGTGACTCGTATGGTCCTAAGCTTAGTAGCTTACGGGCCTTCTACTAGTGTTTTTTTCCCAAACATTCAGCCATGCATTAAAAAACATTTTGAAAAATCATTTGCAGGAGACCCGAGTTTTATTTAAGTTGAATTTTCAATTAACTTAGAAAACTTCAAATAAATAAAGTTAATTATTTGCCTAAAACTGTCGGCCCTTAACTTAAATTTAGATAAAGCTAACAACGTTTATAATTTAAGAACGACATTCATGTTTTTGTCAAAGAAAAATGTATTCATCACTGACTCTAAAACTGTTTATTGCGTGTCCAAAAGTCGCTTTATAAGACATAAGCAAAAGTCGCCATTTCTAGCTACCAAATCGGTAAATTGGCAACACTGGCAAGAATGACACTACATTTGGATGGAAATATTAAAGATTTTGGAAAAAAAATCTAAAATCGAGTTTTTATTAAGTTAAAATTGATTTTTAACCACAGACATTCAACTATTGACATTGAATGTCTGTGTTTTTAACAGATTAACAAAATGTCAAATATCACAATCGATCAATATTGTATTGTACATACGGGACTTACCGACATCGATATTAGTAGTTGTCGGGAACGTGGAATCCTGCGATCCTCGCACAAGACAAACACAGCTTATTTAGATATCGATATCATGATGTGGGCAATTGATATTCTCCATTTCATGAAATCATCGACCACATAATGATGTGATGATCAACTCTAAAATCTGGGGCCCGGGGGTAGGGCCCCAGATTTTAGATCACATCACATCACATCAAGCAGGAACCGATTCCGATCGAATATTTTGATTTCAAAAATAGGTCTTATATTAAATTAATGACAAACTTCTTCAGCTTAGTCGGTAGAGCTCTAGGGTCTTTCCCAGATAGGTAAGCTTATCAGAATTACCACCAATCTAAACTGAAGTTTTATTTTCGTAATCAAAAATTCCAATGCTAATCGGCTTCATTTTCGGCGGCCCTGCCCCCCTAGCCAAGTGTAATTCGTAGCGTAACGAACGTTAGATAGATCACGTGAATTAGTCAATTCTCAATTTTTCAAAATGTTCGATTTTGACAAATGTCACGTGATCTAACTAATGTTCGTTACGCTACGAATTTATTACACTAAATAAACGAAGAAAAAAAGAAGCTAAGCAATTCGCTTAATTGTTTTCTGTTACGTTTGAAATTGTCTGGACAAGGTTTCTATAGAAACCCACAGGAATGAGAATGGGAATGGAAAGAATGAGCCACAGCGAAGCGTGGGCGCGGTTCGCTAGTTTTTAATAAAACGCCATTTATATGCAATATTTTATTTAATGGAATAGTATTTATTCGTTATAAATTGCGCAATATCTTTAATGTAAACTATAAATTATTAAACATTCACTATTAGTTTAATTATTTACTAATTTTTTTAAGTAGAAAAACAACAATAATTTATTAAGGAAACAAAATTTTATAACAATAAAAATTGATCTCGGTAATGATATATTATTTTTTAACAACAAAAAGTGGGAATTTTATTATAGCATACAAATAGGCACTACGTATTTACGTAATTATCCGCATCATTGTAGGTACCTACTTACATATTTAATGTAATATGATAATTCAATGCCATATGATATGTGTAAGTTTTCCAAAAATATTAATTCACATCATCTACGAGATTGATAATGTCAGCTGAGTTCTGAGTTAGATGACGTTTTGTACTGAAAGCGGAGTTTAAAATCGTTAGCTCAGATTTAAATGCAATACATAAATAAGAACATTAATATAAGCTGCGCGGGATCAACCGCTTGTAGACCGGAACATTTCCAGTACAAGAGGGTCCCGCGTAATGCACCATATGCTACGTAGGTCTCATGGCTACGCAGGAGCATGTTATGCTGGTAGTGTCACGGTCTACAAGCGATTGGCTGTATAATAACATGATATTGCATAGTATCGTGACATAGGTTGCGTCCGTAGCTGTACGTGGAATCTTTTTTTATGATGGTTCTATGTACTCGACCACCATTAACTACAATATTACATAATTTATACGCAAGGACTTCCTTTTACGTATAAGCTGTGGTATAAGTAAATTACAACTAAGGGAGGTACCACTACCACAGAATCAAAAAATATGGTTAGAGTTGTTTGTAAAAATTATAGAACATTAATAATATTCTTACAAAGAAGATGACGTACTTTTATATCAGTTATCCAACACTTAAAATGTGAAAAATTCTACGCATAATTGCCATGAATGGCTGTTTTTGGATATTTTTTGCGTAAATATTTCCCTGTGTTACGAGTACATTTCAAATGTTGATTTGACTTAAAACTTCATTGCTTAGTGAGAATTAGAGTATATCATTTTCGTTTTTATAATTAATTCTTTGCATACTTTTTTTTTCACATAACGGCATAACTATAATCTTTATGAAAACTTACACTGAGGCATGAGGAGATCATAAAACAGATGAATCCGTTGTTAATGAATTTGTTTTTCAATACTGTGTTTGGTACATATTACATCATGTCATTACTGTGTGAAAGAAATAGTGCGGTAATTTAAAAGAATATTACAATTATTATTACCTATTACTTAATTTTTATGTACCTACAACTTTTTTGAAAACTACGACTACGTAGAAATGTGTCAAAATGTAAAATGTGTCTCATCATAAATGTCTTATGATATCGAAACTAAGTTTATCCGACCACAAAAGATGACCAGTACCAGTACAGACCAGTAGGTAACCAGCATCGTCTCTACTTACAGTTTGGACCTCAGGGTCAGGGGTGATGCATAGAAGGTAGACTGCTACCAATTTTTTAACGCGATATTATACAACCAATTACAATGAGAGGTTGTAAGTGTTGCAAAATTATATCTAGTAGATATTTATATGTGTTTTTAGTTTTTATAAGTAGAAGAGTCGGGCGACTATTCTACTTAATAAGTATTCCTGAAATAATATAACATAATATGTTATATTATTTCGTAAGTCGACATGAAAGTGAATGCACTCAGGAATTAGCTACACATGGCTTAGTAGAGACTGCACTGATCATTTTATTAATATAAGTTATATATACTTTGTATTGTTTATTAAGTGTAATACATATAAAATATATAAGGCTATAAGGGCTCAAACATCGAGTGGAATGTTATTGTTAACGACAGAGGCAACTGCGGCCGTCGACAGCCTGCGGCAGCAGATGCGCCCGCTGCGTCTGTTCGTGGCGGTATTTTAGTCAATTTGAAACGATTTATTCTTTCCAGCAAAAATTCTCCGTTCGTAAAAATGGTCTTCATTTGTAGTACACGTTAGTAGAGACAGCAGCTAGTAACATAACAATTACACTACCGCGTAACGCTACTAATGCTACGCATGCCTTGAGGCTACGCAGGATCATTTTATACTGGAAGTGTAGTCTACAAGCTGTTGTCTATACAAGTGATTTTTGTGAGAGGATTAGCTTTAGCGGGACTGTCATCAAAATCGTCAAAATTTTCAATAGCTAGCCTATAAGGTTCCTCAATCGAGTATAGTGTCTGTTAGTAAAGTTAATATACCTATCATATTAACTTAATGAGTAGTACATGTATGGGCAAGCCCTATTGATTTAAGTTCTTTACAGAAAGAACATTTCATGATATTCAATTTATAAAGTTATATTGTAAAGTAAATAAAAAAAATATAATGTTATATATTATATGTATATGATATGACATATTAAAACGGATCGATGGGCTTGACGATAAAGAGAAATGGACCTTTAAACTTGTTAGCCAGTGGAAACCTTAAAAGAAGTCGTGTACGGGTTTTAAATGACCCTCCGCTGTAAATACAAAATTTATAACAATATTTTGTGGCCAGCCACATTACGAATTTTCTTAAAATTTCATAAATACTTATAACATTATATTTAATAAGCCATTCGGCCTCTAACAAAAACTATATCGCACTTTAAGTTGCAATGAATATATACCTACAAATATTTAAGCATTTTTGTGTAAGATATAGTTTTGTGCTAAATATAATCAACGGAATATTTTACTGACTTTAAAATTATAACGTTGTAACTTAAATAAATAGCAAGAAAGTGATCTTCAATTAAAAATTAAAGTATTCACCTGCAGGTGTATACTTATATATATAATAAATCTGTTATAATTTTAAATGTACTTATATAATGTTTCTAATAAAACCACAGATCATCTAGGTCAGGTGGTCTATGCTTAAACCATACCATATTTGTACCACGATGACGACAAGCAAGCATAATGCTCGTCTGATAAAGGCGCAACATTGTATGTAATGCAGTATGTTGTGTATTTAAGACGAGTACCTACATGATAAAAATATGTATTACTTATGAAGATAATAATGGGAATTAACGCGATCATGAATAAGGGAATTACATACTTTTATTATTGCCTGACGTTTCGACCGGCCGTGGTTGAACAGTCGTCAGAGATTTTTCATCTCCCCCAAGAATAGAAGACAATAATAAAGATATGTAAATACTCTTATACATGATCGCGTTAAATCCCGTTATTATTTTCATAAACCATGCAACACGAAAGTTTAGAAGTTATGATAAAAATATTAGTCGCAATACACTCATATTTGAACGTCTTGGGGAATTGTGAATTCACGTTAATTGCACAATTAATTGAAACTGTCTCGATTAAAACATTCATCATATGCCTGTTTGTCACCAGAGTGGTATAAAACAATAATAATATATATTCTTACTCAGAGTGTTAAGCTCAGCAGTTCAGCACCAATTATACCAATCACATATCAATTACCTATACTCGTATTTCCAATTTCCAATAATAATTATACGTATTCTGAATTAAATCCTTTTTAGTACATTTGCATAATTATAATAGCGTGAGTTAAACCTATGCACCTATTAATTAATATTTTAATGCACGTTAACAATGGCAGTGAATAAGGTATCAAATACCTTTTTTAATGTAGGTATTTTATTTTAGATTTTTTGACAGTATTCTTTTATTCATACTTAAGTTATTAAAGTTACATATTATTTGCCTTTTAATTATTAATCCGTGTGGAATAAAGTTTATACCTACAAAGTGTTAATGATATGACGCAACAAACTTTAAAATTTTAAGCAAACGTCAATTTAATCAATAAACCTATAATTAGCGGGTAAGTATGTACGTATGTAGTTCATTTGTTACAAAATATCCAATTACAATGTAACTGTATAAATCCATACAATTTTACTCATTTCAACATTTGCGTCAAGTCATTGACACCGTGCGTATTGTGTATCTTCAATTCGTTCGTGTCTATTTCAAAGTGATGGAAAGAATTCGAGTGACCGAATATCAGTTCCAGGGCGGGATTTTCTCGACGAGTACTTTCGTCACAGATATTTCAATCGAGTTCTTCAAAGTCGAGAACTCGGAAAGTGGAGTGTGGATGGAGCGCAGGAGGCGGCGGCGAGGGTGTCGGTGGGGCTACCACGACGGCAGGCGGCCGCAGCCCCGGCGCCGCCTGATGCTAGTCTTCCACCAGCTCCCAGAGCATGAGAGCAGCGTCAGTACCGCCCGCGGACACCATGCAGCGGTCGTTGAACAAGAATCGTGCACTGGATAGGGAGCCGCTGTAGACCTTCATCTCGTTGTATTCTGCTTTTGGACTGGCGCATGGATATCTGCAATGGTAAATAGTAATGATATGTAGTTAAGCTCTGGCACTTACCAATGTCTTAAAAACAAATACATTGTTACTTTGTACAAATGTGTGAAGAAATATTATAATACGAACCTGAATAGACGTACGTATCCATCGGTGTCACCACTCACTAACAAATCATGAGCCGCCGAACGACTAGCAGTCGATATCAAGGTAGTCATTGGGTAGAATCTGTTGTTCCACATTCCTGAAACAAGGAGTACGGTGTTTTTTAGGTGCCCATATTTGTGATGACTAGATAATTTTAGTTTTTTAAAAACACTGAAGTACACTAAATTATTTATAAGTATCACAGATGTTCATACGTAATGACGTAACCAGCAAGTACCTGATACGAGGAATCCAACAGTTGAATTATATGTTGACCATTTTACATCCTTCATTGCGATTGGACTCTTCTCAGGCGATAAGGCTTTAATGTCCCCTATAAATTAAAATTATTATTAAGATATTTAAATGTAATCTCAGAACGCAGCAACTGTCCTCTACAACTGTCTGTCTATGAAATACAGTCAATACTTACAAAATGCTAGGTCATAATCAGCAGTAACAGTCTGCAAGTAATTCCCATCGAGGCTCCAGTCCAGTTGGACAAGAGGTTGAGCACCTCGAATTTTGTTGGATTTTTTGTAGGAAAACCCATCTCGTGATACACGGAACAGATATATGCTGCCGTTTTGAGAACCAATGGCAAGAGTATCTCCGGCTGAAACATTTATACACAAACAATGAGAAGTTACTTAATCGGGTATTGAATTTCTAATAGATTCAGTAAATAGCTTACCAGAATTATACGATAGGCAATTGAGTGGTGAGCCACATACTCTTAGAGTAGCCACATGAGCGCCCGCATCAGCGTTTAGAACTACTAAGTGGCCTTCTGTGCTGCCAGCTGCTAAAGCTCCACCACCAGGGTGCCATGCAAGCGACACACATTCATATCCAACCTGGAAAAGTATACACAAACTTATTCATTTCATCTCATCGATACTTAAAGGTTGGATGGTAGAGATAAATCCGCCTTTTTACATGTTATTATTTTAATGTTTTGGACTACAAAGAGAAACTTTCTTACGAGACAGAAATTCTTAGTATGTTCACGTATGTAACGGACCTGAGTAGCGAACACCAGTTTATGTCCTTTCCACAGTGCAATGTTTTTGTCATGACCGGCAGTAGCGAACATTTCGTCATCTGGATGAACAGCCAAGCCCATGAGCTGTTTATGATGACCGAAAATCACCTGCAAATAGGTCATAGAAAATCAATTCGATTAAATAATTACGATAAATGGCGAGAGAAGTATATTTCTGATACGACGACATCGAGTAAATCTCGTCGTGGCGCGTCGAGTAAATGCAATCATGTATGCAACACTCCCTGATGTGATAATAGTGACTGTGTTGCCACTCGGGTTGCTAATAAAGTATCTCCTCATCTATCTTATCTACTTTCCTAATAACTTGACTTACTCTCAGGAACACAATGTCCCTCATAGACCGAAGATTAGGTGGTAGACATTACTTACAAAGATAAGCTTGACTATCTACTTTATTTTCTATTCAACGTCGGGTGCAAAACAAGCATACGATTCGCCTGACATAAAGTGGTTACTACGGTAACCACTTGCCCTAAAGACACTTGTAATACAATATTGTTATTACTATTATGTCGTTTTACGTATATATATCTCGTAAAGAAAGCTGCTAGGGAATTATTATTTGGCTACGGTTTCCTCTAGGATGGAGACACTTGAGCCCCTTATACTGTGGTATATAGTGCTATAGGGTAGCTTTTTTTTTTTTAGCCATATTAACGCTCGCAACTTAAAATATCGCTCGCGCGCCGCCACCCCCGCTGCCAACGCAGCATCTCCTTCCTTTCTGGTAACCTCACTCACTCGCAGGAACACAACAACCCTCAAGGGAATTGTTATTTGGCTGCGGTATTCTGTAAGGTGGAGGTACATTCCCCAGTCGGGTAGCTTACAATTACGCTCCCTACCTCTCTTTTCGCCAGAGCTTCGTTTGTCAGTCAGCAGGGTGCACCGCGTGCAGGTGAAGTTGGCTTTAGTTCAAAGGTGTTGATGAACCACTTACACTCCAAAATAGTAGCTATACCCTATAGCACTATTTACACAATATTTGTAGTAATATTTTGTAATGGATTGCAGTGCGAGTTCTCTGATCTACTATTCTCAAATAAGTCATATTTTTTATTTTTGTATGAGAGAGAGCAAGCGAGCGGTCAGTGGGTAGCTTTCGGGGCGGGTTGTTGGAGTTGGGGTATACTCTTCGGGGCACTATGAAACGTGCAGAAAACAAAAAAAAATAAAATAAAAAAAAAATCTGTTTTTTAAGGGGCATGGGACTTTTTTTTTTATTTTTTTTATTTTCAAATTTTTATATGCGCACATTAAAGATGACATCAGATAGATCATTTCTTGTCATGTACAACTTTTTCGTACAACGCGCCGTTTTCGGGAAAAATAGACTTTAACAATGTATGAGTCTGAGGCCTTGGCCAATTTTTAGAAGATATTTTTTTCTTTTTAAATCGCACATTTTTATATGCGCACATCAAAGATTACATCAGATAGATCATTTCTTGTCATATACAACTTTTTCGTACAACGCGCCGTTTTCGACAAAAATAGACTTTAACAATGTATGAATCAGGACTTAGCCAATTTACTTATCTATCAATATACTTATATCACTACCGCCAATAAAAATCAGCAACACCATGGGATCGCCGATCCGTTGCCAGCTTTTTAAGGGAAAAATTGACTCGTTCTTGAAGGCCCATGTCGTATTTATTTGGGAATACTGCTGAGGGAAGTTGATTTCACAATTTCACAGTTCGTGGTAGAAAATGTCTTAAAAATGGTACTGTGGTAGAATGCCAATTATCAAGATAATATAGATGGAATTCAACTATACCTGATTGAATCGTCTTTGTAGAGATCCTTCCATGATATTATTTCGGGTAGTCCCAACATACAAATTGCCATCATTCCTGCCAGGCCTTTGAGGGTAGATGCTTCGAACACCGCCAGCTGATTCTGGTAGCTGAAAACAATGGTACTAGCAATAATGTAATGTAAAAATATATATAGTTTGTAAGAATAAAAGAAATAGTCTACGACTAGCGCGAAATTAATGTCAAACTTATTTTCTTTTTTTTTTGTGATAAAGGTAAGTATTTAATTTAAAAAAAGACAAATACATGGTGACTATTCTCGAGATGGTGTGTAAGAAGCTCACCATTGTAACGAAAAATAAAGAGTACTCGTTGCAACAACAAGTAACAAACCTTCGTTTCAGTGATCTTCTTGTAGTTCTGCAGAGAATCCCAAGCAGCAATTTTCCTATCTTTCTCTCCTCCTGATATCAACGTGCCTTCAGAAAGCATTACTAACGAACTTATTCCCTTGATGTGAGCCTGAAACGGGTAATATTTCATCAATTTGTGCAAATGTAAAGAAGGCATCATCTGACCCTAACTCAAATATCTCCATATTTCGTGCAATATACATGTTTATACCACCGAGAAACGACTTTTTTTTTAATAGAATTGAATTTTAAAATTCATCAAACGTGTAAACTGTTTTAAAAAATACAATACAATACAGTTTATTGCACCAATAACAAAATACAAAAAAAAGGACATGTACAGAATTAGAGTACAAAGGGTGGCCTTATCGCGATGCTATAATACGATACATGAGATGAGCATCTTCCTTTTTTAAGTCCTAGTCGGTTCGAAAACGTACGTACAACACCAACGATAGTCCCTAATCCAAAGTATTACTCAACCAAAAAAAGCAGGTATGTAAATTTTATGTATATGTGACATTATATACATGAACATGTATATGCAGCTATGTGAATTTTATGTATGATAAAGTAGATATGAACTGATTGCTTTCGTAAAGTATCGTTAAACTTATTGTGTTATGGAATAAGACGAATTAAGTCTGTCAGAGGGCTATATAAAAATACTATCAACACAGGCATGCAGCCTGCACAGGAACAAAACATGTGAACATACCTCAAATTCCATACGTACAAAATATGCCCCATCACTATCTACACTGTAGATGGTAATGAATCCGTCGCTGTCAGCAGTTACGACATCGCCATCTTGTTCAAACTGCAGTGCAGTTACGTGTGTCCGGGAAGGCTGAAAACGATATCAAAACCTTAAAATCTTAACTTGCACTTAAAAAATCATTAGTGCTCCGAATTTCGAACATTCAGTAACTTCTGAGGACCAAAATTAATTAAACTTCGAACATGCACTTACTTTTACTTTTTTATTATGATACTAGTAATGTAAAAACTTACAGGCTTAATGATATCAGTGCGTTCGAAAAATCCATCTTTTCTACGATTCCAGAAAGTCAAATGACCCTTTCCATGAGTGATCAACAGATTATCATCTAATGGATGGAAAGCGGCGCCGGTCAATTCCTCTTGTAGTGTCTAAAATACGAAGTGTAATAATACTTATAATTTATATATATATCATGTATATCTAGAAATATATTTTATATGTATTACTATACTAATTTTTGTTTTAATGCCGCGTACGTGATTCTTTGCACCCCCAAACATCGACCTACAGGAAATAGCTTCATCAAACTGCAACAACACTTCCAGTATAAGATGATCCGGCGTAGTTAAGAGACGTATGTAGCATTCGTACCACTGCAGCACTGCGAGGGACACTTTATACTAGTATTATTGTCTGCAAGCTATTATGCTATACCGAAATATAGTAGTCACTGAAGTTTTAAATTAATAAATTAAATTAATAATAAACAACTTGTCTCGCTTCAATTGGTCAAAGGTCTTCGTATTATAATTCATTTCAAGTTTATGCCTCATAGATGTTTTTTTTTTATAATTCCTATTTAAAATCATTGTATAATATATTTTGATATCATGTACAGCGTAAAAATTACAGACCAGTAGGTTAGGTAGACTGTGGTAAAAATATTACTTATCATAAAAGTTCAAGATACGGCGTCACGCGTTGCATTATGCAAAGTCAGAAGAAAAACGTTTACATGAAAAAATATCGCGTGAAATACTCGCGAAGAAAAACAAGTGACACGAATAACGTTAATTATTATGCGGAACGTAATACGAACAAAGGGCCAGTGAGGTGACACGTTTGGCCTCGACTCAAGTCGACACGTGGCTCGCGTGACTGATAGCCTGTATGACAAATATGAAGATTAATTTCAAAATGGCGCGAAAATACATCGTATTGCATTTTGTAGGAATTTTGTCGGTATTAGAATGCAATTTTGAAATCGTAAGATTTATGTTAAAAAGTAATAAAGCTCGTTAGTGTCTATTACTCAATTCTCAGTGTTGAAATACGTGGCTATTATAATAAATGTAGAGTCAACCACTCGTAGACCGTAACACTTTAAATTCAAGTGGTTATAAGTAGATACGAGAATACGTAGCATTCGTAGATGGTTCAGTATAAGGGTGCCCTGTATAGATACGTGAATACTCTTATACTGAAAGTGTTGTATTTTTTTTTATACTGCATCGGGTGGCAGACAAGCATACGGCCCGCCTGATGTGAAGCGGTTACCGTAGCCATATTAACGCTCGCAACATAAAATATCACTCGCGCGCCGCCACCCCCGCTGCCAACGCAGCATCTCCTTCCCTTCTGGTGACCTCACTCACTCGCGGAACACAACAACTACGCAACTGCGGAACCCTTGAGGGTCAAGGGTTCTCCAGTTGCGTAGTTTACAATTACGCTCCCTACCACTCTTTTCGCCAAAGCTTCGTTTGTCAGTCAGCAGGGTGCACCGCGTGTAGGTGAAGTTGGCTTTGGGTCAAAGTTGGTAAATGTTGATGAACCACTTACACCCCAAAATGTAATTTAAAATTTAAATTTTTGTTTCTTTTGCCAACGAAAGAAATAAAAAGCTCCATACTTCGCTGTACCGTAGCTCTCTATTGTCAGGAACTCGTTCAATAATTACCTGGATGTGCTACATGCAGGTGTAGTTGGAAGATGAAATTAGTTTTTTATAATGTTCTTGCATATTTCTGATAGTAAAAAATAATTTTAAAAATGGGTACAAATGTACTCGTAGCTAATCGTAGCACCTCTACAATTAGCTATATACGAATATTGACAATAACTACAATAGAGTGAAAGTTACGCAAACTTAAAAATATTACTTTATCTGTCACCAAGGAAACTCGCATAATGTAAACATAAAGATTAGTTCATAACTAAAACTGAATAAGGACTATTACGGCTTGCCGTAGCTTCGTAGCGGCGTAGAGCCGTAGCGTAGGCGTTGGTTGTAGCCGCGTAGCTAGGGGCGTGCCTTTGGGTGTGTTGAACCCGGCCAATGCGGTGTCGTGTTTTCAAACAACTAGTGTCACTGATTCTGAAAGTATGTTTGTTTGTTCGTCTTGCTATTATGCCTATAATATCTTACGTCAAATTAGAATAACTCTGAATTTTATTTCCGTAAATTAACAATTTATTGTTATCTACTAAACTAAGATTGTTTGTTAAGAGTCCGTATCTGAAATTGCAACGATTTTGTAAAAAAAAATGCTCAACTTTTCAGCTTTGTTTTCCGGAAAGTATTGTATTTGAATATATATTATGAAAGCAGCCATTCTAATGCGGACAAAAGAAACTAATTACTTTTGTTTATTGAATACATAATTTGGATAAATCAATACATATAATAAAATTGTAACTGGCCGCTGTCTGTACATTGAAGATATATAAAAAAAACTAATATAGGGGGGCTTTATGAACGCAATAGAACCCAAAACAATGATTTTTAGAATTTTTGTCTGTTTGTCTGTTTGTCGGTTTGTCTGTTTGTCTGTTTGTCCGTACGTTTGTGCACGCTAATCTCAGAAACGGCTTAACCTATTTGAATACGGTTTTCACTAATGCGTTAAGGTTTGCTCAACTTAACATTTAGTGTTTGTTTCATTTCAATCGGTTCATAAATAAAAAAGTTATATCAATCTAAAAAGTCACATATAAAATGGTACAAAATAACCAATCAATTGAATTGACTGAAACTTTTCAGTTGAATTAACTGAAACTTTTTGAAGGTATTATGTTATCATCGTTAAAGTAAATAAAACAATGAGAGAGATGTTTAGAGGTCGTAGCGCTAACTCAAGTTAAGCAACCCCTGTCGTGGTTCCAACTAGGATGGGTGACCACAATTGGCACAAAAAATATATCAATTGGCTTAGTAATAATTTTGTGTGCAGAAATGGAAGATATATAAGAAAATCTATTACAGGGGGGCTTTATGAACGCAATAGAACCCAAAACAGTGATTTTTAGAATTTTTGTCTATTTGTCTGTTTGTCTGTACGTTTGTGCACGCTAATCTTAGAAACGTCTTAACCTATTTGAACGCAGTTTTCACTAATGCGTTACGGTTTGCTCTACATAACATTTAGTGTTTGTTTAATTTCAATCGGTTCATAAATAAAAAAGTTCTATCAATCGAAAGAATCTATATACATAAAATTCAAAGTCCTGACTGACTGACTGACTGATATATCAACGCACAGCCCAAACCGCTGGGTCTAGAGATTCCAACGCACGTAGGTTCCTTATGACGTCTAGGGGTATACTAAGACATGATTATTCAAAATTCATTCCCTAAGGGGATGAAACTGGGGTTCAAAGTTTGTATGGGGAGACAAGATTACTTGGACAATTTTATCCGAAACTTTTCAAAAGTACTTCTATAGATAAATGAGTAAATACGTGTTTCAGGATTTTTCAATATTCAACCCCTAAAGGGGTAAAGTGGGGTGATAAAGCCAAAAAATCGTCATGGGTATTGTTTTTATAGTTTATCGGGTCGCTGATTACGAAAACAACAACGATTTTAAAATTCAATGTGGGTAACTACCTCAATAGGGGATGATTGTCAAGAATCATCCCTGGGGTGCGATGGGGTTGAAATTTCTAAAATGGGATGAAAAAGTCTGAATATCGTGATGGGTATTATTTTTATGGTTTATTGGGTCGCTGGTTACGAAAAAACAACTAAATTATAATCAAACGTAGCCGACGTGACATAAAATCACCCCTATGGGGGTGCAATGGGGTTAAAACGTCATGATATGAATATGGGTGATAATGCCATGGTTTTCTGGGACGTTATTTCTGAAAATGGCATCGATTTGAATATATAACATAGTGTACACGAAATTGCTTTAAAGGTTTTTTTATTAATTTTATTCCTAAGAGGGTGAAACGGAGGTCCAAAGTTTGTATGGGGAAACGAGATTAGTTTGACTATTTTACCTAAAAATTTACACGATTACTTCTATAGATAAATGAGTAAACACGTGTTTTAGTATTTTTCCAAAATTCAACCTCAAAAAGGGTAAAATGGGGCCAAAAAGTCTGAAAATTGACATGGGTATAGTTTTTATGGTTTATCGGGTCGCTGGTTACGAAAACAACAACGATTTTAAAATGCAATGTGGCTAACGTATCCATCATCCCCTTTTGGGGTACGATGGGGTCGACATGTCTAAAATGGGGTGAAAAAGTCTGAAAATCGTCATGGGTATTGTTTTTATAGTTTATCGGGTCGTTAATTACGAAAAAGAACAAATATTTTATAATGCAACATAGCCGACGTGACATAAAATCACCCCTGTGGAGATGCGATGGGGTTGAAATGTCATAATATCAATATAGGTGTTGATTCTATGGTTGCCTGGGACGTCAATTACGAAAATAGCATCGATTTGAAAATATAACACAGTGGACACGAAATTACATCAAATGATTTTTCAAATTTTACCTCTAAGAGTGTGAAACGGAAGTCAAAAGTTTGTATGGGGCAACGAGATTAGTTGGACTATTTTATCCTAAACTTTACACGAGTACTTCTATAGATAAACGAATAAACATGTATTACCCCAAATTTCACGCGAGCGAAGCCGCGGGCGAAAGCTAGTCTCATAATATAGTTTATTAAACTAGGTCGTTCTAAAATTACTCATTAGTTTATCATTAGGCTAGATTGTAATAATATTGGCGTCTTAAATAATTTTAAATTTACACTAACAATAAAAAGAAAGATTCTTTAGTAACTGAAAAACATTAACAGTAAAGCGTCCGCCCCCAAGTTAATCAGCAATTGCGATAAATAAATTTTGCTTTAATCATTCTATTAAACAAAAAACAGAGTGAATGAGTATTATCACAGAGAAAATAACAGATATTACGTCAGTATTGGTACTCGCACAGTGAAATACTTGACCGACGACGGCCTTATCGCGCCATTATCGTCTGGCCCATCTATGAAGCCTTGAGGCGGGACAAGGTTATAGACAAGCGGACGAGACCATGGCGATATAATGCGTAAAACAGTGGTCATATGACGCCAATTTCAACGAATGCAAGTTGACAGTATCATTTCATTATCTTGTTTTCTAAATCTAATATTCTTCTTATATACCCAAACCAACAAAGTTGGCTGGTAGAGATTTGTTCTGGGATAAACTTGTACATTTTCCTATTAAATTTGTTAATATTGTGTTACTTTAGGTATAAATATATTACCGTGAACGCATACGAGTACGTCCTGTTTGTCGCCTAATAAATAACATAAAAACTGAATTATCTGCCTACTATTAAAAAAAATCCTATATAAACTTTGTTTTTGGTAAGGCTGTATATACCAAAACAAATAAGTGAAATAACTTTTGGCAAACTTTTAGTTCTTGATTTTGAAGAATAATAAGAGAAAGAATTAAATTATCATTTTTCAGTTATTTTTTTACAAAATTACAACTAATTATCCCCCTTGTTTTGACCACTTGAACACCTTAAGGGATATTCGTGCGATGTCTGTAGAATCATAGAAATTAGGATTATGAATACAACATAATATAAGCACAAATTTTCAAGTACTCATACAAAAACCTTACCTCTTAAATAGTGTTGCACTTATCAGTTAAATCGGATTTAAATTGCACAGGCTTACTCTTACCGCAACTTTGCCAAGCAGATGCCCCCATTGCCACTGCCACACAGAGAGGATGCTCTCTCGTCCAGCATCCACAGCCAAAACGTAACTCCCTCCATTCTAAATAAAAACAATACATGTTTTTACGTCAGAAAATCTGGTGGCAAATATAACATATATAACGATCAGATTTTGTCTATTGACTTCAATTGGTACTAAGAATGTTAATTAATTACTAATTTTATTTTTTAATCGAAAGTGTAAAGTCTAGCTGAAGCTAATTTTTTCAATTATTTTTTGAAGTATCTAAGTATATTTCTGAAGCTTTTAGAGTAGTACATGAAATACAAATAAATTCTGACTAGCAAGAAGGAAAAAAATATAATATACCTACATTTTGTTTGATAAAATATTTTTGTACCAATTTTGGGATAGTAGTACATTTGCCATTTGTGAGAAGGTAACGTTCCGTTACTAGTTGTAAGAAAGTAATTTTCTTACCAATTGTGAGAAAGCGACTGCTGACACTCCAGCTTCAAACTCGGCCATGCCAAATACATGTAACGTCTGCAAAGTATCAGTGCTCCAGATTCGGACGTGGGCTTGTGCACGTCGGCCACGACCAGCGCGTTGTCCACTGGCTACTAGCTCGCGAGATGGGTGGAGTTCCATGCTATGAGGACAAGACATAGGTTTTCACGTAATTTAGATTTAAATGTATAACTCTAGCTATCGGGAATAGCACTCTCTCAATTGAACTACCATACCAATAGTGATGTAAAGTCATTGTCAGCAAGCGGAAACTATTGAAATTAATGAGATAACTATACGTAATACGGAGCCCAGTCGCCCTACTGCATAAACTGCATTCGATTCAGATAGAATTTTTGTTCCCGACATCCTGTGTCCGTCACAAATTTTTCAGTCGGTAGCCTTCCTCCTGAGTCGCTACCGGTTAAATTAAAATACGATAGCCATTAATCAAGAATATTTACGGCACAAAAATATTCAGTCTGCCTCAGCGTAAGCGGTAGGGTACCAGGATATAAGTTAATTAAATAATGTAATATCTGATACCATTGTATGTCCTCCGTGTGACCAATGTAATGTCTCTGGGACTCTTCATCCCTGTCGTACATAACAGCCACGGCAGCCACGTAGTATAGTAGTTCTCCAGTAGGCAGTACCCATAGGTTACGGCGGGAATCGATACCGCGGTATCCATACCTGAATGACAATAGCTTCAATGAAAAAATATTCTGAACTGGTCCAGAGTATTTTTTAATTATTATTTAGTAACTATTTGCGTGCTGTATACAATACAGTAGGTATCGTAATACCACAGATTAAAGATTTAAATGGCATAAGATATGCGCATTAGTATGTCACAGCTAATTCGTAGAATCCGCCACATTATGTAACGGCTAGCTGTCCGCTTTTTTATCATATTATCATCCGATTGAATGGTTACCTGATGGCGCATCGCAAAGTTTGTAGAGCCTAACGTCGCGAGACTCCTATTTCTAATCACAATACAATTCCAACCTAACACGTAACCGATGGATAATAATTTAAAGACAATCCTAGCCTAGCTTAAAGGCTATGACGTATTTTTACGTATCTAGTTTTTACATTAGATTAAAATCTAATGTAAAAATACTAGACGGCTAGACTAGAATTGTCTATATCTAACTAACGTAAAAACACAAACCTAATATAAGGTATGCCTCCGCCAACCCGAAGTTGAGCAGCGTGGTGGAGTAAGCTCTAAACCTCTTAGATTGAGGGGAGACCCGTATCCCAGCAGTGGGATGAACAAGGGTTGTCGACGAAGACGAAGGTTATAAGTAAGGTTATATGTTTAACTTTATGCGTAAAAATGACATAATGACTTGTTACAGCGAAATAGAAAGGGATCTTGGACTAAGTTCAGAAATGAGATGTAAGTCCCAAATTCCTGAAACTACTCGCGTACACCCGTACAACCGTAGGGTAATTAGACCCTAACTTTGAAGAGCAATTTTGACCGTTTGATCTAGGTACCTTTTAAAATAACGCTGAAGCTCTATCATTATTATGATTCATAAATTAGAAAAATAAATATGAAAAGTAGATCAGTTAAGTTATTAAAACGTCTGGAAAAGGAAGTAACAAAAGGAAGTAGCCAATAACGATTACGTATGTAAATTACACACGAAAAGTTGTAACATTGTAAACATACTCTTATGTAACGTATTGATACTATCTATAAGTTACTGTATCTTTTACTTCGTTTTTTGGGTTCCGTACCCAAAGGGTAAACCTTTGTTAGGTAGGGTTTCTTTCCGTTCCGTACCCAAAGGGTACACCTTTGGGTACGGAACGGAAAGGAACCCTATTACTAAGGCTCCGCTGTCCGTCCGTCCGTCCGTCCGTCCCTCCGTCCGTCCGTCCCTCCGTCCGTCCGTCTGTCACCAGGCTGTGTATCTCATGAACTGTGTTAGTTAGCCAATTGAAATTTTCACAGATGATGTATTTCTATTGCCACTATAACAACAAATACTAAAAAACGGAATAAAATTACTATTTAAGGGGGCTCCCATACAACAAACGTGATTTTTTTTGCTCGTTTTTGCTCGCAATTGATTACGGTAATAGGTAGACGTTTGAAATACTCACATAATATTTAGTTTTATATTCACTTTATAAATAAATAATTAAATAAAAATAAAACAAATATTTAAGGGGGGCTCCCATACAACAAACGTGATTTTTTTTTGCTCGTTTTTGCTCGCAATTGATTACGGTAATAGGTAGACGTTTGAAATACTCACATAATATTTAGTTTTATATTCACTTTATAAATAAATAATTAAATAAAAATAAAACAAATATTTAAGGGGGGCTCCCATACAACAAACGTGATTTTTTTTTGCCGTTTTTACGGTATAATGGTACGGAACTTGTCGTGCGCGAGTCCGACTCGCACTTGGCCGGTTTTTTTAATAACTACCTACTATGGTGATTGCGATCCCCGTTAAGAATAAATTAACAAAAATATGGCGTTGTCCTTTGTAGTGCCGGAGGTACATCTATTGTACACCGAATACAAAATCTTCTAGGAAAGGAAATAACTACTTACACTCCACGTTATTTGTTCTTCTAGCACAGCTGGACCCAAGCACTGCTGTCCCCCAAGATTAATTTTAATATACGGCGGCTACACAAAATTAGTTGAGTTTTTTTTTACAAATATAAAATGATCATAAAGTTTATATAGTACAGCTGGTGACAGAAAAGCAGACGCCCTGCCTGATGCGAAGCGATTACCGTAGCCTATAGCCGCTTGCAACATAAGTATCGTACGCGCACCGCCACCGCCGCAGCAACTCCTTCTTTCCTGGTAACCTTGTAGAAACAAAACAATACTGTACTGACTTCTAAGATTTGTTATTTGGCTGCGGAGTTCTATGAGTTGGAGATAATTTCTCAGTTGTGTACCTTATAGCTACGCTGTGCACTACCAATCTTTTTCCAGAGCATCGCTAGTTAAACAACAGAGGACACCACGTGCATATGTGGTTGACTTTAGCTCAGAGATGACGATGAGCTTCTTACTCCTTATAAGTAATATTACTTCGGTACGGTAGAACCAGTCTCCGCTTATCTTTCTCGAGCTGGCTTCACCTGTCAGACCTCGCCACTTCACCATATACAGACCGTTTGTTCAACGCAAAGACTTTCAATATCTCTTTGTTTCAACACCACACGTATTCGCGTCGTGTATAAATGTGATCTGTTTCTGTTGGAGCATCAACACGGTGTATTCGTAGGAAATGGACGGCCTGTTACATGATAGATTATTAACTATACTTACACCCAGTCAAGTTGCATTTTCTTCTCGGGTGGCGAATTGTCGATAGGCGCATGGTGTATAGGAGGGTAGAACGTACGCCGCAGTCCACGAATTGTCACCCGAATTGGTTCTTCTTTGAGTACTTCTAGTAAAGTGTAGTCTGTCGAAGAAACTACTGAATAGAATAGAGTCACCATTAGATTTTATAGCTATTATAGCACCTTCTGCAAAATAAAATAATTTTAATTTCTAAAAATAAAATAGCTCCAAATTAGCGTTGCCAACCGTCCCGTATTTCACGGGAGGTCCCGTATTTCATGTATAAATTTCTATAGCCCGCCAGGACAGCCAATGTCCCGGCGGGATATAGAAAAAAAAATTATGACGTTCGTAATAAATGCACACCGATAAAAGCTAAATTGATTACCATGTTTAACGATTTTGACTGCGTTTCTTTTTATAATTATGTCAAAAAACAAAATTATATATTATATGCAGTAAAATCTTTAAGAAAGTATAGTTTTAAGTCCACTTAAAACAAATTTTGACTAAACACTCAATGATTTTTATATGTCCCGCGTGAAAAAGAGAAATCCCGTATTTTTTAAGATTTATGACCATTTGTCTTTTGTTTTGAAAAAATAAGTTGGCAACCCTACTCCAAATTCAAAAATTTTCAAACCGAACCAAATTCTTTTTAGTAGCAGCATTCATATAGGCATAGGAAAGGCAGTACACATTTAAAAAATATGCAATTCAAAGCTGTCTTGTCCCCACAAGACAGCTTTGAATTGCATATTTTATACAGGTAATTCTGGCACTAAATATTTTTCTCAAAACAGTCCCTGTACTTATTGATTTAGGAGTGGACGATATTTGAATTGAATTGATTCATAAGTCAAGGTAAACGAATTCAATTAATAATGTTTGCTGATTTGTAAACAAATTTTAACGTTATAAATATATATATTATTGCCATATATATATATATATATATATATATATATATATATATATATGGCAATAATGTCTGGTAAGGATGACTTTGGGCAAAGCTACAGGTGCAGGTCTGACTACTGGGTGTTTTACCCTACCTCACGCTATAGCGGTGTGGTGTGGCACTCAGCACACCAACCCAATTAATATGTCAATAAAAATTGCGGTAATAGTGGGAAAAGTAGTGTCACTATTACCATTAATATAATTCTTAATGATAATAGTAGGACTGACCTGTTCAAGTTAACCGTCTTACTGTGCATGGCACTGTCATTGGTTTTACAGAACATATCTTATATATAAAAATGAATTGCTTTTTGTTAGTCTCGCTAAAACTCGAGAACGGCCAGGCCGATTTAGCTGATTTTGGTTTTGAAATGTTTGTCTTAGCCCAGGGAAGGTTTAAACGGTGAGAAATTTTGGAAAAAAATCAAGAAAGATAGTGAAAACAACAATTTTAATTTCCCATACAAAGTGTTCCTACTATAGTCGAATGTCATAACAGCAAAGATGGCGAACCTACCTATCAATAGTGTCATTGCCACAAAGACTCGACGTCATATTTGTTGGTTGTCAAATATGACTTTCTCAGAAGTGACATAGAAATGACACAATACTAATAGACATCAAGAAAGGAGTTGAAATATGTAGTGACTGTTTATGGTAAATCATGCTTTGTACAGTACTTAAGAATAAATAATAGAAATTTGTAAATTTCATAAACACTCGGATTGTAAATTACAAAAATGATTGCAAAAAATGTAACCAGTGTCAGCAATGCGAATAGACCAGAAAATGGGGGCTGAACGCAGAACGAGGTTTTTGGATTCACATAGAGTTGTATAACTTTGCATATGGTAAGACCTACATCACATAAGGTCTGTCATGTTAACCAAGGTGATATCTATTACAAAATAAAACGGATCCTCATTATTTTCTGAAGTACCTAACTCTGTAATTTTAATATAATCATATTTTATCATTTAGTCATCAATTTATTTGGCGAGAACTTTCTTTACTGAAGTCTAAAGGGCTGCCAGGTTTTTATATCGACATCATCCGAGATATGTACCGAAATTCCAAATCCATAGTTTAGACCTCTGTCGGAGAGGAGAGACAAAATTCCCATTAACGTCGGTGTCCTCCAGCGATCAGTCTTAGTCTGTTTTTGTTCATATTAGGCATATTCTTATATATTAGACATTTGTGGTTTCTTATATATTAGACGAATTGTCAAGTAGTATCATGGATCCATATGGACCAGGGGGCTTACCGCCGAAGCTGAAGCCGATTACCATCGAATATTTTGATTCCATAAATAGGTCTTACGTTTAAGTTATTGACAAGCATATTCAGCATAGTCCGTAGAGCTCCAGAGTTACTGTCAGTTAAGCTAAACACAAGTATCATACTTCTAAGTTGAAGTTTGATTTTCGTGATCAGAAACACCGGTGGGGATCGTCTTCAGCTTAGCCGGTAGGTGTCCATGTATGCTGATATAATTGCACTGGCGGATGCGGATAGAGGGCAGTTGGTGCGAAGAGTGAATTAATGGAAGAGATCACTTGAGAACTATGGGCTGAATCCGAATACGGGAAAGATCGAGTACTTGGGCTGCAAAACAACAGATCCCCGAACGACCGTGCACATAAGGATATGGTCGAATGCACGGACAGTTTAAGTACTTGGGTTCTGTTCTTCGATCATCGGATAGCATCGACTGCGAGATTTCAGTAGCTTGGACTAAGTGGCTTGAGGTAACCAGTGTCATCTGTGACTAGGGATTACAATCCTGCAAAGCGGGATCCCGCATTGCCGCGGGATCACGATGCTTTAATTAATCTGCGGGATCCCGTGTTGCGGAATCACAACGTGTTGAGAGGGGTTTCCTTCAGGGTTGATTCACTATCACCTTTTGGGAACACACTATCTAAAATGTTATTAAAAACTTCATCTTCTCATAATAAAATATATTTCATCAAAATAAAACTTAAAACAATAAACCACAATCTACCACATCTTTTCCCTGATTCTTCTTGACAACTTCTTTACAACTAAATTTTCTCAAACCCCAAACAAAATACATTCTTTTATTTAAATTCAAATTCCTACAATGTCACTATGTTTTTTAGCCATCAATAAAACCATAAACAATAAAACTAATTCTCCAACATCCCCTCTTAAATTAATATTACCTAACTTATTAAATCCCATACACATATTCCCCACTTAACAAATCTATCTAAATAAATATAACCCCATAAATATTAATTTAAAATAATTCTACCTAAACAACCTTAATATATAAATTTCAAATTAATCAATCAAAACAACCTTAAAACTAAATTTCCAATTAATCAGCCAAACAACCTTAATCTATCATTATATCTATAACATTACATTAAATCACTTCACTATGTTCATTTTTAATTAAGTGTCACTAACTATATATTTCCTTAGTCTTAAAAACTTTGTTCTGTCTAATCCTTTTGTCAATATGTCCGCATAATTTGAATTTGTTGGACAGTAGAATATCTCAATTTTATTTTCTTGAATTTTTTCTTTAATAAAGTGAAATCTAACGTCTATATGTTTACTTCTTCTATTCAAGATTCCATTTTTAATTAATACAATAGCCGACTGATTATCAACAAATAGTTCCGTTTTTGGTATTTTACCAGTTATTTCATGAATTAATTTTTGAACGTATAATAGATCTTTAATGCATTCGGCAGCTGAGATGTATTCTGCCTCTGTACTGGACAGAGCAGTCACGGACTGTTTACGCGAACACCAATGAATAGGTCCACCACTGTACAGGATGACAAAGCCAGTCGTACTTTTCCTAGTATCAGGATCACCGGCAAAGTCTGCATCACAATACGCTCTCAAAGTTAAATCACTCCCTCTCAAATAAGTAATCCCATTCGAAACAGAGCTTTTTAAATACCTAAACAAATTTTTGATATTTAGAAAATCATTTAAGTTAGGATTCTCTTGAAATCGACTACAATACCCAACATGAAAAGCAAGATCTAAACGAGTTTTATTCACTAAATATAATAAAGAACCTATAAATGTCCTATAACGATGCACATCATCAATACTCCCTTTCCCCTCTTGATGTGTATCGATCAAAATATCCGGATAAACACTTGGTTTCAAATTCTCATAATTATATTTATTAATTAATGATTCTACATATGTCTTTTGATATATTTTTACAAAATTATCTCTAACGTCTATATCAATACCAAGAAACTTTTCAACTTTATCAAACTTTCTCATTTCAAATTCTTTTTCTAATTTTGTTATTATATTATTTAATTGTAAAATATTATTTCCGATTAAAACTCCGTCATCAACATAAATTGCTAAATATATTTCTTTCTCTTTACAGAAAAATAAACAAGGATCTAATTTTAATTGTATAAAACCTAACTTTTTTAAATATTCGGTTATCCTCTTGTTCCACATAAGTGGTGCTTGTTTCAGTCCATATAAACTCTTCTTTAATTTACAAATTTTATTCTTACTATTTTCAATATTATAGCCTGTTGGTATTTCCATAAAAATTTCTTCTTCCAAATCTCCATATAAAAATGCTGTCTTCACATCAAATTGCTTCATCTTGTATCCTCTTTGAGCCGCAATTGCCAACAGTAAACGTATACTTGTAGTATTAACCACTGGACTATATGTTTCTTTATAATCAATATTATATTTCTGTAAGAAACCTCTTGCTACTAATCTAGCTTTATATTTACCACCTGGTTTAATTGTAAAAATCCATTTACTTGTAATTATTTTTCTATTTTCTGCTTCTGACTTATTTACAATAACCCATGTCTTATTCTTTTCCAAAGAATCTTTTTCTTCATCAATGGCCTTTTGCCATAACAACTTCTCATCACCTTTAATTGCTTCACCATAAGTTAAAAACGAACTTTCTAAATCATAATCTTTCAATCTCTCTGGTAATCTTCTCTCTCTTTTAGGCAAAATTCTTCTAGGAATTTGTTCATTAATTATTTCATTTGCATCTTCAAATAGTTCATCATCTTCATCTTCATTTTCTTGAACATTTTCATTTAAAATCTCTGGCTCCACTATTTCATTTACACAAACACCATTATCATCTTCACTATCATTATTATTTAAAACCTCATCATTATTCTTTAAACTTTCTTCATTATTATTTAAAAATTCTTCATCATTATTAACCGCACTAATTCCATCACTATTTTCTAAATTATAATCATCGACAATATCTATCACTTGTGTATTCCCATCACTATTCGACCCTGCATGACTATATCTATAATTTCCCCTCTCAAAGTGAGAATCACTATCCACCGAACACTCATTAACATTTTCATCACAAAAAATTCTATATAAATCCATCATGTTATCACTCGAATTATATTCTTCTAAAAATTCAATAACTTTTGTTTTATTATTATCAAATTTAACATCTCTAGAATAATGTATTTTTAAATTAATTGGATCCCAAATCTTATAACCGTTATTCGTATAACCAATTAATAAACCCTTATTGCACCTTGAATCTAATTTACTAACATTAGGTTTATTATTTTTAAAATAAGCCAAAGAACCGAAAATATTTAAATGTTCTAAATTTGGAATTCTGTTGAACCACATTTCAGCCGGCGTTCTACTATTAATTCTATTCGAGCACCTATTAGTTAAATATGCTGCAGTAAGTACCGCTTCACCCCATAATTGTTTTGGTAAACTCATATCAAATAGTAACGCTCTAGTCTTTTCCATAATTGTTCTATTTAATCGCTCAGATTTCCCATTAAGTTGGG
The DNA here is from genome assembly GCA_937001555.2 of Hypsopygia costalis. Lineage (NCBI taxonomy): Eukaryota > Metazoa > Arthropoda > Insecta > Lepidoptera > Pyralidae > Hypsopygia > Hypsopygia costalis. The sequence goes on from OW443330.2 coordinate 5,414,948, forward strand.
GTGTATATGGTATATTATAATCTATTTGAATTCCCCTTTCTTCAAAAAATTTCTTTAATCTATTACTAGAGTATTCTCCCCCATTATCGCATCTAAAAGTTTTAATTTTAGTATTAAAATGATTTTCTGCCACATTAATATAATTAATTATTTTAGAATATGCTTCATCTTTTCTTTTAATGAGAAAAACTTTCATAAAGTGTGTGTAATCATCTAAAAATGTGATAAAATATTTATATCCGTCAAAAGTTGGAACCCCTATTGGCCCACAGATGTCGCTATGAATAATTTCTAATGGCTTTGTAGCCCTATGACGTTCTGTTTTGAAAGGTTTTCTACATAACTTGGATTGCGTGCAGACTTCGCAGATGTCCAAACTATCTTTAATATCAAGATTAATACCACGTACTAAGCCTTTAGTATTATTAATCGAGGAATGTCCTAATGCTCTATGCCAAAATTCCTCTTTTGATATTCTAGAAAAGTTGACTGACCTTGAATTTCCTATGTGGTTAACATATTCAATAGGAATTCTTACGTAGTACAGGTCGTCACTGCCCCTGGTCGCAGTAAGAAAGCAGACCCCATCATCGTAGACCTTACATTGGTTTCTGAAAAATTTAATTTCATAATTATAATCTGTCAGCTTCGGTATTGAAATAATATTTTTTATCATTTTTGGAACATATAGAACATCACTGAAGGTCCAATTGTTATTTCTACTGTACAGTTTTCCTACTTTATTAACAGTATGTATGTTACCATCAGCTGTTGCTATTCTATATTGTTTATTGCTTAAATTTTGTAAATATTTATCATTATTAATTATATGGTTACTTGCTCCAGAATCCATTATAAATTCAACTATTTCATGTGAACTGAATGTTAAAGATTTGACATTACTTACAGTACTTGATCCTCTATCTAAGCAGTATTTTGTATAATGTGAGTCATTCTTACAAATACTACAGTTATTTTCTTCTTTGCAAGCTGTATGTTTATGTCCAATTCTTAAACATTTAAAACATTGTAGTGCATTTCCCTTGTATTCCATCCTGTTATGTGTATTTCTGTTTCTGCAAAATTTAGCAACATGTCCTTTCTTGCCACAGTTGTAACAGTCTTTAATATAAAATGTGTTGGCAGTTGTTTCACTTTCATCATTCTCCTTTCTGTCTTGATGATTTACCTCCACTAATATTCTTGAAATCAAATTATCTAAATTCCTATCTTGTTTTCCAGTTGATTGCCACGCCGTTCGAAAGTAGTCAAATTTTGTAGGTAAACAGCTTAATATTTTTGATATGACTTGCTGGTCTTCCATTTGAAAATCAAGGCTCCTAATTTTTGTTACTTTATTTTGCAGTTTACTAATGTCATTCATGATGTTTTCTGTAATTTTGAAATTATAAAATTCTTCCAATAAAGTGCAAATTTGTGTTTCTTTATTTCCCAAAAATAAATTATCTAATTTTGTAATCATATCCTTAGCGGTATCACATTCTATAATATGATTAATATATTTGTCGTGCAAACTATTGATAATTAGGTATTTTGCTTTATTGTCTTTCTTTGTACATACGTTTTCTTTTGATTCGGCAGTCAAAACATCATGCAAATCTTTAGCGTGTAAAAGAATAAGCATCTTTTTCTTCCATATGGTATAATCACAGTCACTGTTTAGTTTAGGATAAAAATCAGTTTTAAATTTCTCACCCATATTTTCGGAATCCATGTTAATTTATTAATATAAACTCGTAATCAAAAAAATATTTTTTGCAAGGCCCATGACCTGTTGCGGAATCACAACGTGTTGAGAGGGGTTTCCTTCAGGGTTGATTCACTATCACCTTTTGGGAACACACTATCTAAAATGTTATTAAAAACTTCATCTTCTCATAATAAAATATATTTCATCAAAATAAAACTTAAAACAATAAACCACAATCTACCACATCTTTTCCCTGATTCTTCTTGACAACTTCTTTACAACTAAATTTTCTCAAACCCCAAACAAAATACATTCTTTTATTTAAATTCAAATTCCTACAATGTCACTATGTTTTTTAGCCATCAATAAAACCATAAACAATAAAACTAATTCTCCAACATCCCGCACATTCAAAGGGCGGATCCGCGGATCCCGCAAATAAAGAATTTGGCGCTAAAACTAAGTAAATTTTTATTTATTTCCAAAATCCAAAAAAGTACGATGAAGAAACCAAAAATACAGATCGTACATATACATACATTCTTCATGCCAAGAAAAGTTGCAATACTTACGCCAAGAAATAAATAAAATTATAGAAAAAGTCGTAGTTCAAGACGATGAAATATATGCAGATGACGTCTTGGAAAATACACCTATAGTGCCTATAGCTAGAACATCTGCTACTGATACAAATCCTACTCTAACGCTAAAAGAAGAATGAGAAAAAAGCTTCTACAAGAAAAAAAATATTTAAGAAAAAACCAGACATTGTTGTCTGGCTTTTTCATTCTTTTGACATTCGTGGTATTAGACGAATTGTCAAGTAGTATCATGTATCCACATGGACCAGCTCTGTACGGTGGGTCGACGGGTGTTCATGTATGCTGATATGATTGCACTGGCGAATGCAGATAGAGTGCAGTTGATGCGATGAGTGAATTAATGGAAGAGGTCACTTGAGAACTATGGGCTGAATCCGAACACGGGAAAGACTTGGGCTGCAAAACAACAGATCCCACCGTGCACTTAAGGATATGATCGAATGCACGGACGGTTTAAGTACTTGGGATCTGTTCTTCGATCATCGGATAGAATCGACTGCGAGATTTCAGTAGCTTGGACTAAGTGGCTTGAGGTAACCAGTGACATCTGTGACTCCGAAATTTCGTCAAGTTGAAAGGACAAATATATAAATCCAAGATTAGACCATTTTATAAGTTAGTAAAATATCGTCAATACTTGAGCGACACGTACAGGTGTTGTCTTTCATGGAGTTGAATATGCTGCGCAGTATGCGCGAAGTTTCGTAGAAGGACCGCGTCAGGAATTCTCGGACATGGCAAGCAAATTGAAGGAGGATCATTTAAGCTGGTATTGTCAAATTTTATGGAAAGCGGCAAGTTAGGAAACAAATGTCTTGCAATGGCACATCCTCCAGGTTCGGGCACACAGGGTAGGCACTTCTTAAAGAGACACAGATCCTAGATCTTATATATTAATTAAGTAGATAGATATGTAGGTGAAACAAAGTTCACCGGGTCATCTAGTTTTTTATAATAATTAGTTGAAAATATTTGATTCTAACATTATTACTTATGTATGCTGCTATCTATAAATGCCGGTATTCCAGACCAATTATATAGTATCTAAAAAAACCTATATTTAAACAAAGCAAAGCAAGCACTGATTTATTTTTAAATATACACGTATACGCATGTATAATAACATAGTAAACCAACACACATATTAAATAAAAGTAAATATTTAATATAACGTAGTTCAGCAACTAATCTAGAACTTTATTTATACCATTAAAGTGGCAAACAAACAAACGGCCTGCCTGATGGTAAGTGATCACCGCAGCCTTTGAACGCTGGCAACACCAGGGGCATCGACCCTAAAACTGTAAAAGACTCAAAATAGCTTTATATATATAGGTAAATTTTTAGGTTAGGGTAGTTCTACGGTATAGTTCTGTTTTTTACCTGAATTACGAACGATTTCTCCTTCGGGAGCATATAGCACCCTCGGTCGGCTTTTGCTCCGAGCTCGTCTCCCACGCATATCCTCAGATGCTGGCGCAGCTGCCACGTTGCCTCTTGAACGAGACCTATTGATAACATAAGACCAGTCAATACTTATGGTAAGTAATAATAATACACACAGACTTTTTGTACCACCTTGTGTGCCAAACACGCGTATGGTCAGCGGTTACCGCAACCAATAGACTCAGATAGTATATTATTCTTATTTAAATAGCTGTCTTGCCAGAATATTGTAAATATTTTTGAAAAATTGAAAAATTCACCTCCCCCGCTTAGGTGGGATCCCACAAAAATATTTATAATATTCTGGCAAGTTGGCCAAGACAACTATTTAAATAATAATAATTTAATTAGTTTGGTGTTATCTAAAAATAGCCGAATTTCATCTGCAACGATGGACTGCTATGCCTTGTTTAGTAGTGTAATTACTTCATAGGTTGATGACGCCACACTGTGACTCACGCAGTAAAAGTATAAGATGCAAAAATTCGTCACCAACACAAACCTTCCTGGTAGCTCAGTTGGAAGAGCAATCGACCGGTCATCAGATAGTATAGCCCTAATTATCCCTACTAATAATATAAATGTGAATGTAAGTTAGTTTGTTACACTTTCACGCCGAAACTACTCAACCAATTAGGTTAGCATGAAACTTTGTACACATATTGTCAAAGGTATGAGGAAGGACATAGGATTATTTTTATAAAAAAAAAAGTAAAAAGTGAAGCCGCGTATGTATTATATTTCTACTTGATCACATTCATAGTAAAAAAGTTTCCCGCTGGCTAGCGGAATCTCTTCATCAAGCTATAATTTTGAAAATCAGACGGAACAAATTCCAGTAGAGACACCATCAATAGCTCTAACATACAGATCCACTTCGTGTAAAGCAAAAGAAGAGGTGTTCCCGGTCAGTATAGACACACGTTTCTAAAGTGTTCTGTGCGAATGTGTACAATTAGTTAATGAGATTAATCATGACGTAAAAAAAAGGAAGTAGGTATAATGTATAAAATAATAAATAAGGGAAGGGGTTAAGTCTGTCGCGGGATAATAAATTAATTCGTGCAATTTATAGCAAATAAAATGGACCGCTAACCACCGTAAGTAATGCTAATGAAGGACTTTTTAATGTAAGATTTTTTTCGCCTCATCTCGTGATTGCGTAATCAATGTTCGTCTGTCTGTTATTTATAGACTCGAACACCACTCGATCGATGAGGGAGAAAGAAATGAATTATTCAGGAACTAACTAGGTATTGTATTGTATTGTAGGTGAGATTACCTCTTCTCAAGTTAAATATTTGCTAATCTAAATCATTCTGTAGGCCTGTCTTTCAAATCTAATCAGTCGTTTACCAGTTGTTGTGTGACATAAAATATCCAATTTCTTCACAATTTTATAGAAGGAGGCGACTTTGATTACATTTCTCTTAATAATTTATTATTATTTATTATTATGTATCTCACTTAATTCACGGGTCCAGCCCGGTCATTTGATAGGCGTGCGCGGGGATATGGATCCAACGCGTAGAGGCCCCTTTGAGAAGTTTGATGTAATGTTGTACGCCCGCCGTGACCCGCTCCAGGATAAGGTCAATGGAACCCATGATCAGATCTCGGCAGGCGTTGAGACTATTGCGAAGTGTGATGGAAAATAAATGGGCTATGGAGATGAGATCTGGTTGAACTTAATATCGGGCTATTACAGAAGAGGGACGGACGCCTGCCATAACTGCTTTTATTGCTAGTTTTTATTATTATTATTTATTAATTTACCATGCCACATCTGTACTTACTAGTATATAAACACATTACTTACTAGTAATATTGTGAAAGATAAAATATTCATTCTGGGCACAGCCGGGTTTATCAAGCATTAATTAAAACAAAACATAAATAGATAAATTATAACTAGAGATGGTCAAAGTGCTGGGTATTTACGAGAAATTCTCAATAAGTACATATAAATTCCCTATTTATGCCCGAAAGTTGCAACAGATACAAACTAAATAAGATGTGGCCACAAAGCGATTATTTGGCTACACTTTGTGGCTAATATCGCCTGCATATAATAGTTATAAGGAACCATAAGAACATTTGGGCACTTTTAATCAACATAATGAGTGAAATTAAAGTTTAAATGAACACACCTTCTGATCGGAGATTCGACTGGCAGAGGAGCACTGATTCCTGGGCTCAACGCTGGTGCAACAATCAGTGATCCTAAATAAAATGTCTCCACATCGGCGAATTCATTTCTTAGCTGAGAAAAGCTTCGCACCTGTTGAATAAATAAAAATAAATAATGAAGAATTTCCGTGACACCATTCATAAGATTCAAAATGGTGGGCTCATGAACTACTAAGTTAATGTAAATTATATTCGAAAAAAATGTCTACTATTTCCTTCAAAAATGGTAAATATAAATACTCATTGATATATATTTTCATTGATAAATTCTTATGTAATCTGCCAACCTAAAGTGAAGCAGACTGCCGAAATATGCTGTAGGTAATATCAAATTCTGGTCTCTCTACAATAGGAAAGGATTTGTTGATGATGATGATGATGATTACGTTTATATTACAAAATGGTTAATGTACCTCTTGTCCAGTAATTGTGTACATTCTTTTGGCGCCACTCATTTTAAGAACTTGCCCTAAGTCTTCCAGAACCTCTTCGAAAGGTTGAGTCGTGCGTAAATTCAGGAGTACGCGGCACTGAAATAGAAATACATTAGAGCATCGTGCTTTTATAATTATATTTGATTTGAGATAGTAAACACAGGCGGTATAAGACAGGAGGATAATAAAACTGAAGTTGCGTTATTGAACTCTGTATGAACTAGACAATGCCAAGTGAAGTATGAATAAAAAACTCTAGCTTTAAGTTCAACCATTCTTTATTTTTGACAATGTGTTACTTATTTACTTTTAGAGTAAGTTCAATACACGAAAACTACTTGTTTGACTTTATAGTAGTTACAGCTTGGAGATAATTTCAACAAAGAAATTAATAACCGCCTTTAACTGAGCTGAGCAGCTTTTGAAAAACTTCGGAACATCCTCACCTCAGTGATACCTCAATGCTTGAAGGTAAGGCCTTCCTTCTAAGGTTCATAAGGGCACCAGGAAGCTGAAGTGACTGTGAGCTGGTCACACTACCGAGCCAGCGATGGCAGATAGGGGATGAAAGTCCTAGGCAAGCGCATAAATCGTCGAAACGTTAGGCGTTCCTTCTATAGATGGACCGATGCCGCATCAAAAGTGACTGGAAACAGGTGGATATGGAAAGCGGAGGATCGCATATGGTGGAAAGCATTTATATCCAGCAATTAGTCGATAGAAGCTGATAATGATGATTATGATTATAACTTTTTTAATGAAATCGTTGAAAGAAACCTTTCCGTATATTTATGGTTACTCAAGTAGGTATGTACGTATTCTTATCGAGTTTTCATTATACCAGACTCAAATGTAGGTATGTATGTTTTTCAGCTATTTATTGCATCATAAATATTCCTAGACAAATTACACACTGCCATCTAGTCCCAAACTAAGCAAAGTTTGTACTATGGATAACTGTTATTATACTTAAATACATTTTTTTTGTAAATACATACATAGAATACACAGAAAACAACCAGACCAGACCCAGTCTTGTGCGGGGATCGAACCCCCGACCCTGCAATCAAGGTGGACAAGGTGGCCATTCGACCTCATACGAGTAGTTTTTGTGTTATAAGTGTCACTTCTGTATTTGCGAATACAGAAGCTGCACAAAAAAAACAGTAAGTATATTAATTATTAGAAGCCACTAGTGCTAGTACATAAAATGCAATTTATATCCGAATATTGCTTTTGTATGTGAAAGTAGAGATAGCGAATAGGTAAGTGCTAATATTTGCACGACCTCAAATAAATTTCGTTCAGCAATCGAAACGCCGGCAGCGGCGCCAGCGCTTGCCTTCAAGGTTACCGCTACATTGAAACCGTCTTATTACTACCACCCATCATGAATCGCATAATGAAACAATGGTATGAAATTACCAGTATTTTCCTTGACCGGTTTCGTTTAATTTTATTAGACTATGCAATTTATGATAGGTCCCACTGCCGTGACTTAATCTATCATTCATTCTATGAGACTATGAATTATTTTAAACTATTGTATTTTTATGATTTATTGTATTGATGTCTTGAATGGATCGCAATGTTGGAAGGAAAATCGTGAAAAGGAAGAATGAAAGAAGAATGCATGTAGCTGAGATGGATGTGTGGGGTGATTAGAAATGAAAAGACAAGGAACGATTATGTTAGAAGTTTGAAAGTAGCATCTATGACGAAAATGATGATTAGAAATTGCCTTTTCTAGTATGGTCATATAATGGGGAGAGCTGAAAAACATGTGACCAAAAGAACGATGAATTGGAATGTGAATAGATATAATGACAGAGGAGCAAAAAAGAGGTGGATGGATTGTGTGAGAGATGAGAAGAAGAAGGGTGAATTGTAAAGTTAATATACCATATCACCTTTATGGGGTGAATGGAGGAAAATATATACTCCGCCAAATAATAAAAAAGACAAGGCAATGATGATGGTGTACTGAACATAACATACGAGTATATACAGTTTATACTGTCTTTTATAATTGATATGGCATTCTTCGTCTATGCCTATTTTGTGTGTATGTAATTATAAGGAATGAATATGAAAATATATTTTATTTGAACACAAATACGGGTACACAACTAGGACTTAACTCTAAAAGCAGCCTCTACCGCTAGTAAGTAGCCGTTTGGGCTTACTGGAATTGTTATAGATGTGATCAGAGTCTAAAGAAGAATTTTTTAAGAAAATAGTTTTTCTTGGGACATTTTTTAATTATTTCTGTTATTTTTAAAGGAATTATTACTATTACAATAGTAATTTTAATAAATTTTCAATGATTCGGTGGTAAAATCTATACCCAATGTACCTAGCCTTTTAGCACTAAGCCGTAGATTCCTCTCTTACTTTACTGTATTGCAATATTTTTTTATTACTTTCAATTGGTACTTGACAAACTTAATTATATTTTACCCTATTATTAAACAAAATCATAGATCAGTTAAAACGAAACATTTTTCAAAATGCAACCGTTCGTTTTAACTTTTCAATGCTGTTAAGCAATCATAGTAAATGTGAATTCTAACGCGATAAAATACTATATGCAGATTTCTGAGGAAAAAATCTCCGTCGTTAGGCAAGGTTTTAATTATGCTTTGTAACCTACATGCATTTCTAATGACGGCACATAATAAAAAAACAAATGCCGTTTACTTGCGATTATCAACGTAGTATCAAAGTACGTACATAGTACCACAAAAACAACTGCGGGCGATTCCCAGTTACTTTTGTAGTATACATATGTATACCGCCTACCTTATGCCACTCACATCATGACCATATACTTATTGTTTTTATATCACGTCCGGGGCCCAACAAGTACACTTCTGATGTAAAGCAGTTACCGTAGCCCATAGACGCTAGCACTATACAAGTATAGTGTGGTTCTGGTCTTCCGTGAAGGTGAGGTGTCCCTCAGTCGAGTTCGATATTCCCTGCCTCTCTTAAAATTACAAAAAGTCGATAATATTTTTGAATGACCTGTATAGAGTGGTCCATGTTATTGATGATCCTGATGACGCGGCCGCTAGCCGGCTTGCCGCCGCCCGGCGGTGGTGCATCCGACTCCGCCACCGATTGTTTACGGGTTCCGGCGCGGGACCACCCGCCCCCGGCTGTAGCCCCCGACGTCCCTCCGTACCACATTCCGTTTTTCTTTCCGTAACTTGCTGCCTGTACAGGTAAATATATGTTCAGTAACGTAATTAAAACTCAGTCTAGCCTAATATTGCAGATCATTGCTAACGTCGCTAACTTAGACTATAGAAGACATGACTGAAACGTGGAAAACGGTAACAAATTATTTTCTCCTGATATTGATGATAATTTCGGACTACAGGGTGCTAGGAAAACCAATGCTAATATTTTTGAAGGTGATAGCCCTATGCAAGCCAAGGACTGTTAAAAATAGTCTTACTAAATATTACTAAATAAATAAACTTAATAGTTTTAACTTAATAATACTTTTTACATTTATTTTAGTTTTAGGTTAGTTTTATTTTTGTGTTATTTAATTTTAGGTACTTTAGTTTTATAGTTTAATTATATGTATTGTTTAGAGCTTAAGTTTATTTGAATAAAGTTTGTTTTACTAAATAGTTTTATGTGTCAAACACTCAACAACAATATTACAAGCCCAGACTACAGAAAAATTAAAACCATACCAGAAGGTTATAGAAATAATGGTCTTTATTTGGAAACCGCACCCACAAAACCTGATGTCATAGTAGACGTTGTTCGCTCGCCTATCATATTACACTAAAAATTGAATGTCCTCGGTGCATCACACGAAACGCCTCAAAGTGCCCATGAACGAAACAATAATAATTGCCTAATATGGGGTGTTAGGTATATGTAACATGTAGAGGGTTGTTCCGAGGTCCGCGCCCCTGACACCATTTCAGTTTGACGAATGTACAAATACCGAGTTTTTGCCAAGACATCGGTAACGTGCTGCATACGTTTATAGGAATGCAGATATTATTAAATGTAGTATTTTTTTTTAATTCAAATTAAGAATTAAAAGAGCTCGTTTTCATTAATCTTGAAATGAAGAATTAAAAGATCTCGGTGTCATCAATGACGTCTAAGTTAATGTGACTTATTTTATTATTACGTGCATATTAATACGTGAAGTGAACTTTGTACCCTTTTTATGTATGAAATTTCGCACACTTATAGTTTATATAGAGAAGGAGTGCAGATTGTTAATATTTTTTTAATTATGCATAAAAAATACATTAAATTAATAAAAAATAACATTACACACACATGTATTTGACACACACACGCATATTTAATTAATTTTTTTTATACTACGTCGGGTGGCAGACAAGTATACGGCCCGCCTGATATGAAGCGGTTACCGTAGCCATATTAACGATCGCGCGCCGCCACCCCCGATGCCAACGCAGCATCTCCTTCCTTTCTGGTGACCTCACTCACTCGCAGGAACTCTATGCGGTATGCAGCTGCGGTATTATATGGTCGAATTTCGATATGTGGGCAACCACTAGTATATTTAAAACGACGAAGAGAGACTAGTGACACGCGATAATGTTATTTACCTAGGGTCAGTCGAGGTGGGTTGGATAGTAGAAAATGAAAACAAGGTATAAATATCATTCTCCCATAGACCTAATATTTTAGGGTCTTCCTACAATGGCTACTTAAAGGATAGGTTTCTCAGAGTTCGAGTCGACGTTTCACAATTTCTACAGTTGTTCTTTTTGAATGCTGACGATCGTAATATTCAATATATTATTTTTTAATAATTGAAGTATTTATCAGTACTACGTCTTCATTAGTAAAGAACATTGCATGATAAATAAATATTGCAGTAGAAGCAAGAAAATGTCGAACATTCATAGTTTTACCACTATGTCGTATGCAAATCATTCGGCACATTCCGTATGGATTCGCAGCGTGTGTCGGCACGCTAAGTAGAGTATTTAGTAGGTACTTTTAGTGGAACTAGGAATTTTATTCGTTTACAAGGGAAAATTTACCTAGTACTAAGTATTGGATATTTAGTAGAGTTTCTAACAATTCAGCATTTTAACCTAGTCCAGTTGTTATGACCCGACTAATAATTGTCAAATTTAAAAGCATAACTTTGTTATAAAAAGTTTAATGAAATTTAAAGTTTGTGTATATGTTTTATTATTTGCACCCACATTTCAGCTCTCCCGGAAAATAAAAGGAGCATAAAGGAGTAATCCAATAATAACAAAGTGTAATATTAAGTGTATTCGTGGTTTTCTGAAATTCAAGTAAAACCAATAAATAAATAAACAAACTATTACTAAATATTACATAGCATAATATTTAGTATAATTTGTTTCTTTAGATAAATATATATTTTTTCATTTACAAATAATACGTAGGTAACAAAAACATTTATTGAAATTATAAGTAGGCATTTTTACACCTCAGCTAAGCTTTAATATCTTTACTTAAGACAGTCATGGCGGAGAAATGCCCCAATAAAAAAAACTCAAACAAAATTTATAAACCATAAATTTTTAATAAAATAAAGTAGTGCAACGTTCTTGAACCACCCCAATGCTTACCATGATAGTCACGTCCAAGTCTTCAGAGCTTTTACAAAAATATCTAATACGTATTCGCGATATTTTGGACTACTTGACCAACAAGTGACAGGCACTCGGTTCGGCGAGCAACCGTCCACTGCTCGTGTAAACAAAAACCACATCCAAATTATTCTATGTCCTTGGACGGTGGTACTGACCATTCACCAAGGACGACTGTTATCGCGCGACTCCGTGCGTACGATCACCCAATCCAATGGACCTTCGTATCCCTCATAAACGTTAACTTTACCGTTAATGTTTCACATTTCACGGAGCTCTACGAGTACTGGTCAGACTTCTGGTCAGTACACAAATCGCACGTGTGTTGAGCGAGGTCACATCCTCAAATTACTGCATAGCAAGCGACTGCGGCGTTCGTGAAATTAATCCGTCTGAAAATGTTGGTCATTTTGTCGTTTAGCTATAAATTATTAGCTTATCCTAGCGGAAGTAACTGTTACTGGATTCCTTTCAAGTAGCAATTATTTGGCTACATTTTTTGAAAATGTCTACCATTTTTAAGTACTTACAATATTTTCTTATCGAAATATGGCATATAATTATAAAATATGCAATAAAGGTTAAATACAAAAATAGTGTTAGTGTGAGAGACTGTCTTTGAGAAAATAACAGTAAGCTAACGTATTGCACTCGTTTGCATTAATAATATTAGAGTTATTGAACTCTACCTAGTCTAAGAGACATTATAATGTTTACTCAATTAAAATGTTGATATAACTGACTTTATTCAAAAATTCAAAAATTTACTTATTGTCCCACAAATTATAACTAGTATAAAATATTCTACGAAAACGTAAAATAATATAACAATAATAATAAATGAATTAATATTCCTGGACCAATATCCAGTTCCAAACTAAGCAAAGCTTGTACTATGGGTACTGGCTAAATGATACTCAAAAGATATTATACTCAAAGACATTTTTTTGTATGTACATACATATAATACATAGAACACATCCAGTCCAAGACAAACAGACATTTTCATGCACACAAATATTTGTCTTGAGAGGCGATCGAACACGCGACCTCGGAGTCAAAGTGGACACTACTGCTAGTCATTTGAACACCGGGTTCGTCATACAATATGGCACACATTTATAAAACTCATGTTGTTCTGAAACTCTTCGGACAGAGTTCGTGGCGCGAGAAGAATATTTTTAAACGATTGCTAAACAAGGGAGGGTAATATTCTTAGTTATCATAACTTTACTATGTTCTCCGGGCAGTTTATAGGATATATAGTTGTCCCGTGCAGAGACGCGTGAACAGTTACTTAGTAACAAGTTTTAAAATTACAATTTTACTTTTAAATAAAAATATTTACTAATGTCGCATTTACATCCTATTAGCCTATATCTACACAAAGTTTGATATTAAGTTAGCACACGCAAAACATTTGAATATTTGCTGGGAAACATTGGAATATATAATTGGCTGGAAGTACTCCGGCCATTAAGTATGCAAAGTCCCTTAATTTGTGGTGCTTGGCCATTAGCAAGCGAGGTCATGTGGGCTGGAGTCCTAGAGAAACAAATAGATTAAGGAAATTAACATGGAACAAATTATAATTTATTTCTTTACTCATTTGCCACAAAATATACTTTTATATGGTCGCGTACTGTACGGCACCAGAAGAGATTTCTACCTCGAGCTCGTCAAGGTTCTTCCAGGAGACTACAGCATTGGGCTCTTCAAGAAATAATTGAAGGGGTTTTTACAGGGTCGACCACGCTTGTGTGTTGCCTCTGGAGACGCAAGCGTACATAGGATACGATGATAGCTTACCCTTATGCAGATTGTACGCTTGTTTTTGACTCTAGTCGTAAAAAAAAAATATATTACTTCATTCTTTTCTCACAGCATTTCATGACCTTTCATGATGCACTTCAAGAAACTGGCTCACGTTATGCGCTTACAATGAGAGCGAGTGAAAGGCACGCGTCCCTTCTAAGAGCGAGAGAGACAGACATAAAAAGTGAAAGGCATGCGTCCCTTCCACTCGAAAACATTTTACCACTCAAAGTCGTTGTCACGTAAAACTTTCGCCCGTATACCGACTTTACAGGCAACCAATTTTTAACAATAATAATAATTTAAGAAAAGTTGTGAACGAACTCTCAGTATATATTGTTGTTTTCTCGACTTCTTGTTTACTTCGAGTTCGTAAATTATTTCCTACAAACGAAGTGGCAAACAACTATGCGTGTCACTATTTTGGGAACTAGTTCAATAGGTATACGAAAATAAAAAAGTTTTATTGTGACTTTACTAAGAATGTTTACATATGACATTGACGTAAGACTTTTAAACACCATAATCAATATAAAGAAAATGTATTCGTAGAAAATATTTGTAGTAAGATGCTAAATATAAATATTTGTACTAAGATATATGGCATACCAATCTTTTTAAGCTATTGCATAGCTTCTATCGCGGGCCTTGAGCTCGGGGACCGAATCCAGAAATTCCGTAACGAAAAAACCTCACGCTCCCCACTCCGACGGGCAAGGAGGTGTGGCTTGAAGGCCGTGCATCGTCTAACGTCGTTTCAGTTCGGCAGTCTTCGACACGGCGTTGTGTGCGTGCGATTAGACGTATTGTACGACTCTACGAAACTCGTTTTATTTATTTAATAATAGAAGCTCAAAAAGTGTAACTTGAATTAATATCAAAGAAAAAGCAATACTGCATGAATAAAATAAATAAATAAAATTATAATTGCATAAGTTGATACAAAATGCTATGCAATAGCTTTACCGCGGCAGTCCCCGAGTGCCACACGTCTTTTTTTTTTTTGTTAGCGATTTTGTTTGGACAATGGTAAGTTTAATAGATATCCAAAAAACATTCATGTTGCTGTTGTCTTCTTAACTTTATATAACATTTTTATAAAAAAAATATTATTTTCAATCGACTGACTGATAAAAAAAAATATTATTGACAACTCTTCAGGTGCGTACGCACCTGAAGAGTTGATTCTAAGCCACTTTCCAGCATCAAAATTCAGCTTCTTGGAACCAAATTTTGTGTCAAATCTCTGACAAATCATTATAAAAGTATATAGATGAAGTATTTACTGCTTAGGAGGGCAAGCGAAGCAATTGAAGGAAAGTAATCACCACTACCCACAGGAATTAGCAACAAAATAGGGTCGCCCATCCGTTGCCATACAGTGGTAATAAATACGAACTATAACTCATCGCTATTCAAAATCAAGATGTCACTTGCTTGGAGCCAACGTTGGTAGCTTGATGGCCAGACTTTGCACATTTATAAATAAAATAAATATGAATTATTTACCATTGGCTCAGGGACGTGCACTATCAGCGATACGACCAACAATGCTTTCCAATCGCTATCCAACATCGAGATGTCAGCTGCTCTGCTTCTGTGAGCTGTCAGCGGCTGGGGAATGTACCTCCACCTCACAGAATACCGCAGCCAAATAACAATTCCCTTGAGAGTTGTTGCTATCCTGCGAGTGAGTGAGGTCACCAGAAAAGAAGGACATGCAGCTTTGGCAACATATTGCGAGCGATATTTTATGTTGCGAGCGTTAATATGGCTACGGTAACCGCTTCACATAAGGCGGGCCGGGCCGTATGCTTGTCTGACACCCGACGTAGTATAAAAAAAGCTGCTCGGAACCAAGGTTAGTAGCTGAATAAGTACATTTTGCTAGATTTATTGGTCCCAAATACTTACTATAAGGTCAGGGACGTACACTGGCAGCGATACAACGACGAACGACGACTCCTCGTCGCTATCCAGCATTGAGGTGTCAGCTGCCTGGAGCCAACGTTGGCGGCTTGGTCGCCACACTTTGCTATCTTTTAGTTACCTTTTATTCTTTAGCTTTGAATTAATTGTTAACCGTTTTGAATCATTTCTTATACAATTTTACTCATTACACAATTTTATTTCACAATTTATACAAATTTTATTGGTGTTTTTTTTTGCCGAAAACAAATAAAATTACGAGTTTTAATGATCACTTCGTGTTTATATTTAAAACGATTAATTAAAGTGTTTCAAATTGTTAAAATGGTAAATATTTGAGGGAGTTTTTATTTAATCTCTATTTTTTTTACCCATACGTTTAATACCCATGGATAGAAAAACAAATATGAATAAAAATTATAGATAATATTTGACGAATTGGTAGTATTGAAATAATATTAAAATGTACAATTATAGATTACATGCTCAATCCCCATACATGTTTTTTTGAATACTTTAAAAAGTATAGTTATCGAATAAAAATGGCAATACAAAATTAATAGGTACCTACGATGTAGTCGCCTTAAAAGTTCTTTTTAGGGTTCCGAACCTCAAAAGGAAAAACGGAACCCTTATAAGATCACTTTGTTGTCCGTCTGTCTGTCTGTCTGTCTGTCTGTCTGTCTGTCTGTCTGTCAAACATTTCTATGTCGAGAATGCGTGGAGGTATCAAGCTGAAATTTGAACTGTATACACAGGTCTACGGTCCCATGAAGTTAAAAAAAAATCAGACTGCTAAGTTTACGTAGAAAAAAGTTACGGCCGTTTATTCAGCAAAAAACGCATATTTCGACACACTCAAAGGAATCAAAACCTATAGGGTACTTCCCGTTGACCTAGAACTATGAAATTTGGCAAGTAACATCGTTATAGACTACAAGTACAGGAATAAATCTCAAAACTATACATTTGTAAATAGATCTAAAAAAATAGGGGGTCTATATTTTTTATAGGGTGTCGAAATTTCAAATTGAAACTACTAGTTCAAATGGGGTATCATATGAAAGGGCTTGATGTACACATTGCAAAATATATTTTATTAATTTTTTTCGACGCATTATTTCTTATTTATAATGAAAAATATCAAATTTAATAATGATACTACGTACCTACGGAACCCTCGGTGGGCGAGTCCGACTCGCACTTGTCCGGTTTTTTTTTAAAGTTCTTCTCGAGTAAAAGATTGTAAGACCAGTGTCATTTCGTGCATATGTACAAGCATTCTGTGACAGGGCGTCCCACAGTCTCAAATATTCTATCTTCAGCATTTCATATACTTTCCCTCCATGTGGTATGGCCGTGGGACGCCCTGTATATGCTGATAAACTCAAAGAGGACAGGAAGGCTGATACCATAACCGGTGTATAGGAAAATTGAAGACCTTTAGTGATTGATAAAAAAAAATTGTGCCATTCCAAACTTTTGATGAAATTGCCAGCAAAAAAAAGCTATTTAAAAATATATATATTTTTGTTAAGATTTTGGTAGGATAGTTGGTTGGGGTTACCGTTCAAGTCTTTTATCTTACTTTCTTTTCTTATAGTATTTTAAACTCTCTTACTCTTTTCTTGTGTCTACAATACGAGAATAATGCCTATGGTAGCTGTCCTTCTAGCCCCTTCAAATTACCATTATAATTACAATAAAAACTTTGAATTCATTAACGCCCATCAAATGCTTGGACCTAGCAAGCTGATATGACCGTCAAAGGGTCCGCCTGATCCGGAGCGGATACTGTAGTATAAAGACCCCCACTACCACGTCTAATTGAGGTTAGTTTTGGCTCAAAGAGGTAAACCAATTGTACCCAAAAATTTTGCAATACAAGAACTAAAAATTTTCTAAATTCCTATAGTACAAACTCGCGGGAGAAAGCTAGTTTTAATATAATAAAACAAAGATGTAAATGTCACTTGCGTTCAGCGGCTTGAGTCAAGTTCAAGTACCTACCTATGCAACAAAGGGGGTTGCAACGGGTGCATTTGCATATGTCGGTGACGTTTGTCCGCCGCCGACTCATCACCATGCATTTACATACAGAGTTACTGTTGTTAGTTACATACATATTATGTGTCGCTAGAATTGTGGAAAATGTTGTTGAAATTTCATAGATATTCTCTGTTTAGGAATACATACGATTCGTTTGTTTGGGTAACACATCTTTATTATACGCTAGTTTTCTGCCCGCGACTTCGTTCCGCGTGAACGGGATATCGGGATACAAAATATCAGGTGTCAATCTAGATCAGAATAGACTGACAAAGACCCATACAGAAGTACGATAAAACACCGTATAGATGTATTAAATAAGTGTATAATCGTACTACACCTATCGTCAAAGTACTTTCATACTTTGTTTTAAAAATTTGAAAGAAATCTCATATTATTGAGGGAAAAAATGTATGAAAATCCATTGGTAGTATTTCGTTAACCTGCTTTTTATTTTTTGACAACATGAAAAAACAAAATGTAATAAGATTATGCATAATTTCTAAAATTATAGTAAAATATATGTATATATATATAGTCAATCAAACTTTTGCGCGGGAAAGTCTATTTTAAAAGGATGAAATCATAAATAACGAAATAAGTATTACCATTGAAGAAACAATGAAAAACTAAGCATATGAAGATTTTTGCAATAAAAGTCGCAAGAAAAATGCGGTGTCATAGTTAACATGTAGGCATTCCTCGTAGGTATAGTATTAAGCACAAAAATTGAAAGAATTCAGGAATTTAGAGTTGAGCAAAAAATTTAAAATAAGTTAGTTGGATCATTCGTGTAACATGATCATCATTATCGTAATATCAGAAGACAATGCCACCGTTACGGATTATCCTATTAAAAACATGTTAATGTGTAAAAATAAGAAATTGTTTTTCTGTTGTCTTTGCATATTTATTTTAACCCTGCATTCCATACATGTATATTAATTACAGGAGATTGATCAAGTTATTTATAATAATGTCGATAAAAAATTACATACACGAGTAGCATTGTATACTAGCTTAATAAACAATTTTTTTTTAGTTAACAATTTATTTTAGTTAATACGGTTATAGCACGATACGCCGCCAACAGAATCCAAATAAATTGATTTACAATAATATAATATAGAATGTATATAAAATAAAATGTTTTTGAAGGTTTATTTAACTGCACAACAGAACTGCATGGTTACCTACTTTATTATGATTTTTAATTATTAATTTTATATTTCTCAATTGAGCAACTCACATTTTTCATTGCCGTTAAAAGCCGACAACTCAGTACCGTATGACCAAATTTTGTACACTATTCTTTAAATTTATATCTAATTTACAACACCATCATATGCTAATCTATTGTCACACATACGGTGTAATTACACTACCTTAAAAAGTGGGCATGGTTAAAATAAATACAGTAAGTAGTTTGTATAAAATCCACTTACATAATATATCGTTTAAAACTTCGCAAGTAAATACATTATGACTACATAATTAATCAACGTCACAATAGGTACGATTACATGTGTATGAGAAATAAAAATTATGCCGAGTCCGGTAAGAAATAGCCTCTATCGTCACTTTGCTCGTTAACTGGGTCATACTACTTGTTCCTGTCGAGGAGATCGAATCGTGGACACGCGTCGAAGGCACCCCGTCACGGAATATGTAAAGAATGTTTTGAAGAGTTGTTTGAAGTAAAGTTGTTACAAAAGAATATATGTACATTATTTGCAATCGTTCCTAGGTTCCTAGAATTTAAATAAATAAATAAATTTAAATATTAATTAAAGGTTTATGCTATCATAATTTATTAAAATACTAACAATAAGTAAAGCTCCATTAAGATAAAATCTTAATAGGCTTCTTGGCTTACCTACATATTTTTATCGAGGAGCATTTAATTTTTTATGCCGTACGGATGGCAAAACACTTTAATTTGGCATAGTTTTCCATAACCATAGACTTGATATTTAAACGGAGTGTTATTTTTTTGTCACAATATTTCAAAATCGTTCAAAAAGCACAGGATTTTTTTTGGAAATTTGGCGGAAGACTTCTTTTATTTTTCTATTCGAAATGAAACGTGATACATACAAATTTATAGTGTAAAACACGAAGTGATCAACAAACACGGTATCACAAACAGAAAAAATATCTCAGGCGCTGTTGTTTTTCACTTGCAAATTTTTGATTTTGTTAATCAAAACGATTTTATCGCGTTAAATAAACGTCGTAGTTCGAAGACGCCATACATGGTACTAGACCAACCATTGCAACAGCTGATTAATTTGCAGTACCGACAAAACAAAAGCCTTGGAAGCACATCGCGGACGAGCCTAACAGCTGAGGCGCTGCACACTAGAACTAACTCTACGTAAACGTGATAAGGTTTTAAATTAATAATTTCAGAGGTATCCGAATACCACGGTTGGATCTTGCAGACTATTCGAATTTTATACGGTGGTGGAGCGAGCTGGGGCCGGGGGTCGGGGCGCCAAGGTCACTCTCGCAGGAATCCACGCAACACCAAGAACCTATACCTCGATATACATTTGACGTACTGGTACACAATTAAGACCCTTTATGGCTCTTACGAGAAATTATTACTGGTTATGCTCAGGTCACGACTAGGCGAGTAGCACACGCGAACTGATAAGGTATATTTGGGACCACGCATTAAATGCTTATAGAAACAGGGTTGCTGAGATCGACCTTGGGCCAGTTAGGTTGTGTAATAATTACACGATTGTAAGCTTAATGAATTTGTGATAAGGAAACTGTGTCAAATGTGGTTGAAAGGGTTGTGAATAATAAATGTGTGCTTGTTTAGCATTTACATAATTATGTCGTAGTTATCGTCGTGTCTGAGACCTAGATCTAGGTAAATACGAAAAATTGCTAATTGCCGGTCAAATATTAAATTTAAATATTAATTAACGCTTTTAACACTAAGTACTTTTATTACGACTCGGTAATCTATGTATTCGGCATCTTTTAGGACCTGGCTAAATACAAGTATACGACCCGCCTGATGATAGCAAGTGGTTATTTTTGCCTATGGACGCTTGCAATACCAGGAGCATAACTAGCGCTTACCAACCTTGCGGTATATATCCGTATGTATTAATTTTATTTCATACTAGCTTTTTGCACCGTGACTTCGCTTGCGCATATTTTGCACAAATTTCATGATTTTTGCTCGTTCATTTCTATACTCTACCTCACTTACTACATCCTGTAAACCTCTCTCCCTCTCTCAAACCCTCCTCTTCTTCTCTTTCAGGCGCCACATGTCCAAAATTCAGATTACCCTTCCATACTTTTGGTTTTAAATTGCTTAAATGTTTTCCTATCTCACATTTTTTTTACATTTTTAACTTAAGTATTTTCGATTTAAGTTTTTAAGTTGTTTTTGCATTTACTCGTATCCCCTTGATGTCTCTTTTCTTTCCTTCCACAATTATGCCTAAAATTTATATTGGCTGCTCTATTATTGTTACGGTACAGGTAAAAATAGTTCTCTCCTTCGTTCACTAATATAGAATTTATTATATAATTAATTTTAATATTTAGTTAATTCTAGTACTATTGATCGAAGGTTCTGTCTCACTTTTGCTAACTCTCCTGTTTTCCTCTTCCCGCTCTATTTAGAGAATCTATTTTACATATATTTGGAGACGGAGATGGAGACCATCACCCTCTCGAAATATTGAAGAGTAGCAGTCTCAATTTCAGGTGAATTTCAGGTGTATATATAAATATAATAATATTATGTGTGCATATTAGACGAAATAGTGAACTAAAAAGTCACTAATTTTCAACTGCTTTTCTACATCCTCAAATAATCTAAGTACAAAATTTAATTCGTATAATATTAGTGTAGATTACTTTTCGCTCGTGTAACGATTAACGAGTTATATGTATATATTCTAGCATCGCGTGGGAAATTAAAAAAATATTTTTTAACCCATTTGCCAAATTCATACAAACTATCGCGTATACATATTATTATATAATATATAATGTACGCTAAGAATAAAAAAAAGATCTAAAGTACAAGATTTGATGACAGACACCGAGAAGACAATAAATAAAAGTTTGATCTTGTATACAAATGGGTGCCGCGTAGATCTACAAATGCTACGAACGTTTCTTGCCCACGCCGCCGCGCCTGACCAACTTATACTGCAAGTGTTACAGTCTTAAAGCGGTCAAGCAGTTGTCTGACATTGATAGATCAGGGAGTCACCTTTGTCGTCCCATGACAGGACACATTAATTTCGTGGGTTTTTCCTTTGTCATTTTATTAGTAACCTAATATTGTTACATAGAT
Organism: Hypsopygia costalis; assembly: GCA_937001555.2. NCBI lineage: Eukaryota > Metazoa > Arthropoda > Insecta > Lepidoptera > Pyralidae > Hypsopygia > Hypsopygia costalis. The sequence continues at coordinate 5,437,099 of OW443330.2, forward strand.
TTAAAGTCGAGTGTGTAGGTAATTCAGTCATGTACTCGGTTAACAGGGGTTACTTGGTAAAGTTTATTTTACGTAGTTCTGAAAAATCCTTTTGGGAAAGGTTAATAGTTAAATTTCCAGTTAACATACTTAATGAACATAGCGCCTGGCTACATAAAACTCTTTTAACTTTGCCAAATTGTGTATAATTAACAATGTCACCTAATTTGGAAAGGGTAAGGTCATGTTCCTCATTACTGCGTAGCTTTAAAGAATACTGTTAATATAATACGTAGATTTGTTCGAATTGGCCTTTACAGCAAGGTATACCTAACTAATTTGGTTACAGTTCGACCTAGCAGCCTATTTCGACAGCTTCAAAACAATGTTTTCGATACGATGTCGTGTCCAAAGCTGCGATTCACGAACGAAGGCTGGCTGAAGAAAAGTGCAATTTATGCATTTCCTGCATGCGGACAATGGTAGTACAGATATGGATAAAAATTATACAGTTTTATTATACCTAGATTAAATTCATACCTTTATACCTTACTTTTGTCAATAAATAGTTGGGGTGTAAGTGGTTCATCAACATCTTTGAACCAAAGCCAACTTCACATGCACGCGGTGCACCCTGCTGACTGACAAACGATGCTCTGATGACCCGACTGGGGAATGTACCTCCACCTCACAGAATACCGCAGCCAAATAACAAATCCCTTGAGAGTTGTTGTGTTCCTGCGAGTGAGTGAGGTAACCAGAAAGGAAGGAGATGCTGCGGGGGTGGCGGCGCCCGAGCTATTTTTTATATTGCGAGCGTTAATATGGCGAGGATAACTACTTCACATCAGGCGGGCCGTTTGTCTACCACCCGACGTAGTATAAAAAAAAAACATTATTTGCTGCAGTGAAGAAGAGAGAACTGGTGGTTGCTTGTACTATTTAATTAAATGGTTTGGGAATAGTGAGACAAAGTAGAAGTATGGAATGCGTAGGATAGGAGAGTAAAAATAGAAGGATGAGGATAGTAGAGGCTAAGCGAGAGTAGAACAGAGGAAGAGTAGCTCGAAATATAGACTACTATTCGACCCGGCTTCGCACGGGTAGCCATATTTATTTTTATTTTTTACATTTTTTTGTTGTTTTATTTTTATATTTTTTAAACGCAATTTAACCAACTCTTTATCCCAGCGACTATCGAATCAAATTTTAGAATACGTACATGAATATATGGTGTCACGGACTTTTAGTAAATTACAATAATGTCTACAAATCAGTAGTATTGTTCTATCATCAATAGTTTTTGCAGCGACAGCAAAGGATGATTTGATTTTTTAATACTTAAGGCGTTTACTTATACAATATTGCAATTCTCGTCATAACTTTTAAACAGTGCTTCTGATTTTAATGAATTAAAAACGATTTACTTCTAGATAGATACCCTTGATGATAAGACTATATATTTGCGTAAGGGTAAATATCTTGAGAGGAATTTGACCCACTTTTGTTTTTGTTGGAACATTAATTGAAAAATAGAACACAAAATCTCTTATTGTGTCTTAAATATAGGTCTTGGATATACAGTCTTGCGATTTTTTTGTCGATTTTATTAAGGCCTATAAATACGTAATACATTGTTTTGTTATAACATCAACAGTTTTTACATCGCACATCAAGAAAGATTTTTGTTTTCTACCTTTTGTTACAACATTGCAATTTTCTTACGGATCCCTAATATTTTCGAAATTAAAATATAGCCTATTATTACTCTATTACTCTCTGATAATGAGGCTTTCTATTGGTGAAAGAATTTTTGAAATCGGTCCAGTAGTTTCGGAGCATCGAATATGCTCCGAAACTACTGGACCGATTTCAAAAATTCTACACATAAAAATAGAACACAAAATCTCTTATTGTGTCTTAAATATAGGTCTTGGATATATAGTCTTGCGATTTTTTTGTCGATTTTATTAAGGCCTATAAATCCGTAATACATTGTTTTGTTATAACATCAACAGGTTTTACATCGCACATCAAGAAAGATTTTTGTTTTCTACCTTTTGTTACAACATTGCAATTTTCTTACGGATCCCTAATATTTTCGAAATTAAAATATAGCCTATTATTACTCTATTACTCTCTGATAATGAGGCTTTCTATTGGTGAAAGAATTTTTGAAATCGGTCCAGTAGTTTCGGAGCATCGAATATGCTCCGAAACTACTGGACCGATTTCAAAAATTACAAACAAAAAAAACCGGACAAGTGCGAGTCGGACTCGCCCACCGAGGGTTCCGTAGGTACGTAGTATCATTATTAAATTTGATATTTTTCATTATAAATAAGAAATAAAGCGTCGAAAAAAATAAATAAAATATATTTTGCAATGTGTACATCAAGCCCTTTCATATGATACCCCATTTGAACTAGTAGTTTAAATTTGAAATTTCGACACCCTATAAAAAATATAGACCCCCTATTTTTTAAGATCTATTTACAAATGTATAGTTTTGAGATTTATTCCTGTACTTGTAGTCTATAACGATGTTACTTGCCAAATTTCATAGTTCTAGGTCAACGGGAAGTACCCTATAGGTTTTGATTCCCTTGAGTGTGTCGAAATATGCGTTTTTTGCTGAATAAACGGCCGTAACTTTTTTCTACGTAAACTTAGCAGTTTGATTTTTTTTTCACTTCATGGGACCGTAGACCTGAGTATACAGTTCAAATTTCAGCTTGATACCTCCACGCATTCTCGACATAGAAATTCTTGACAGACAGACAGACAGACAGACAGACAGACAGACAGACAGACAGACGGACAACAAAGTGATCTTATAAGGGTTCCGTTTTTCCTTTTGAGGTTCGGAACCCTAAAAACAAACAAATCTTACCTCTTTATAATATTAGTTTAGATGATTAGTAGACAGGAAGGTGGGAGCAAAATCTACTCGTGCGTATCTGGGGATTAGTTTTTTTAACGGGACGTGGGCCTACACATTCCCACTACAGTGTCTCCTGTGTAACCAGGATTAACAGCGGCGACTACCAAAAAAGGTAATGAACAGTGAAGTCCATTGCAGTCCAGGGAGTAAGACTACGGCTGCTTTGTAATTCACAATGAATTTCATGGGGATTACTTATCAAATACCATTATATAATAAAACATAAGTAAAGTATTAAAATATACAAATATTTTTTAAAGGGGCCATGCATTATCGCTGTTCTAATGTCAGTTCGTTATGAAATGCTTAAGTTATGAAACCTGCACGAAATAGCTGAAATGAAGAGCAATTTAGAGCGTGACTGTACGATGCCGCACCCAAGTCGTTAAGACCCCCGCATTTTTGCATTAACACTATGATGACTTCCGAGAATTGTAAAGGTACAGATATGCTCTATACTAATTTTAGTATCTATAACATTTCAGCATAAGACTCAACAGATGTCATACATTCTCGATTATACCAGTAAAGAATATGTTTAACGATCACTATACTCAATCTACCAAAACGATTTTTATTTCTTAATAAAAAAGAATAAATACTTATTATACATTTTATGTATAATATGTATGTATTTAGAAAAATATCGACGAGCTCGGTGGTCGAATGGTAAGTAATGTCCACTTTGACTCCGAGGGTTCGATCCCCGCACAAGATCAATATTTGTGTGCATGAACACGTCAGTTTGTCGTGGTCTGGGTGTTTTCTATATATTATCTGTATGTATTTACAACAAAAAGTGTAAGTAAATTATCAGTTTTCTAGTACCTATAGTACAAGCTTTGCTTAGTTTGGGAATTTGTATTATGTATCTCAATCAATTTATAGCATTAGATGGGGCGCTAAGTAATTATATATATTTTTATAAATATATTATTATTGACTAGCGTCTGCCTGCGACGTCATGTACGAGAATACACAACATTGGTTACAAGTATCCCTCCTACTACGACTATATACCTACATCGCTTATTTATTGCAAATATTTACTTAGTGTCATTAACACAATTACTTCAGAGAAAAAATCCTCAACATCATTTAAAGAGATATTGCATATAAATGTATTTAAAACTTTAAATAGTATTTGTCCAAATGCTACGAACCTTTATGACACCCACAGGTTAAGCGCAAATAAACGAATATAATTCTGCTACAAAACTCAATTACACAATTCCCATATTGTCATATGAAAACATTTTATTTCAGTTATTTCTGTGAATGTAACCTGAATAATTGCATTTACAAAATCCATTTACAAAATTTACAAATTGCTGACCGAGCCTCAAGGAACATTCGTAGGCTCCGAATTATACCTCTCGAGTATAAGAATAAATACCTCTATATATTCTTGTACAATCTACAGCATGTAGACCGTGATACTTCGAGTATAAGATGATACTACGTAGCCACAAGTCTTACATTGCTACGTATGTTTACGTAGCACTACGCGGAACGCTCTTATAGCTCAATAAACGTGTAAGATACTGTAAGCATTACGATGTACAAGCTGTTCTATGAACGCTCACGTAGATCCCGAAGTTATCGTAATATTACTCCACTTGTATAATCGAAAAGGAAAAAGTTGCTGCGTTGGCAGCGGCGGTGGCGTCACGCGAGCGATATTTCAAGTTGCTAGCGTTAATATGGCTACAGTAACTGCTTCATATCAGGCGGGCCTTATGCTTGTCTGCCACCCAACGTAGTATATATAGTGAATGTATTAAAAATTGGACGTCTTTCTGCGGACGACACGGCCGTTAGAATTAAGTACCCCACTCCCGATGTGTCTAAACGTAAAAAGATCATCGAAATGGTACAACAGAATGCTAAAAACATCAACCAACTTCTGTCGTGATATGTATTCTTATTAGTGTCCGACCGAATGTTCGGTTCGGTTTCGGTCGAGTTTCGGCAAAAATAACGAGTTTCGGTTTAGTTTCGGTTTCGGCGGCAAACCTGCCGAAACTACGACCGAAACCGAAACTTCATTCGGGAGTTCCCGCGCTGTGCTCGGTCATGTTCGGCGCAGTAAATTCCATCCAAGCGACAAAGACATTTTGCCGCGTCCACGTGCCTAATCATGTCGTGACTTCTTTGCGTTTGCAGTGCGTTTTGTTTGTTGTTTGTGAGTTTTCGTGTGATTTGTTTTGATTTCGGTAAGTTTTATCATGTGATATTGTATTAAGGGTAGGTAGTAAACATAATAATTTAGTGTAACAAACTAATGCATAGATTATAGTAGAATCAAGTACTAGTAACTACCATAACTATCTGAATATTTTGTGGTTAATTTCACTCATTCGGTAATGCTATACGTAAACAAACAATAGTTAGGTACTTGGTACTTACTATAGTGCATTAGTGGTGATAATATTAAAGATTTAGAGTTTCAACGTTCCATTTAATAATTATAACCAAGTATCTATTATTTTATTAATTATAAGCATATTATATTATTAATTATAAGCAATTATAACGTAACGTATTTTTTTTTATAATACGACGGGTGGCAGACAAGCATACGACCCGCCTGATGTGAAGCGGTTACCGTAGCCATATTAACGATCGCAACATAAAATATCCCGCGCGCGCTGCCACCCCCGCTGCAGACGGAGCATCTCCTTCCTTTCTGGTGACCTCACTCACTCGCAGGAACACAACAACCCTCAAGGGATTTGTTATTTGGCTGCGGTATTCTGTGAGGTGGAGGTACATTCCCCACTCGGGTAGCTTACAATTACGCTCCCTACCTCTCTTTTCGCCATAGCTTCGTTTGTCAGTTAACAGGGTGCACCGCGTGCAGGTGAAGTTGGCTTAGATTCAAAGATGTTGATGAACCACTTACACCCCTAATTATAAGAAAAGTATCTACAGTTAGATAATTGTTTCGTAAAAGTTTCGGTTTCGGTTTCGGTTTCGGTTTCGGCCGAAACTGAGACTGTTGCCGAAATTCGGTTTCGGTTTCGGTAGTAAAAACCAGTTTTGGTCGGTCACAAATTCTTATTTCTCTACTTTAACAGTCAAGTGTATTTCTACCTAACTTATTGTTAACTGTAACTAAACTCCGCATTTATTAAAATATTAAAGTTTCCCTAATTTGCTTCGTACTGCCAGTCATTTCTTTTACATTTATGGAAATTTGCATATCCTACCAAATGTGTATTTTATTCAAAGTAAGGTTGGTGTGACTGCACTTGTGACCTTTGACAGTAGTTCATGGCAATAAAACATTCCAATTAATAAATTAATAATATGTTTACAAGCCTCTACGAAAATTCTACACCACCGCTACGCCGTTCGTAGAATCTGATTGTCTGCTACGAAGTTTGTTACGTTGATCTTTAAATTTCTCGTCGTACAACAAATTTTAACATTATTTTACTTTTCAGGTATTTTATATCCATTCAATTGTATAATAAAATGTAATTCATATTATTTGCTCAAGGCCTGATAGTCATCTTAAAGTGGAAAGCTTTGCAAACCATAGCGATCGCGTGAGTCAAACATAAAGTATACAGCGCGGTCTAAACCTTAATAAAAAGATAAAGGTAGGCTCATATTGCTTTTTGTGACAAAGGGTTTTCAAAAATCATGTGCAATATTTTACAAACAGAAGTGAATTTAATGAAACTAATAAGAACAATTTTGAAAAAACTGTAACCCGACTACGGAAAAAAGCACTAAAAGGTAAAAATGCAATCCTTCTGTTATTGAAGTCGGTTAAATGTATCCTGCGTATTCTGACCCATAATAACGAATCGATAGACTCCTTATTCATCAAAATCGGGTAAAAAGTTTAGGCGCTACGGAGCACCTACGTAAATACATAGATATATTCTGCTAAAATCATTACCCCACCTTTTAACTTCATCGTAGTTGGTTAAAAAGACTAGATATGTCTAATTCAGTTTTTTTCATAATGATAAATGCATTGTCAGAAGAGGTATTTTAATATTTTTCTTTTGTAATGTCACTCACAGCGAATTAATTATTTCGCGGACTGTAGGGCTGCGGATTATAAATCAAGTTTTTTTTACTATTTCGGAAGGCAGACAAGCATACGGCTCGCCTGATGTGAAGTGATTACATAGCCATATTAACGCTCACAACATGAAATTAAAGCTCGCACCTCGTCACCCCCGCTGCTAACGCAGCAACTCCATCTTTTCTAGTGACCTCATTTACTCGTATTAACACAACAACCCTCAAGGGAATTGTTATTTGGCTGCGGTATTCTGTAAGGTGGAGTTTTCTCAAAATTGTTCTATTAAAATCGGTATTACTAGAATAATAGGATATGATAACAAATTCCTTTAACAATCTTCGATCATAAATACTGGAACTATTAATGATCGATGTTAATATTATATAATTTATTTGTTAATATTCTTTTACTCGTTATTCTGGTAATTTATTTATTTTATTTAAACTCTTTATTGACCACGGCAATACAAATAGTATGTTATTCGCAACGGTATGTTGCAAATATTTAATTTAATAAACTGGTTTCACTTACTATCTAAATATTTCGCATTTTTAGTTTCTTATATAGAATAACCCTAATATCAGTAAATGGTTACGACCCTATACAATGACCGACTGTTTGTTTATTATTCATTTATTCAGCTCTTATCGACGGCTACTATGACATATTATTTTTATGCCACGGTAATCGAGCTAGGAGAAAATTAGTTATGCAAAAACACAAGTGGGCTAACACGATGGATGGCTTTCCAAAGAACTAGGTTTCATGTCCTGCTTTGTCTGTTATTTATTGCTTCCTTCATAACTTAACGAGGTTTCTTCAGGTGAGGCACAGTGTAAAAAATTCAGTAGCTAAATCGAAATATTGTGCTTAACCTCTACACAGTGGCAAGCAAGATGATATTTAGCACATTATACTCGTATTATATTTAGCTTACACTTTTATTTATCAGATGAGTAAAAAAAATATTATTCGTAAAATACACAACGAATATACGAGACTAATTACTATTTAACTCCTAAGTTGCGAGTTCGATCCCCGCACAAGACCAATATTTGTGCATGAACATTGAATACGTCTGTTTGTCTTAATCTGTATGTTTTCTATGTATTATATATAGGTATTTACAAGAAAAAATGTATTTAAGTATAATATCAGTTATCTAGTGTCAATAGCACTTTGTTTAGTTTGGCAATGTGTAATTTGTCCCGGAATATTTATTTATTTATTGTGCATAATCTCTACACAATGGCAAGTAGCACAATATTTAACATATTTACAGATAACTTATATTTTTATTTATAATTGAATTTAAGGCATTTGCTGCTCTAAAGCTACAACCAATTGAACAACAAAAAATTCACTAAATAAATGATGAATCAAAAAACTGTCTTACACGACTGTTTATTAAGCCCCATAATTTCTTTTTAACTCATAAAATTGGCAAAATACTTTATGCAATAGTTATTCAAGTAAAATACGCCAAAAACGACCGTTTACTAAAGGGAACTATGTTCATATCATAAATGCGCCCGAGGCGTCGTACGGGTGTATCGTGGTATCCCGTATTTTTTTTTAATCCTGCAGATTTATAATTTCAACCCGATTCGTCCAGTAGTTTGCGCTGCACGTTCAGTCAGTAATGGTTGTCTTTTACAGATACAGGCATAAAAAAAATTATGGGGCTCAATACAAAATCTCGTAACACAGTCAATGACACAGATAATAAGATAATGCTTTATTTGCACAATACAGTTTGTTATTATATAATAATATGTTATTTATAATTTTAGTTTTGAAAGTTAATTAAGTTTTCTATAATTAGATTGTATTTGGTAGAGATTTTTAATGTTATTACATAAAATAACTAGATAATGATCTAGTACTAGAACATATGTATGTAGATTTTAAATACAGTTTGTACAGAGATTGCAAATTAAAAACTAAATTATTAACAAAAACTTGCATATGCAACAAGGTGGTGTTAAACTAAATATCGATTTAATTTTACTTTATATTTACTATTTATCTATTAAATTATTATATACATTTTATTAAATAAATGTTTTTATTCTATTGACGAATACTTGCGACGTTAATTGTAATTAATTTTAATTATAATGATAATTATGTTTAGTTCACACGCTCAAAACTAGTCAGAGTAAGTGAAACTCAGCTTATAAATCTGACATCTGTATCGCTTTATTTTTGGGAACAAAAGAAATTTTATTATCTATTCTTACCCGTCACTTTAAAAATTCCTCTACATCTGACTACCTATAAATTGTTACACTAAAGGTTTTAACCACCGCTTACAATTCATTAGTTTTTCGCTAAAGAGCCAGCTACGAAAGCTTATGCAGTGTTAATCTATCGCAATCGTCCGCTGCCTTGATGCATATTAAGTGCAAGGTGGTGCATTGCCCTCAGGGTGTCGTTGCCAGCGACTTGTGTACGTGTTTGTTATGTGCTGGTGCATGTTGTTACAAAGTCATGTTGTGTTACTTTTGTTCAAAGATAAGGGCACATGCAAATATACTTTTTGGGGTGTAAAAGGCTCACACCAAAACTAACTACACCTGCAGGTGGTACACTTTGCCGGCCAAGAATACAGTCAAGTCCGACGGGGAAAGTATCTCCACCTTACAGAAGACTGCAGCCAAATAACAATAGCCTAGAGCTGCGTTTCCTTTTTAATATTGCTATCTCTATGACCATTAAAGGATACAGATTTTACTTTCCTTATTTAGATTAGATCTCGTTGATCTGACCAATTTTTTAACTGTCTATCTGTCAAAAGTAGAACCAAAGATAACTAAACGGTATGTATTAATTTGTATGTATTATATAAATAAAAAAAAATGGGATGTAGCTGTGTCATAGACACGGCCGTGTGTTTTACATGAATACGTTATAGGCACTTAAATTATCTCAAAAAGTGCAGAGCTTCCCCCTCCCCCGCACGCGATGTTTTATAGTCCTTACTTAGCATAATAAATTCGTGATTGAATTTTGGATGGAGATGATAGATATGTAGCTGCAACACCAAACTGAATCCCTCGATTTTGTTATCATTCGTTTTTATGAATTGCCTTCCAGAGTAGTGATTATTATTCAAGTTGTAAAAGCAACGAAAGCCATATAGAAAATGTACATATTTGAAGAAATAAATTGCATAAAATGTAAAGAAAAAAATTAAGAAAAATATTAGTACCATCAGTGGGCCCGAAAATATTTTACAGATGTGTGAAATTTATTGAAAGTGGTATTTTAATTTAAATAAGTTTAGGTTTAGCACAAATCGAATTTCTTTAATGCAATGTATTCAATTAGCAATTGACACCCTTATTTATTATGAGCGGTTTGGATGATTAAGATATATTTAATGAATTTTTATATAATATTATTCAATTACTGTGTCTGTATTTATTGGTCAGAAATTAGTTTTGATAAGTTTTCGTGTTCAACGATATTAGAAAACCAAACACTTGTGAGTTGAGAGCGGTATACAATGTCCATCCTTTCATCTGCTGGAGCTAGAACCATTACCATAATAAACTCTCAAGAAAAAAAGAAGAAGGGTTCTGATTGAATCCAGCGACTTATTCCATTTGAAAACGTCTATTAAAATTAACACCAAATCCTAATCTAAGATAAACTAGGCCACTGAACCTTGGGTTGTAACAAAAAGCTATAGCAATAATTTACTTGGGAATCAGTTACTTTGTTTATTTGACGTTCAATCTATTTTTTCGATTAAGACAAACTTATTAACCTACTCACCCGAGTTAACAAGAACGTGCAAGCGATTCCACAAACAGAAGTTAACAGAACGTTTATGCTATTCAAAAATAAGTCTAAATTCTAACTACCATTTCAATTTCCTCTCAAATTACAGTATTTAATGAAAACGTAATTTTCTTGCAATTAGTCTTATCGGTATGAGGGAAAACAAAACGTATTTTTGTGTAATCAAAATGCAAATATTCGAGACGGTGCGTGGTGGACGGTCTTATCCTGCGACCCACATCTCGGCAAGGCCGCGACCTCGTCTCCCTCACGTTACAGCCACGTTTCGGTTACGTTTAGAGTCTTATACGTCATAGAACTAGCGACACTTCTTGTACATGCAAATTGTACCACGCCGAATATAGGTTACACTCAACATAACGGATGTTTGGTGTACTATTTAATCTACAAAATGAATACCGTTTACTGTTCGTCTTTTATCTACGATTGTGTCAGTAACGAAAATAAAGGTTTTAGGTAATAAGTGTAAACTATCGTGATTTCAGTCATGAACTAACTGCATTTTTAGATTCATTATTAGTACTTTCATGATTGCAATGCACAGAAAATTTTGAATATAGTACCTAATAACCACTACAAGTATTCAGATTAGTGGTTAGGGCTATTAATATTGGCTATATAAATACTCAATAAAGATTAATTAGAAGTGTAATTTTAATGTCACTCACCTTGAAAGTTTTGTATGAAGACACGACATAAGACGCACCGTCCTCCAGCTCTTCAAGCCTGTACTTCCTGTCTCCATCCATGCCGAAGATAAATCTTGCTCCTCTCGGTAATTCCAATCTTTCGGATAGTCTGTCAAATAGTGTGTCCAAGGATGCCAAATCTCTCCCCGGTTTAAATCGAAATTCAACACCTGGGTGAAATGGATCGCCATTGCGGTAAAAAGTAACACGTCTCGCTTTCCAGTAGTTAAGATTAGCGTAGCGGCTGGTCGGTTCTGGTCTGCTGGGACGAGTCGTAACTTCGGACCCTTCGGAGATGTCGTCAGGGCGTTGCGGTGGCGACGCGGGACGAGAGGCACGCCAGTCGCCTGGTTCTCGTTCCTCGTCCGAAGCCGCGTGGTTGTCCGGTTCGACGACGGGCGTCGGGTCCGGCGGTGGTGCCGGTTCCGCAGTAGCCTGTAAACGATTACGCGAATGTAGGCGCGGCCGGGTTTGCAAGCGACGCGACATCACTCGCGACGACTCGCCCACCGACTGGCCGCTCTCCCCATATACTGACCTATAGCTCAGTTTCAATCAACTGATACAGATACTCGTCTATTGATGCTATGTCTATAGATCTTCATTCATGAAACTTACAATTCATGCTTACCGCGCGGAAATTTGGAGACGTAAACAATTATTTTAAGTGTCCAGACTTTGTTAGCTACTACTTTTAGCGCAATAAGAGTATAACAACTAATAAAATGAAAATAAGTTATTCAATATGCATATTAAAGTTTATAATATTGATACATTTCATTAAACTAAAACTAATCTAAAAACCTATATATTTATCTATAAAAAACAGAAAAGGTTACGCGATAAAAAAATAACAGAAATTTACTTACAAATAAAAAATATCCCCAAGATCGTTGCCTGTCGATAATTTATCAATATTATATATAAAATTTACTTTCCTCATTATTAATAATGTATTGAACCACAATTCCAAGTTTATAATTACATTAATACTATTTACAGAAATGAATTATGTAATAAAGTTCTTTTTTGCTACGAATTCAAGTAAAAAATATATTAAAAATTGTGTTGGAAATAAACCTTACTTTACCTTAACAGGAGTGATGCTATCGTTTCGAAAAATCACGGGACCGTGTAGAAACGATTTATTGCCAAATACACAAGCACTCATGTTTGAATGCTCTAATAGGAATACAACAAATTATATTTTGGACGTCTCTACGATCTCCACGATACTCAGCAAGTGACTAAATTTCCAAACCACATAGCTTAGTGGTGAAATTAGAATGATTCATACATTTGTCATACACATGAAAACTTTCTCTCATACCACAAACGCATATTACTCGTTTTATGATTCAGGGGCCACAAAAGTAATAATTATATACTCGTCATAATACATTTAAATAAGTAGTTTAAGTATTCAGCACCCACTCATGCCTTCGCATGCATGAACACTTCACTAGAATAAATAGTATCCAATATATTAATATATATATGGCCGTGTGGTTTCCGGCAGACTAGAATAGAATCACTCCGTCTCTTCCCGCGGCTGTCGTACAAGGCGACTAAGGGAAATACATTATCAAAGATCAGGCCTCCCCAACCAGTTTGGCCAGCGTGGGGAGTGTAGGCCAAATCCTCCCTCTGTCTGGGACGGACGAGAGAGGGTCGTGCTCCTGTAGTGGAAACTAAAATGACCTGATGATGATGATGATGAATATATTAATCTCATTTAATAGCTTAATACATTGGATAGAAATAATATGGCAAATTTTATATAAATCTGTTCAGTAATCTTTGCGTGATTGCCCTACGGCGCATTTCCGGTCGGCGGTCGCACTTCCAGAACTTTTCTGTCCCAATGCCTGTCAGTTCCGCATGATTGAGTAGTGTTGCTTGCCCGCTGCCACGCCCGGTAAATACAGTTATAATACGTTAACTCATTTCTGAGTTTATTATGTATAAATACTCCGAGCATAATATCTATAGCACACAGTGCAATCTTGAGCACTATAATTCTACTGAGTTATATCAGGTAAATATTTTCAGGTCAGAAATGATGCAGCTTATATACTTAGTATTTTGTAAAAGAAAATAGCATTTGGTTACCGCGAACGATAGCATTGTTAATTGACGTTACCACACATACATATCACACGGCTGTCTCTCATTGGGTAGGTAGAGATCATGTAGAAGACACGACGAAAATATTTTTCGGCATTTTATCAATGTCATCACGTCATGATTTTCGTGATAATAATAATAAAAAGAACTACACACTAAGACACATAGCACTAAGCTACTAGAGTAAGCGAGCGCGCGGAGCATATGTAATAACTCTACACATAAAACAAATTAACAAAATAATTTATTGAAACAAAAAACGGTACATTTTTTATGTACCGTTTTTTGTTTCAATGCCACTTTAGTAATAAATAAGCTTACGGCCCGCCTGACGGAAAGCAGCTACCGCAGCCTATGAACGCCTGTAACACTATGATGTAAAAAGAACTTTATTTTATTTAAAAAAAAAAAATGGTTTCGTAATCAGAACCGTAACTTAGCCAAATAGTAATAGTAATCCCATTGATCGAAAAGGCAATATACACGTGATGTATCCTATATTAAGCGAGCAGTCATCGACCGTCGGGACTCGAGATGGTCTTAGATAAGAATAACGATTGCCACGACCCTTAGTCAGTGACTAAGTAGAACTAGTCACGATAGCATAACGCCTCTGGAAAAATGTACATACGTAGTGATTCATTGATTTGTCATGAGAATGAAATATTTTTTTTATAAGATGGTAAACAGTCAAGGAAAACAGCTAAGGACGCGTGCAATACCTTAGTAATAATGGGATTCGGAATTTATGACGACCTAAAGATTTATACTGGATCGGCATCAACCCATAATCATCTCACTGTTGGAGTCTCCCCTCAATCGAATTGAACATTCTGCACCACGCTGCTCGACCGCAGATTGGCGGAGTGTTTTCAAGCCGTCATAAGGCCACCGACTTGGCTTAACGATTATCATCTAATGACAACAGCCGGGACTGACAGCTTAACGTACCCTCCGAAGCACGGAGGAGTCGAGATGAATAAACCTATCCATAGACAGACTGCTGTCGACGTTGCTTAATTTGCGAGTACGCACGTACATACGCTGTAAAGTGACACGCAGCGACGCCACCGAGCTCCCCAGGATATACTTGATAATGTGTCCCCTTAGGATTGCAATGAATTATTTATTAAATATGATTAAACAACCTGTGTATTGGATTCTAATATGTGATATTAAAATATGAAATTATAAATAATCTATTCTATTAACGTACGTAGTAATCTCTATACATAATTTTATTTATGCAATGTCTAATGAAACAACGTAATATTCGTAATGAGCATTATGAGATTATTAAAATATAGCTTACCACAGCTGCGGCAGCCATCGGTTCTTCTATTTTCATCAACCGAACTTATCGAAAATAATATTAATTTTACGGCACATCACAGACTCACTTGGGAATCGATTCAATTACAACTTAATTGCAACTGTCCAGTAGAATTACAATTAGTTTCGCGATACGCGGGAAAAGCGTCGTGTCGGCGCCAAACCGCCGTCGAGCCTCCGAGGCTATAAGTCACGAAGCGTGCTTCCGGAGGCTTTTATACAAAATGGACTACAGTTGACACACTTTCGGACATCTATGCCTGAATCGCCTATACTCGTATTATGTCCAATGACTACATGAAATTTATCCTTGTATTCTAAAGGATGTTGTGGAAGCGTAGTCGTCCGGTTATGTTTTGTGAACGGAATCAAGTGAAGCCGAGGGACGTTCGGCGTGCCGTGGTTGCCGGCCAGCGCACCCGTGTCCGTTAACACAGCACCACCCCCGAATTAAAGTAATAAAACTTGGCCTATCAAAGTTTATTGAAGGTTGACAGAGTAATTTGATAATAATAACGCTGCTTGTTGAGTATATTTATACCCCCAATGTATCAAGCGCGTGCATTTTGTAACATTAAAATATTTGTGTATAGCTTACGAACATTGCGTAGTTGTATGCTACGTCGTAGCTGTTGCGTAGCACTTTTCTCTGACAAAACAATTGTCAATAGGTACATAACGAATTGCTATAATTAATATATTAACACAATATGTACGTAAAAAGTAAAAGATAATTAAGCCATTAGAGGTATATACTTTCTAAAATATTTACCTCAACAGCCTATGACAATAAAGTTGGCCATAGATAATTTCGCTGTCGTGAAAGTAAATGCGCTAGCATTTTGGTTTGGTTTGATTAAATAATAACTATTGGTGACGTTTTTTCCTTAACATGCAAATATTTTTTTATTCATGATATTGAGTAGCCCTGCCAGCATGACTCTCAACATCGGCCGGTCAACATGCACATAGTGGCGGGCTTATGTAGGTTAACTCTATATTTTTTCACCTCTCCACTTAACGCGAATGTTTGGCGCGGTTTTATGAGCCCCAATTACCTACTCTCGCCCGTACGACTTTTGATTTTAATTTCTTTTTATTTGAATTTTAAAGACGTAATTCGCAGTAATGTTCAGTCCTCTATATACCTTCACAATGAAGCATCGTAAATCATCAAAAATTAAGAATTTTAATCTCACTGGAGTCGATCTTCTAGACACATATATAGTAATTTCTATGCAATACAATGTCTAATGATATGATTGATTGAGATTGACTATCGTACGATTTTAGGAGCATTTAGAAGTTTCTAAAAATTTCAATAGAAAATTCTATAGGATTCTTGTGGCGTAGTTGTTTACGAGAAATGTCACCAGTCTGATTGAGTTACTTTATCTCACACAGTAAATTGTATTTTATATGATTGTAGCATATAAATTGACTCTTGCTCAATGAAGCGAGCGAGATCTCGAAATTGAACTGAGGAGAAGAACCATTTGTTATGTTGTGTCACGATAATTCTCAAAACGCTACAGTTGATCCGATTTTGATGAAATTTTATGGATATGTAAGAAATGTGATTACAGTTTTTTATAAGATATTCGTTAGTATGAAAATAAATTGCATTATTAGTTATAATCTGCTGATTAGATTAGAATCAAACGTAGTTCATAAGTAGGACATGTTACATACAATTCGCATGTTCATGGAGTATTGTAATTATTTCAGTCATTTTTGCGATATCGAAATTGACTGGAATAATAATTCCAAAGTGAGAAAGTGGAAGAAAGTGGAAGGTCTCCACATCGATAAACTAGTTAATAATGATTGCAAAGATTTTGCAAATCAAATTAATTAAAAATAATTACATTTTTTGAAGTAACTTATATTGAATTCTATAACTCGCGTTGAACCGAAAAAAATCTTGTAACTCTTGTTCGGACTCGATCGCTCGATCGTACTTCGTACTCTACGTACGAAGAGGTGGCTCTTCCCACTCTCTGAAAAACAATTAAAATAGTTTCGAAGTTTTTTCTGTAATATTATTACGTATAGTAAATTTACTCCTGCGCTACAAAATAACAAAATATGTTTACCGCAAAATATTGCAATCCCCTGCGACTAAAAATCGAAGAAACAATCTTACTTCACGCTCTCTATGTTAGAAAATACCCGGAGTGGCTAAGGTTTCCTTGTTTTCTACAGAACATGGAACCCTAAAAAAAAGAAGTTAACTCATTTTTTTCCAATGGTATTCCAATTTATCGCAAAATGAATCGAAACCCAGATTAAACTACATTTCCAATGAAGTTCAATTCTGTGTCAGATTTCTGTTAAAATTATTATACCTAAGCAGTTTTTGCGCCACTGCCGGCAATTACTTGGTCATTTTGCGGCATTAACTTCGAGCACAACTTTCTTACGTTACTTACGTTACAAAGGCCACTCTTTGACATTTCCAACTTTAAAATTTACATAAATGGTTCGATTATTACTGTTTATTTTCGCTTATCTTAACATAACACGTTAAAGTACATGTGAGCATGGAATTACTGAGAATTTCATGCTGTAGGCACTATTTATAAGTATTAAGTACTTATTTATATGGATCAGTAAAGAGGGCACATGAAAACAATTTTTACACAGTAAATGTAGATATTTTATTCTGTATTTATTTTTTATTGTAGTTTTTGTTTACCTAAGGGCATAAATGTGTCCAGAGCGTTTTCAGTTCAGGACTATCTACTATACCATTAAACAATTTAATCCAAAGAGAATGTAACCACTACGTTTTAAGAGACGGATGTGCCATACAAATAGCGTAAATTCTAAATGTATGAAATGGGAGCGAAAACAATCAGAATTTGTACCAAATTCGCTTCCGATTCATAGAGTCGTTTTTTTACCTTGAGTTGCGCCAGGCTGATTTAATCAACTATGGGATGTCAGCAATCTTCCGACGCAAGTGTGAAGGTACGAGTAGAATAAAATAATACCACATAATACGTAAGTATAATAGTAGAGTAGAATTACTGCACAACAAACAAATGTCACTGTCAAGTCAAATGTCTCCTATTTTTTGCTGTTGGCAACTGTTCAATTACTTGCCCTTCATGGAAATGAACGAATGTTTTTTTTTATTGCATATGGTTTTGGCTTCCTGCACAACGGCACATTGAAATTATTGTATGTTTTTTTATGTTGTTCTGTTTCTTTAAATTCTAATGATTGCAGTCAACCGGCAGGACTTGCAGGTCACATATTTACTTGTATATTGTTATTCAGATATTTATTTATTATAATTATATTATTGTGATATTTTATTTATATATTGTTATGTCGGATGATGATTCGTTCCATTCTGCTTGGAATTTAAGCTTCTCTTCAGGGGATAGCACGGGGTCATTAAATGAACCAGAAACGCTTGGTACCCTTCTTGAGACTGCTGTTCTCGATACTCCCTACGGCTTCAACACCTGCCACCTTAATGCTCAAAGTATACCCGCTCACTACACCGATCTCCTTAAAACTTTCGCGTCAACATCTTTTCACGCTATTCTCGTTTCGGAAAGCTGGCATAAGCCATGTCTATCTTCTCTCTCTTACTCTCTTCCTGGGTATATTTTGATCCGTAATGATCGTACTGGTAAAGGCGGTGGAGGTGTTGCTGTTTATTTACGTATTGACATACCTTACACGATCTTGTCATCGTCACCGTCAGCATATTCTGGTTCTGCAGAATATATCTTCCTCGAAATCTCCATTAAGGGGACTAAAGCAGTTCTTGGAGTCGTATACTGTCCACCTTCGATTGATTACTTTTCTCACTTTGAATCTATCTTATAGCCACTCTGTTCGGATTACAGGCATCACATAATCCCCTCCGGATCAGTAGTACCATTGACTAGTACCATTCATGGGCGATTTCAATACTGATCTCTTATGCAATACTGTGCATTCTCTTAGACTATTGAATATTATTAAGTCAGTCAATCTTTCTATTCTGCCATGTGAGCCTACTCATCATAACCCTACTTCAAATGACACTTGGCTTGACTTAATTATTACTTCTTCTCCTGAACTTGTTACAAAACATGGTCAATTCCCTGCTCCTGGCTTCACCAAACATGACCTTATTTTTCTCCAATATAAATTGAGACCGCCAAAACTTAAACCTACAATCGTGTGGATGCGAAGTTACGCACGGCTAGATCATACAAAATTAAAAGAAGACGCATCTAAGATAGATTTTTCCTCGGTCTTTGCAGCGTCGACAGTACATGAGAAAGTCTCTCAATTTAGTAATAATTTGCTCAAACTGTTTGATGCTCATGCTCCATTAAAAGCTGTTAAAGTTAAAAGGCCGCCCGCACCCTGGATTACTAGGGATGTACGCTTGGCCATGACAAAGCGTGATCGCGCTTTTCGTATCTTCAAGCATGACAGGTCTGACAAAAATTGGTCTCTATACAAAACTGCGCGTAATATCTGTAACAGCATGGTGAGAGCGGCTAAACGGCGATATATCCATAAAAATGTCGTTAATTCTTCTTCAACCAATATATGGAAGTTTCTGCACTCTCTAGGTATAGGTAAATGTCCTTCTCAACCGCACGTAACTTTTTCTTCTAATGACTTCAATAACTACTTCGTATCTTCTCCTTCTTTTGATCCTTTACTCAAATCAGCTACTATTGCTAAAATATCTTCCATGGCTCATCCTGACACTGAGTCTTTTGCTTTTTCTCCAGTATCAATGGATGAAATAAGTAAAATAATCATGTCAATCAAGTCAAAGGCAGTTGGCTCCGACGATGTGAGTAGGGAAATGATTATTTGTATTTTGGACTTAATTCTCCCTATCATTGCTCATATCGTCAATTTTTCCTTTTTAGAAGGCGATTTTCCTCTTTTCTGGTTAAAAGCTTTTGTTATTCCTGTTCCTAAAATTCCCACTCCTATCATGCTGAAAAATTACAGACCTATCTCAATTTTGCCCTTCCTTTCTAAAATCTTAGAAGCAGCCGTTCACAAACAAGTATCTTGCTTTGTCTACTCTAACGCTCTACTCACTCCTCATCAGTCTGGCTTTCGCTCAGGGCACAGCACTACTACTGCTCTTCTCAAAGTTACAGAAGATTGTTGGTTGGGTATGGAGGAGAAAATGGTCACCATAGTCGTTCTTATTGATTTTTCTAACGCATTTAATATTGTTGACCATGACATTCTACTTGCCATCCTTAAGAACATGAACTTTTCATCAATCGCGTTGAAATGGTTCTCCTCATACCTACGTGGTCGCCAGCAAGCAGTGCGTCTGGGTCGCGAATTATCTGATTGGAAAGACCTGTCTTCTGGCATACCGCAGGGCGGGATCCTGTCGCCTTTAATGTTTTCTTTATTTATCAATTTCCTTTCCTTGTCGTTATGCTGTTCTTACCATTTCTACGCGGATAACCTGCAGATTTACGTACAAACTACTGCAAACACGATGTAAACTTAGCGATTACTCGGCTAAATTGTGATTTGTGCAGTATTAGTAACTGGTCTAAAGACTTTGGGATTTCTGTGAATCCTGCCAAATGCCAAGCTATTGTTGTGGGCAGCTCTAGGCAAGTCGCAAAAGTGGATTCCAGTTCTGTCATACCTGTTATGTTTGAAAAATGTGTAATTCCTTTTAGTCTTAGTGTGAAGAACCTTGGGCTACACATTGATTCCACATTGAGTTGGACTACACAAATCGCAGAGGTAAGTCGTGCGGTCATATCTTCTTTGCGATATCTTAATCGGTTTCGTAATTTTCTCCCCATCAATATAAAGGTCACTCTTGTCACATCTCCCATATTTCCAATCATTGATTATGCTGATGTCTGCTACCCTGATCTAAATGAAGATCTTCTTAATAAACTGGACCGGCTTATCAACAATGCTATTCGTTTTATCTTCTGTCTTCGTAAATTTGATCATGTCTCTTCCTACCGGTCACAGCTCAAATGGCTTCCTATTCGTTAGCGCAGGCAAAAGAGATTGCTCTGTTTTTCTTTTTTTTCTTTTTTTTTTTTTATACTACGTCGGGTGGCAGACAAGCGTACGGCCCGCCTGATGTGAAGCGGTTACCGTAGCCATATGAACGCTCGCAACATAAAGTATCGCTCGCGCGCCACCACCCCCGCTGCCAACGCAGCATCTCCTTCCTTTCTGGTGACCTCACTCACTCGCAGGAACACAACAATCCTCAAGGGAATTGTTATTTGGCTGCGGTATTCTGTGAGGTGGAGGTACATTCCCCAGTCGGGTAGCTTACAATTACGCTCCCTACCTCCCTTTTCGCCAGAGCTTCGTTTGTCGATAGCATCAGAAGAATTGCGAATAAACTTAACTTCAAAAATAAAGTTCATGCATATCTCTTGGACAATTTTCCAAAACTGTGAATCATCCTCCTATTCATATGTAGGTATATGTATGTTTATATTATTTTATATGTATTAAATATTCTGTATATAAGTAATGTGTATGTATGTATATTTTCTGTTATACTATACCATAATAATATTGTTGTTAATTTATTTTGTATGCCGCATTCGTGCATATCTGTTCTTCCCAAAGGTTGTCTGGTAGAGAATGCTTTTAGCATTAAGACCGCCCATGTACCCTTAATTTGTGGTAAATAAAGTTTAAATAAATAGAATGTGATGCCTTTTACATCTGTGCTCGTAGTAACTATAATATCTTTTCCACTAATATTGAACATGAATAGATAGATAGAAAATATTTTTTATTGGTTTGCTGTTACACTTTTTACTTAAACTAAAGAAAATAGACATAATTGAACAAATGCAAACAAAGATTGACAGATATGGATATGTCTAAAGATGCACATGTGCACCAGCAACACCAATTGGTTGGAGGCTCAGTGACAATTATTGCCCCTAGAGGCAAACCACTGCTTTTCAGCTTCCACCTCTAGGAAAATCACCGAGGGGGCATAAAACAGCGCCAGACAAAGAGTGTGACGAAGAGTAACAAAGTTGAAAGTGTAATTATGCAGAGGTGTCTATATGTATAAGAATGAATTATGATGAGACTTTGAGTGTGTTGTGGGTATGTGTGTCGTTTGAGTGTGATTATTAAGTGTATATATTATCTATAGCATATATGTATTTATGTACCGACAGCTGCCGTGCCGCAGTATGCTGAAATCGTTTCTTGCTGACTCATGAGTATCAGACAGTTGTCTGAGCGGTGGGGGAATATTGTTCCAGCACTTGGTGGCTTGATGGCGGAAGCTGCCTGTAAATGCAACTGTTCTATGTATCTGTCCTACTAACAGTAATCGTTTGTTGGGACGCATGCAGTATTTATTGGTAAAATTAGAAAATTGTAATTTTGATGACAAATATGTTGGCTTTTTAAATTTTATAATGTCAAACACTAATCCATATGCAACTGACTACGAAAGGATATATTTAGCAAAGCGAATTTATTTAAATAAGGGTATATATGACTCCTGGGTGGAATTACAAAACAAAAACAGCAGCGCCTATTTTGTCGCTGAATCAGACGCTGTGTCTTAGACAGTAGTCGGGGTCCATATATAAGGTCACCGTAGTTTAATTTAGATAAGATGAGTCATTCGCAGAGTGTTATGCGGACCTGTTCACTAAGTAAATTTCGTATTTTATTAAGAATCTTTAAGTCGATAAAAACATTTAAGACATGGGTTTCGAAACGTAACTTACTATCTATTACTATGCCTAAGTTTCTGCTTCCTCCTCACGTTCCACCCCATTGCGGCCGATGAGTACTGGGTTTTGCCTGAGAATTTTCGAGATTTGTTTCTTAGAACCCAGAATCAGATATTTCGATTTGACCGGGTTCACAACCAACACGTTTCAGAAATATAAAGCTGCAGATCATCTGCGTATTGGTGATTTTTGCAGTGTTGAATTGCTTTATATAGATCAGCCGTATATATTATGAACAGTAAGGGGGCCAATATGGAGCCCTGTGGAACCCCTCTCCGAATCGGTTTTGTGACAGATTCAGACAGTAGAAAACGTTTTTAAATTTCTTCAATTAGTGTAAACTTGGTACATAGGATTCTATGCCACTGGGTCATATTCCAGGTGGCTACGCACAAAAGCGCAGTAAAGAATCTATAAAGTTTTAATATCCGTGAATTATGAAGATATATCTAATTACGAAACCAAGTCTTTGGATGTAATTGTCTAAACAAGATTTTCAAAAAGCAGTTACGATTCAAATGTGACCCAAATTCCGGACGGTATTGGACCGAGTGGTCCAGAGATATACCTTAAAACTGGGGCCCTACAGACGAAGCAGAAGCCGGTTACCATCGGATTTTTTTATTATAAAAATTGGTCTTACGTTAAAGTTATTGACGAGCATCCCAGTTTTGTCAACAAACCTAATCATAGTTAAATAACCTTCCTACCGACTTAACCGAAACGAGCGTTACAGAGTCGAGCGTGATGCGTGACATTCCTGAGCATAATGGTGGCTCCACACATGCCGCCGGGTTTGCCGCCGGTATAGCTGCCGGCTTGTAGACTGCTTTGGCGCTAGCTTACCGCGCGAGCCGTGTAAAGCCGCGAGTGCCGTGCCGCCGGTTATGTGTGGATACACCATAACGGCTCAGTCTCATTCACTAGCCAAAAAATAAAGTGCACAGCAGCCACTCTTGCCAGAGTGGTCGTGGTTACCATGATGAGGAAGCAGACAGGACTCGCCTCACGACATCACGCAACCTCTGCGTGCTGGTCATAAATCGGGTACATTCGTGTACCGGGGCGCCTACCGCCGCCTTCAAATGATCGGTCCAACCTTCCCCTGTATCTCTTTATGAAGTCGTTTCAATCAATTACAACAAGAATTAGTAGTATACTCATATTGCTTGTCTGTTGTAGTGTAAGTTTGGCACGTTTGGTATCATACAATTCAAATTGTATACCATTTCCAGTCGATTTAATTTCCATGGTTTCTTACCTCTCCACGAAAAATCATGAATTTTTCTGCTTTTTTTTTTCAAAGTTGTGTTTACAATGTCTTTTGTAGCTGTATGTACTCAATCAGAGCATGATGAAATCGCGTGCCAGTGACGCATTGGTGCTGGGGGCGTAACGATTTTGAAATATAGCTATTGGTTCCTGTCCCACGGCTAATATGAGCTCGAACAACTTACTACAGAACCTCAGCACACAACTAATTAAAAGCCATGTACATCTAACACGGTGATAACAATCTAAACATGCATGTCCTTTCGAGCGTACTTTGATTAGTTATATATGTATATATGCTTGAGCACCGTTGTAGATAAAAATAGGGTTGAACTTGTGAAATTTGTGCATTGTAATTAATTATCACTATATGTATATAAATATACAACGTATAACTCCAAGTACGCCAAACCTTAAACACCCCAACTGAGTTTTATTATTATTGACGCGTAAGCGCCGCTCTCTACACTGCAAAACCTTGCTATCCGATTTGTTTTTGGTCTCAGAAAATTTGACCACGTGTCTGAATTTCGAACTCAACTGAAGTGGCTCCCTATTCGACTTCGCAGAAATGTGCACTTGCTATCGTTTTTATACAAATTATTTAAAAACCCTAACTCTCCACAGTACCTCCTGTCCCGTTTCCCATTATTACCACCGCCAACCCGATCACAACGACCGTGTCATATAAAAACATTGGATTTTCCGTCTTCTAACACTAAATTCTTCTTTAACTCTTTCACTGTTCGTGCAGCGCAAATGTGGAATAAACTGCCACCGGAGATTAGAGATAGCCTGTCCGTCACATCCTTTAAAAATAGATTAAAAGAGTACTATTTAACTCAGACACTGGAATAATATTATGTATATTTATCTGGTTTATTTATGTATGCATATTGTGTATTTATATATATTGTGTTTTAATAAGTTTATGTAAGTTTATGATGTGTATATGTGTGTGTATGCGTATGTATGTATGTATGTGTATATGTATATATATATATATATATGTATATATTAGGTTTAGTAGAGAGTATCTTTTATAATTATTAAAGTACTATGTTTTGTTTTAAGTAACCATTTTATATTCGTTGCACTAGTTTGTTTAGTCTCCCGTCCAATAACTTACTATTGTTACTATCTCTAGGTTAGCTGGAAGAGATCTCTTGTAGAGATAAGCTCACCTTTGTATATGTCCTATATCACTATGTTGTAAACTTGTATGTGCAATAAAGAATGAATTACACGGCGCTTAAGGCTTTTTGGACACTGCGGTATTACGTTTGTTTACCTACTTCACATTTTCTAGCTTGATTGTCGAGCGCAATTTAATAATAGACACGGCAATTAAAAATAATTATTATTATTTTTCAAAACCAGTTTTTGGGGTGCAAGTGGTTCATCAACATCTTTGAACCAAAGCCAACATCACCTACACGTGGTGCACCCTGCTGACTGAAAAACGAAGCTCTGGCGAAAAGAGAGGTAGGGAGCGTAATTGTAAGCTACCCGACTGGGATATGTACCTCCACCTCACAGAATACCGCAGCCAAATAGCAATTCCCTTGAGGGTTGTTGTGCGAGTGAGTGAGGTCACCAGAAAGGAAGGAGTTGCTGCGGTGGCAGCGGGGGTAGCGACGCACGAACAATATGTTATGTTGCGTTAATATGGCTACGGTAACTGCTTCACATCAGGCGGGCCGTATGCTTGTCTGCCACTCGACGTAGTATAAAAAAAAAGAAAAAAAAAGTTACTTTAAAAATGGATGAAAATTATGAAATTGATTCTACTCATGATTCTGAACAAACTATTTTTAAGTTTTGCGTACTTGAAGTTACACGTTATTTATAACCAACATATAGTGCAATTCTAGTACGAATTTTTATGAAATAAATATCAAAAAATAATCCTAGTACCTATAACATAAAATCTTTTCTGGCCCCACTTCAGTAATTCATTTATTCAGGTGAACACGCCCACCGCATTATAAATAAGTGCTCGTTGAGTTATTAAGGAACATTAAATTATGCTATACTTGACCTGATTACTTGAACGTGCTCGCTTCTACCGACACTTGTCTCCTTTTACATGACTGCGCAAAAGTTATATTTTTATTAAAATTTAAATGTTTGTTATTAAAAAGTTTTTTCCATATTTATGTCGTCAAGATGGTAACCCATCACTTTGAGACGTAGGTATTACATTCAAATGGCTATAAAATCAATTATATTGTCTATTCAAAAAGTAGTGATTAAAAATACATGAATAAAATTATTATTATTGCCGTATAGACGCTTGTAATACCCCCGCTGCTAACACAGAATCTCTTCGCATTTAGTAACCCCACTTACTCGCAGGACAACAAAAATCCTCGTTACTTCTCCAGACGGTCAATACGAGCCCTACGTCTCTTTCGTCAAAGCGTCTTTCGATAGTTGACAATGAGCGCCACGTGCAGGCGAGGTTTGCTTTGGCTCTAAAAATAGTGGTGCCCACTTACACCCCAAAATTTTATTAATAATAATTATTATTAATTATAGGTATATAAATTTAAAGCTCAGCAGCGCTAATTGCGCGCGATCGATTGAAGGCACCTAAAAAAAACTTGATGTGCATGGGAGCTAAAAATAGGCCTTTTAATTTTTAACATTTTATTATTTCATTTATAAAATAATAAATAAATGTTAAAATGAAAAGATAACATACAGAACATACAAAAAAGTAATAATAAAAAATCTAAACTTCAATAAGTGTTGTTATTATCTCTGGATGGGAACACTCAAATACCAGCTTTCACCTCGTGACTCGGTTCAGACGAGATTCCTAGATGCTCATGGATGGTCCTGAACCATTAAGTCTTAGGAGAGACTTTGTCCACGGTCCCTCTCTATTATAGTAGGGAATAATTCTCACACATTGGAAATTCGAACCACGATGGGCGCATATTATGCAGTATCTGAGATGTTTTCTACCCTGAGCTCTCAGGTCGTGGAATCAACTCCTTGTTAAGGTTTTTCCTGGAGACTACTTATGGGCTTTTTCAAGAACGATTTATAGGATTTTTCATAGGATCGGCTACGTGTAAGGTGATGCTTATGGTGACGCAACAGTCCATAATAATGACTGTTTACCATCAAGCAGGTTGTATGCATGTTTGTCACCCTAGTGGTATCAAAAATATAGAAAGTAGCTGCAAATATTGAAATGTTATAGTTGTGTTACGGTATAACATATTTGGTAGTAGTGCGTAGCTCGATAGTTACGAAACCGTAGACAGTCTCCACCAGTCTACGCCGTAGGCGCCGTAGGCCTTATACGGCATCGTCTCTAAGGTGGTGCTTATTTTTTATGTTTTGGCGAATAATAACTAGAATTTATTAAAAAAAAAAGAAATAAATACGGAAAGAGCTTGTTATACTATACAAAATAAAATAGTATAAAATCGCCATTGTTGTTTACAAACATATTTCTTATACAAACGGTCATCGTCTCATAAAAAATATTCTAATTACGCCCCTGTTATAGGTAGCATGAGTAAGGGCTTTTGTCAGATCACGCAACGATTCTAGGAAATGTACCTTTTGTTAACGATAGCGGTTCCGTAATTGTTTATTTACTTTATAAGGGCATAAAACATAATTAAAGGGAACTTTGACGAAAAATTTCAGAGGATCTTCAGCCGCTTATGAAAAACTAACTTCCACGCGTGGTTTCGCTTCGCATGAGAGTATATTCTATGTGTATGCCAAATTTCATTCAAATTTCATTTTGTTTAGCCATTTACCCGTGTAAAAGTAACAAACATTCATCCACATAAACTTTCTCATCCATAGCCATACTTTATACTTCTACTTCCTAGTATTTATAAATGTGAAGGAGTCTTCGTTTGTTTGTTCGTCTTTCACGTCAAAAGAAACCAATGGACTGATATGACTTTTTTACAGAGACAGTTTAAGGTTTGGAGAGTGACATAGACTACTTTTTATCTCGGAGAAACATCTTATCCCCACTGGGTAAAACTAAAAAAGATTTATAGAATATTGGCCACGCGTGCGAAGCGGCAAGTAACAGCTAGTTTATAATATTGGAGTACTGTTAGCTAGTTTATAATATTGGAAACTTATACTGTGATATTAGTAGAATAGGAAGTAGAATGACGCGACGTGACACGTAAGCTGTATCAGAAGTAGTGTGTCACGCGTCACACTTCACGATTTTAGGTTTCTCTTCTAGTAAAATCAATTTTGGTGTTACTGACCAACATTCAGGTTCAGGCTCGAGATCGAATGTCATAAAGTTGAGTGCATATTGCGAGTATTTTGTTCGCGTTCGATTATGGCAATGTAAACAAACCGACCAAATAGAGAAGAACTCTCATGTTGTGAATTTAAAAGACGCGGGTTATACATCAAAATTAGGTGGCTTACTCACATTTTGAAGTTAGGAAACCAGCTAATATGGACGTTACATATCCCAATTATCGGCTTGTAAACGTTAACACGTTCGAATGTGACCAAGAAACTTGCACTAAGCACTCGGAGTGTTTTTGCACTAACTCGTAAATTGGTCCCTACGTATTTTTAGTCCGACGTATTTAATAATATTTAATACCATAGACTACCTGCCTAAAATCTAAAATCAGATAAAATGACAAATTTAAATCACGAATTAAGATTCAAATCGGAATTCTTAATTCCATTGCGTGTTGTACATAATTGGGGGGAAATATTAAGACTTTACCTATTATTGCTACCATTCGGTTATTAAGTTTTCCGTCCCACGTCCTTGGAGCACGTCAAACCCGGAATTATGGGACGCGTACATACAAACACTAGTAAATAACATATCATGTTAGATCTTTGACCGATAACATTTACGTTTATGAAGGACAACACGCACAATATTATGCGAAAAAGCCGCTTGCGAACTATTATAAATTTGTGACCTGTAATAAATTAATTAGGCACACAATTATTTTGTTTGAAGAATAATAGTTATATGAAAAGAAAAGTATCCCCGAACTGCTACAGTATATTCTCGATACTGATTTGACTATTGCATGATCATGATTCACGAATAATATTATTTACATAATTTACTTTGTCTACATATTATATTGTCTACATTTTAACTTCTGTAGTATTTTTAACTTTCTCAGCCAACCGGCAGGTGAGCAGCGGAGAGGAGTACGCTTTAAACCTCTTCGACTAAAGGGAACACGTATCCCAACATACATTCGCAACATAAAACATCGCTCGCGCGTCGCCACCCCCGTTGCCAATGCAGCAAGTCCTTCTTTTCTGGTGACCTCACTCGGGTATTTAAGTATTTATTACATGCTTTCATCTTATCCCTACTTAATAGTATAAATGGAAATGTGAGTTAGTTCATCGTGAAACTTTGTCCACATATTCTCAGAGGTATTAGGAAGGACATAGGATACTTTTTATGTAAAAGTAAACGCGGGCGAAGTCGCGGGTGGAAGCTAGTAATTACATAATTCTTATAATGCACTATACAGTGAATGCCAAACATGAACCTTGAACTGGAACACATTAACACATTTAATAGTTCATTGATTTAGGTGTTATTAAGTTATTTGGTCGCGGTATTCTACAATTTAACTTTGTGATTTTGCTTCTGAAGGAGATGTGAGAGTTTAGTCTAACGCGGTGCCTACGAGGACTTCGATCGCCTGTATTCACGAATAACATTCGTTAATTTACTTGCTTACCTTGTAGCTTTGTGTTTTACTAGGGCCAGTTGAAGGAGGATAGAGGATTTTACCCAGTAGTGGGGCATAGTCTTAGAGTTTATTACACAGAACAGAATTCAGAAGATGTTGCAGGTTTCATTCAAATAAAAAATAATTCTATATGGTAAGTATGTATGTACATTAGTAGCAACTACATCTGCTGTATAGCTTACGGATACTCGTTACATACTTGCTTATAGTTAGCTTTATAATGATGCATACAGTCGTACAGGGTATCAATCCACTTATTTTTTGTGGCCCGTTTGACCGGCGTTCAATATTAGAACAGAATATATGGTGTACGCTATATTAC
Source organism: Hypsopygia costalis (assembly GCA_937001555.2). Classification (NCBI taxonomy): domain Eukaryota; kingdom Metazoa; phylum Arthropoda; class Insecta; order Lepidoptera; family Pyralidae; genus Hypsopygia; species Hypsopygia costalis. The sequence continues at coordinate 5,467,111 of OW443330.2, forward strand.
TTTGGAATAACTTTTTTTTATACCATTAAAGTGAAACAAGCATTCGGCTTGCCTGATGGAAGGCAGTTATCGTAGCCTATAAACGCCTTTAACACTAGAAGCATCACACACGCGTTGCTGACCCTGTAAAAACTTCTTCACGTCCTTTTAGAAGAACCCCAAGCTGTAGTCTCCTGAGAAAACCTCAACAGGCAGTTCATTCCACAGCCTGACAGTACGCGGGAGAAAACTTCTCTGAAACGGCACAGTATGCGACCACTTACTGTATATGCGCCGTACGTGAGCTTTCTAATACAGCAGTCTGTCAGTCAGCCTGTTGAGCACACCTAAGTAGAGTCTTCGACGCCAGCTTGACCTTCCCCTCATTTCAACTCCAAGAATCCCAATATTTTTGGCGATGGTAAGGTGTTACCTTGTGCTATTTGAAATACCTAAGTTATTAGGTCGAATGAAAAATCCACACTGATATATCAATTAGCATGAACTAACATGAGGATGAAGATTTTAATGGAGTAGCGTCACTGGAAAGCTGTGTAACCACGTTTAGTAAGAAACCTTTCCACCCATATATCGATTGTTGGTAACAATATACGAACATGCTTAGCCGTAATTAGCCAGTACAATATCATAGGGAGTGTCATCAAACACACTCAACCAATTACGGAAACTCATTTCCGTGCAAATATACAAACAAAAGTGGTCTTTATCTGTTTAGCCTAAGGTTCAAAAAAATTAGTACGATGCTCGGTGATCGTAGTATCAGTAGTCAAGTGACACGGTTGTCATAATATTGCGCATCCGTCTGCCGATTGGTTGGTTTTGGGAGTGAGATACGGTACCGCCTATGTACGTGAACCGCCCAGATGAGAATTGATGTAGCGTTGCCTGTGGTGACGGACTTTGTTAATGATGGTGGGAGGACATGGGAATTGCAACGAGTAAGTACTATGGGAACTGGGGGTTTGTAGTGTCGAGAAAACAAATGTCAATGTTTCATATTTATTTGTTTGGGGCTCAAAACTATCTTAACAGCCTAAATCAACCTCACCTGTACGCACACCCAGCTAATTCACTGACCAGGGGCTCTACCGCCGAAGCTGAAGCCGATTCCCATTGGGTTTTTTAATCTCTCTGGTTTGATTCAGGCTCTGGCACAAAGAGTAGTAGTCCATCGTAATTATAAGCTGGCCGACTGGGGAAGTACCTTCAACTTACAAAATACCGCAACCAAATAACAATTCCCTTGAGGGTTGTTGTGTTCCTGCGAGTGAGTGAGGTCACCAGGAAGGAAGTAGTTGGCTTTTTTTTATTATATATTTGATGTACCTAGAATAAAGTTAAAACAAACAAACAAATTTTCTTTGTGATTAGTATGATTCAGTAATTTAATTTATTCAATATTAATAATGTAAAATTTTCATTTTTAAATAAGTCTTGTGGTGTACGTAGAATAGGGAATAGCGTTTTTCATACAAAATACCGCAGCCAAATAACAATTCCCTTGAGGGTTGTTGTGATTCTGTGAGTGTGTTAGGTCACCAGGAAAGAAGTTGTTGTTGCGTTAGCAGCAGGGCCTCCACCCGCGAGCGATATTTCACGTAGTGAACGTTGATATGGTTACGGTAACGGCTGTACATCAGGTAGACCTTGTCCCTGTTTGCCACTCAACGTAGTAATAAAAAAAGTAAAACTAAGTTTCTTGGCAAAAGTATTTTGCAGAATTCTCTGAACCGTGTTAATTATTATCTTTTTTTTTTAATTTATGTTTCAGTACAAAATTTCGTCAGTAGACATTATTGACTAACATAGACCAATAAGTAGGGGAGACCGAGGGGATTTGAAACAAAGGTGATTTGTAACAGTACCAATTTCTCGAAATTTAAAACCGTTAGCGAGTTGGCAATGTCGTTTTTGAACCACTTCCCTCCGCCCGCTGACGTGTCAGTTCGCGTCGGTGGCGTAAGTCGTGCGGTCGTGGAGTTCTGCGTCCCGTGTGACAAAAATCGTGAAAAGTAACTATTTAACGCTTTTTTACGATGCCTATATTTTGATAAGGGTTTTGTATTTTGGTTTAAGTTATATATGTTTCGAAAGCTCAATAACTAAAGATTTATTATATATATTTGATAGAATTGATTTCTGCGTATTTGCTTCTTGATTGTGGATTAAATAAAAATTGGGAGGTTTTTTCTTACTGAGGAGATTTGAAACAGGCTGTTTCAAGTCTCCTCGTTTTCATTTTTATATCAGACAGGTGTTAATAAATAACGGACACAAATTATTTTTTTTTGTTGAAATCTTTTATTTATTTTGTTTCAGTTTAAATTAATCAAACAAATTAATTTTACGACTAGGACTTTATAGTTCATTTAGCTACTTTAGGATCTGATTAATGTATTAGACCTGTAGTTACCTACTTAACTGATATATCAGTACAAAATATTAATATAAAAGTTTGTTTCATATTGAAAAGTTTTATTTTAATAAAGACCTTTAATTATATATCAATATTTGTATTGTACAACTCTTAATACTTCTAAAAGATCATATGTTTCAACTCTCCTCGACCCCTGTTTCATCATACCTCGAAAGAGGGGAGTTGAAACAAGTTGACTTGTTATGGTTAAGTCGATTTTTCACCAGAATATTTAACGCTCACAATTTTTTTATGTTAGTTATTCGCAAGTGTTGTGAAAATGACCTATCGATTGGTACTAATATCATACCATTTCTGTCTATAGTATTTGGCATATGAAACAAAATGTCAAAATTGTTTCTACTCCCCTCGGTCTCCCCTACATTGAATAGATATCCATCAAATATGAACAATTTCATAGTCAATAATGCAACCCTAAGTTAGCATGTATTGGGTCCACAGAGCAGGAAAATGCCGCGCTAGGCGCGTGCGGCGGTTCTTTGCTCGGTGATTTTTTTTTTTTTAATGAGAGGGGGGCAAATGAGCACGTGGTTCACCTGGTGGAAAGCAATCACCACCACCCATGGAGATCAGCAACACCAAGGGGTCGCCGATCCGTTGCCAGCCTTATAAGGAAAATAAAGACTGTTCTTGAAGGCTCCCATGTCGTAGTGGTTCGGAAATACCGCTGAGAGAAGTTGATTCCACAGTTTCACCGTTCGTGGTATAAAATGTCTTAGGAAACGTACTGTAGTAGATCGCCAATTATCAAGATTGAGCCAGTTTCGTAGGATAGCACGGCAGAAAGGTGATCTCCTTACGGGCTACGCAAATTCGATTTCTTTGTTTTGCACGGGGCGACCCGAGCCTTAAGACTTGAATTAGAATTTCATCGGGCTCAAGGCAAACAGAAAGCAGTAATTACACTACTTATTAAAAGGCAATTTCACCCTAAATAGTCGGTTGTAGTTGTTCAAATGGTTTGTTAATTATGTAGGCAGGTACATTAGAAAATACAATTAGGAAAAAATGGGAATGCTGAGACCTAGATTAAGAAATGTGATTTATTCATACGTTTACAAACTGGGTTAGTTTTTCTCTTTGCTTTCTTTTTGTTTGTACAATGTTAATTAATGAGGATTCAAAAAGGGATTACTGATCCTGAAGGTACCTACTTTACGGGTTCTATAAAACGATATCAATAATACCTAATTTATAAATAAAACTGGACTTATTATAAAATTCCATTTCTCCATCTACGTGACGATTTCGTCTATTTGACAATGTTCAAAAATTTTATAAATTATGTAACAATATCGTAAAATACACAAAAGATCTGCAAACTTTCTTTGTAATATCTTCCGTCCGACTTTCAAAGTTTGGCGGGAAATTCCATTTTAAAAGTATGAAATTATCAAATAATAATATTTCCTATAATATATATCAAAAAATACCTTCTAACGTAACTTTTATTGATACTATTTACATAAACGTAATATTTAACATAGCTGTCGTACAAAATACAAATCTGTGACGTCATTACTCAGTAGCCTTTTCTATGCAGCGTTTTCGGGAAAGTCCAAAATTGTGGCGGGGTGGTACCAGTGTAACCAGTGGTACTGCAAAATCCACAATTTAGAATTCATCTTTGAAGTAATAAACAGAGAATTAAAATCTAGTAAAATTATATTGATATTGATGAGGATATATACTAGGGAATTTATCCGATGGAAACATGATTTGAAGAAGTTGACTCGATAAAATAAATTCACAAAGTTACCTCTTTTCGTGTCATTTTATCTTATATTTTCGGTTTTATTCTTAAAATAAATAATTTGACATTATAAGTCATGTACTAAAAAAAATGTCACAAATAACTGGAGGTATTATACCCGATAGATTTTTTTTTTTACATCTTTAAAATTTTTCATCGATTATTCAATAGATTTTCAGCTCGCCAGAGTCGCCAGTGTCTCGCGGAATTGTCATATTGTTTCTAGCGCTGGCTCACCTCGCCTTAAGAGTTTTTTGTGCCATCGAAGTAATTCTTTCACCTATGGTTATATTATTGAGACGTCCCTACATATCAAACCGAAAAAAATGTTGGTCAAATAGCCTATTGCGACGAATTAATATCTATGAATATAAATATAGAGATAATAAAATACCATTACAAGTGCATTTACTTCCCCTTACACTCCAATCCAGCCCATCTTTTCTTCCTCTTGCGAACTCTCTCGATCTCGATCTTCTTCATGCCAAAATCCATACATTCTCATACAAATGTATGTTTCACGTAGATACGTTTGTATGTGAAACAATGTAACAAAATTGTAAGCGTATATTTTCTATATAATATATTATGTACCTACTATCATCACACCCGGCCACTCCATACAAATGTCGCGTCGTTTACTACTACGTAAACAATGTCGTCTGTGCAGAGCGCGAATGAGCCTGTGTGCTTGCGGCGCCATACAAACTGTTGATTTGTCTCAGAGGGGAGGCGAGTTCGACACGAGAGAGCGACAGGGAGTGGCGTGGCCATACTGTACGTAGTATTACTTATACTGTGGTACTATGTAAATTGTAAGTTTGAATAGTGCATATTATATATATAGAGCTCGCGGGCGCCATTGCGCGTGTCAGTCTAATCGAACACGCAAGTTAAGCCACGTCAACCGTAGCCTGTCCAGAGATGGGTTTATATTATCTCGATCTCCTCCGTGCTTCGGAGGGCACCTTAAGCTTTCGGACCGAGCTGCTGCTATTAGATGACAGACCAGTTAGGCCAAGTCAGTGGCCTTTAGATGGCTTGAAAACACTGACCTGAGCCAACCCGCAGTTGAGCAGCGTGGTGGAGTATGCTCTAAACCCCTTCAATTGAGGATATCCCATCAGTACCCATATTCCAGCAGTGGGATGAGTAAGGGTTGACGATGAATAGAGCATGTAAAGCATGTTATAACTATCTATCAATCAGTTAGAGCATTCGGGTCACCTGATTGATACCCCTGATGGAAAGTAATCCACCACCCATAGACATCAGCTACACCAAGGTCACAAATCTGATACCAACCTTTAAATGCAAACATACTACTTTGTTATTAAAGTGTCATAGCGGCTACGAAGCTAACGAGGATCTGTCGAAAGAGAGGTGAGACATATCAAACCCAAATGAGGAATTTCCACAAAGAGAACAGCTGCCAGATAACAATACCCTTGAGGATTGTGTTTCTGCGAGTAAATAAGGTCACAAGACGTAATGAGAAGCTGCGTTAGTAGCAGAGATAGCTACGCGCATGTAATACTCCTTGTATTCTTGTAATCCTTGTACAAGCGTTTATAGGCTACTTTACTATTAGATAGTTGCCGTATACTGGTATACGGCAACTATCTAAAGCGGTGTGGCATCCGATGGGGCATATAAAATGATAACTACTATTCACCACACATATACATGTGTATATAATTTACTCTAGAAGGTCTATTCTCTTAATTATTTTACATCACAGAATGAAAGTTGACTGAAACGAGATTGAATTATGAATTGACTGAGAAGTGTAGGTATACTTAGTTTCATTAATTAATTAACAACAATTCTTATTGCGAGCAGAATGCCATCCCGGTTTGTTTACATTTCAGACATATTTCCATAGAATCACATTTTAATTAAAGTTTCATATGATTGTATGGGTATACTAAATTTGAGATTTGTGAGATCAAGATCGGATCGGGACTGAATTTTAACTACATTGTAATTACGAGAATTGACCCGCTAATTGAAGATAATACCTACTTGTTGTTTTTCTGCAATGTACTATACCTTGCCAATCGCTCTACAGTAGCAATGAAAAATAAGGACGCACGACAATTCGTGACAAAATGGCGTGTGGACACCCATAACGCAAATTTATTCATCCATCAACGAAGCTTATCAAACGGGAATAAAGTCCAAATTGAAATGGCCGACCATGAAACAAAAGAAAGTTACGTACTTTGTTCTAAGAAACGGTGGCTAGACGAGAAACACCGTTTATGATGTTTGCCCTACATTACGAAATGACATGAATTTATTGTTACCTATTAAGAGTGTAGTGGTCGAAATGATTGCTCCAGTCTAGACAAAAATAAATAACTGCTAACAAGCTGTCGTGTCTTTGATTAAAGTTATTGGTGTAAAGTCTGTAGAACTGGTATAATCACGTATGTGAAAGTTTGTTGATGTATGTATGTTTGTCATATATCACGGATAAACGTTGGAACGGATTTGGACGAAATTTGGCATACATATACAGTATGTTCCCGAATAACACCGAGGATTCTTCTTATCTAAGTGCTGTGTTCACGTGGGGCGTTTCTTATGCGATTTCTTATTAATTCGTTCGAATTGCCAAGTGCTGTATCAAAAGACCAGTTTACGAATTTACAAATTATAGAGATGCAAAACATGAATCGGTGTGACAACCAATGAAAGTTAATCAAAGTGCACCAATCAGTTACATCTAGTATATAGGATTAATGGGAAGTATATAGATAAACAAGGTATATTTGTCTTTTAGACGTAGCTTGATCCATCAAACTTTCCAATATTGCCGGCGAGTAGAGTACTGAATTGCAAATGGCTGACCGGCGCGATGGCAAAGCGAATGCATGCGTGTCTCCAACTGGAAAACTGACGCAATAACAGGTATTAAGGGCGAGGACACACTGCAAATACGAAAAAATATAATCACAGAGGTGGATCAAGCTATGGCTGATAAACAAATATACGTTTTCTAACCTTCGGGGAAAACGTTGCTATAATAGAAATAAAGGTATCTATCATTGTTTGCTTTTTCTTTTGTTAAGCTTGCACAAACAGATATGATATGCCTATATATTATATGACTATTTATGCCTACATAATATCTGTTTCTGAAGGTTTACGGATGGTTTCTGTATCATGGATATTTGGATCGTGTGTGTATTTGCCAAAGTAAAAAATCAAAAAGTGGCCAAACACGCATAAGACAGAAAACGTCCTAAAAGGCCTGATCAGGATAAAGACGAAAATATTGAAATAAAATTACGAGAATTGACCCGCTAATTGAAGATAATACCTACTTGTTGTTTTTCTGCAATGTACTATACCTTGCCAATCGCTCTACAGTAGCAATGAAAAATAAGGACGCACGACAATTCGTGACAAAATGGCGTGTGGACACCCATAACGCAAATTTATTCATCCATCAACGAAGCTTATCAAACGGGAATAAAGTCCAAATTGAAATGGCCGACCATGAAACAAAAGAAAGTTACGTACTTTGTTCTAAGAAACGGTGGCTAGACGAGAAACACCGTTTATGATGTTTGCCCTACATTACGAAATGACATGAATTTATTGTTACCTATTAAGAGTGTAGTGGTCGAAATGATTGCTCCAGTCTAGACAAAAATAAATAACTGCTAACAAGCTGTCGTGTCTTTGATTAAAGTTATTGGTGTAAAGTCTGTAGAACTGGTATAATCACGTATGTGAAAGTTTGTTGATGTATGTATGTTTGTCATATATCACGGATAAACGTTGGAACGGATTTGGACGAAATTTGGCATACATATACAGTATGTTCCCGAATAACACCGAGGATTCTTCTTATCTAAGTGCTGTGTTCACGTGGGGCGTTTCTTATGCGATTTCTTATTAATTCGTTCGAATTGCCAAGTGCTGTATCAAAAGACCAGTTTACGAATTTACAAATTATAGAGATGCAAAACATGAATCGGTGTGACAACCAATGAAAGTTAATCAAAGTGCACCAATCAGTTACATCTAGTATATAGGATTAATGGGAAGTATATAGATAAACAAGGTATATTTGTCTTTTAGACGTAGCTTGATCCATCAAACTTTCCAATATTGCCGGCGAGTAGAGTACTGAATTGCAAATGGCTGACCGGCGCGATGGCAAAGCGAATGCATGCGTGTCTCCAACTGGAAAACTGACGCAATAACAGGTATTAAGGGCGAGGACACACTGCAAATACGAAAAAATATAATCACAGAGGTGGATCAAGCTATGGCTGATAAACAAATATACGTTTTCTAACCTTCGGGGAAAACGTTGCTATAATAGAAATAAAGGTATCTATCATTGTTTGCTTTTTCTTTTGTTAAGCTTGCACAAACAGATATGATATGCCTATATATTATATGACTATTTATGCCTACATAATATCTGTTTCTGAAGGTTTACGGATGGTTTCTGTATCATGGATATTTGGATCGTGTGTGTATTTGCCAAAGTAAAAAATCAAAAAGTGGCCAAACACGCATAAGACAGAAAACGTCCTAAAAGGCCTGATCAGGATAAAGACGAAAATATTGAAATAAAATTTTATTTTACATGAAGTAAAAAATTAAAATCATGATCATAAGTTCTTCGTCGATACGTATTTTTTTTTCAGAAAATCCTTTTCTAAGCCTTACGTGGCAACATTGAATTCTCGATCTTGATGTTTGTCTTTCTTTTTCTTCTTTTTCTTTTTAACTGGTTCGGAATTTGTTAGCTCCTGGGAATTTGTAGTTTTCATTTCATTTTCACAATCTTTTTTTCGCTTTTTTCTCTTTTCAGGCTGGTTTACTTCTAAGTCATCGGAAATATTTGTGATTACATTTAAACTGGCGCCATCATTACGATCTTTTTTGTTTAAATTATCGTTTTCTTGATTTTCAAGATCAATTTCATTTTCACTTATATTTTTCTTCTTTTTCGTTTTAATATGAGAATCCTCAGATTTGTTAATAATTGATGCAGACTTGTTAAAAGAATTTTCAGATTCTTCAAATTCTATATCTTCTGCTTTTTTATTTTTCTTTCTCTTTTTAGTTAGCTGTTCCTCAGAATTATCTTCAATAATATTAGATTCATCTATAGAATTTATATTATCCTCTACGTCCTCTTTCTTGTCTTTTTTCTTTTTCTTCTTTCCCTTTTTAGTAGTCGTTTTTTCAGATACTAGGTCTAAATCATTATTACCATCATAAGTATTTGATCTTTTTGCCTCCTCATCATCATTTTCCGCCACTACGTCAGTATTATTCATATTTTCATTTTTACTTCCAATAACATTTTCATTTTTAAGAGATTTCTCTAAGTCTTTCTCATCTCTATCTAGTACTGCTAAAAAGAAACCTGTAGTCAAATCACAGTCGGGTTTTGCGTACATACATCGTATACCCATACTTCCATACATTGCAGAACCGAAGTTATTCCACTTTCCTTTTAGCAACTCTTTAACATCTTGCACTCTCCATTTAGCTCGCGAAGTTTTGACCACATTGGTGATGACTCTTTCATTTTCTTCAGGGAACAGTGAACATGTACTGTAAACTATTCTCTTAGCTTTGGGGAATGCATTCATAGCGTGCTTTAGGAATTTCTCTTGTAATGACGTTAGTTTCGCTAATCTTGTCGCATCTATGTAGTTGTGAACGCAGAGTTCCATGCCTGTGATAAAGAAGATTACAGAGACTTAATATTCAATAAAAATTACAAAGCTCGCTTTTATGAAGCACATGCTCATTTACAAGCTCAGCAGCTTACGCCGTAAGGAAAATACGTCAACTGACTGATGTTGACACTGCGCGTTTAGTTTATTTTAGCTATTTTCACAGCATTATGTCATATGGTTTATTGCTTTGGGGTAGTGCTGCGGATGTAGGATCAATTTTTGTGCTCCAGAAGCGAGCTATCCGTGCTATTTATATGATGAGTCCCAGGGAGACACTGAGAAATAAATTTAAAGAGATAAAAATATGACATTACATTCTCAATATATTTATGAAAATCTTATTTACGTTCATAAAAATCAAACTAAATTTAGGAAAAACAGTGATCTCCATCAATTAAATTTAAGAAATAAAAACAAACTCGCTGTGCATATTACTAGGCTCCATAAAATCTCTAACTCGTTCCCAGGTCAATGTATACGCTTCTACAATAAACTTCCAAATGACGCGTTTAAATTATCCATGGGTAAATTTAAAAGATTTATCAAAACTAGACTATGTCAAAAGGCTTACTATTGTATCTCAGATTACATAAATGATAAAAGTATTTGGAAATGAATTGCTCTTGTTATGTTATATTAATGATTGTATTTGTATTTAATGTAACGATATTGGCAATTAAAAGAGTCGGCCTTGAGTTTCTTGCCAGTTCTTCTCAAGAAGCCCCGTCGCCGGAACTGGCACTTAAATTCACTTTCACATTCAAGATAGTGTGATGAAAGTGAATCTAAGCTCTGCGGATTTAGAGTAGTAATGATTTACACATGTTTCTTATATTTAGTTTGTATGACGTTTCTAAGTGCTTTATAAAGTCCAAGGAATAAAGATATTTTGAGTTTGAGTTTGAGTTTGACATAACTGTTTGCGACATGGGTGAAATATATCTATTAAACATATATACCCATATATACATATATTATCAATCACACAAATCACAACAGATTAATAAGATAACCAATTTAAAGAGAGGTATCTCATGCCTGTAGCACACCTCCGCTGCGAAACCAAAACGGCGGAACCTATTTTGTTACGGTGCCGCGTTGTTTTCGCACGTGTTTGTAGAAGTCGACAAAAATAAAAAGCGAAATCACATTTTTTTCATAAAATGGACGTCCATTTTACTGAAAAATTAATTCACTAGGTCAGAAATGGTCTATTTCTGACCTCGTGAATTTATTCTCTATTTATTAAGTCATCCTGACTATAAAAATAACATGAAAAAATTATAGGCATGGTAGGAAAAGATTTCTCACCATGCCTGCAATTTTTTCATGTATTTTGTTTAGTAATATATGGCTTCAAAAGATTATGTAATTCTTCACAATTCTCTGGGCTCATTCTAAAATATGTATAGAAAATAAAATGTGTACCTTCATGTGACCCTAGTTCTCTACATAATCGGTTTTCTCCTAATTTCTTCCTTTAATTCATTAATCTCGTGCAACCAAATTCTACAGCGTCGAACGGGTTCCGACGCCCGTTCCGTCAAACTACACTTGATCGCGGCGGAATTCATACAGCGGTTTCGCGACTAGGGTTTCGCAGCGTAGGTGTGTTACGGGCCTCAAGCCCGACTGGGACTCGAATCACATTTGATTCAAATCAAGGCGAACCAAGTTCGATTCAAACGAGATCTTATGTTGATTCAAATCAGTTTCTTTGATTCGGATTTATCATTGCGCGCCACGATTTTAATTAGACTAAGATAGAATTCCTTTCGATATTGTCGTGTTGATAGCTCTTTATTTGATGGAAACTGTATTCGTTTAAATTTATTTTGTATTTTTGTAGTTGATAAAGAAATACTTAATTACTATTTTGTTTCCTTTATCAGAATAATATTTATCTGATTTGTATAACTGTTTTTTCATCTATACAATTACAAAAAATGTACTTATAAATCCAAAACCTTTGAGTATGGTTTTTTTGTATTATGTTACTCGACAAATGCGCGAGTGATACTGCAGCTTATGCACATAGGCTACAAATATCCACTACCCTTCAGGCGGATCGTAAGTATGCTTTGCCACCTTAGTGAATTATAAAATAATAACAATATATTCTGAAATCCAACTTGCCTGATCCTGAACAGCTCGGGTCAAGTAGAATGTACTCCACGTCATCAAGATCTCCCTTCTTAATTCCCAGCGAGTCCTTGTTCATAGTTTCAACGCACTTGGAACCAGTTTTTTCAACAAAGTCACATAGAGTCTGGTATCTTTTTTCATTTCTTTCAACGGCATAAATTTTACCCTGAAATAAGGATTTCAAGTTATTCACAAAATAAATAACAATTTGTTTGTGACATGTACAGGCATAAAGTACCTTATGATTGAAGAAATACCTAATACCCATTACTGTTAACAAGCACCTCCATTGAATAAGATCTTTTAAACAACGACCCCGGTGATCGGATGGCTAACCATGTCCACTTTGACTCCGGGGTCGCGGGTTCGATCTCGCACAAGACAAATATTTGTGTGCATGAACATGTCTGTTTGTCTTGGTCTGGGTGTTTTCTATGCATTGTATTTATCTATTTACAAAAAGAAAAGTATTTAACTGTAATATCAGTTATCTAGTACCCATAGTAAAAGCTTTGCTTAGTTTGGGACTAGATGGCAGTGTCTAATTCGTCCAAGAATATTTGTTATTATTTATTTATTAAATAATAAGGCAACGACGTCGTTGAGAATTAAAACCGACACCTATAAAGATAAATAGCGATGTGAATACGTGTCGTCTTCAATGAAATCGTTTTCTTTTCATTCTACGAGATTTTACAAGATTTTGTTCCACAAATTGTAGTTTACAATAAAGAACAAAACAATGAAGCACCAAGAATAAAGGGGGGAATTATGTATATCCATTTGAATTTTTGGGGTGTAAGTAGTTCATCAAAATCTTTCAACCAAAGCCAACTTCACCTGCACGTGGTGCACCCTGCTGACTCAAACGAAGCTCTGGCGAAAAGAGAGTTAGGGGGCGTAATTGTAAGCTACCCAACTGAAGAATGTACCTCCACCACACGGAATACCGCAGCCAAATAACAATTCGCTTGAGGGTTGTTGTGTTCCTGCGAGTGAGTGAGGTCACAGGAAGATGTTGCGTTGGCAGCTGGCGTAGCGGCGTGCGAGCGTTATTTTATTTTGCGAGCGTTAATATGGCTACGGTTACCGCTTCACATCAGGCGGGCCGTATGCTTGTCTGCCACCCAACGTAGTATATATAAAAAAAAGATTTTTTATATTCATTTGCACACTGTAGGTACTGAGGGTGACGCAAAACGAAATAGTCAAATCCAGAAATGAAATGCAGAAGTAGTCATAATAAGAAGTGTACACCAAACGTCAAAATGACTTTGAACAATAACGTGCGAAATAGCTAAACGACATTTTAAATATTGACATAATGAACTGAAAACATTTTATTCTCTGTGTCGTATATTTTTTATGTTGCTGCATGGTGGTGCTAGTTTATCACAATAAATAAATAAATATTCCTGGACAAATTATACACTGCCATCTAGTTTCAAACTAAGCAAAGCTCGTACTATGGACACTAGGTACCTGATATTATACTTTTTTTTTGTAAATACATATAATACATAGAAAACACCCAGACGAAGACAAACAGACTGTTCATGCACACAAATATTTGTCTTGAGCGGGAATCGGACCCGCGACCTCAGAATCAAAGTGGCCATTGTTATTCATTCCACCACCGAGCTCGTCATCTTCATCACAATAAATTTTAGAGATCGAACCCGAAATTACGAAGCCAACTCACCTCGTTCCTCATATATGCGGCGAGTTGCGTGGTCTTCATCCCAGGGGCAGCACACATGTCCAATGCGACGCTTCCAGAAGGAGGTGCCAGTAGTTGAACTGCCATGGCAGTGGCCTGGAACGTAAATAACACTTAAACTAAATTAAATTAAACGTAAATATGTAAGTAGAAGAAGCTCGAGGGCGTGTTACGCGTGTCATTCCAATCAAACATGCCAGTTAAGCAACTCCGACCGTAGCCTGTCCATGGATTTATATCGCGCTCCACCGTGCTTCAGAGGGCACGTTAAGTTGTCGGTCCGGCTGTTCTCATTAGATAACAGTCCTTAAGCCAGGTCAGCGGCCTTTAAGCGGCTTGAGAACGCTGGCCTCCGAAAAGCCGCAGTTGAGTAGCCTGGAGTATGCTATAAAACCCTTCGATTGAACGGAGACCCCATGTCCCAGCAGTGGGATAAATACGGGTTGACTACGAAATATGTAAGTACAGCTGCGAGTACGATAAATTTGGCACTCTGCTTTTGTACTATTTTTATATTTTTTTATATTATTATGTACTTAGACAATTTTGAACTCGAGTCAAAATTATAGAACCTTTTTGACTCCAATGTGTGAGGATTAATTCTCGGCCGATTACGAGAGATGGCAAGTGCGGTAATAGAAAGAAGCTGTGGGCATCATATCGAACAACTCCTCAGAACAAAACCCGTTGTATAAACGGTAGAACACATAACGGGAGGCAAAATCTCTTCTTAGACTTAAAGACTCAATACCGTATGTAAGCTTCGTGTCTTCTACGAACCTCATAGCGCGCTATTAAAACGAACTACAAGGCCCAAGCTGGTATCCAGGTACTCCGACCCACAACACAACAATACTCCATGTGTGGTCGAACTTGTACAATAAAAGTCTTTGCGCCGAACTGAAGTACAACTTGACCACACCAACCTTCTTGGACGCTAACTCGACCTTGTCCATGAGACTTCGAAATAAGAAGTCGCTGGAGATCTTGACGCCCAGAATAGCAATGCTCTTGGCGATGGTAAGAGGTGTGTGGAGCCACGGCAAATGTGATTTTTTGTTATATAATGTTTTGGATGTTTCTTACTCATTCACAGGTAAACTGCTGAACGGGTTTTAATGCAATTTGGCATACAAATAGAACATGTTATAGATTGACAAATAGGATAAGTACTTTTTATCCGGGTACTGTGTTCACGTGGGACGTAGCAGCGAGTAGAAGATAGTTGATAATAAAAAATGTTTAACAAACCTTATCCTGTAATATAATCTTATTTTCCAAATACAGATCGTGTTCGTGTAACTTCGTCCCTGCTGCGAACACAAACACGGTCTTCACGTGGTAATCCTGCGTGAAGTCGTATTCAGTGAGAGCCTGGATCTGCTTCAAATAATCGTCGTAGGAGCCTGAGGTGCATCTGATGAAACGGTATCCTTCATCTTGGAAGGCTCGAATGGCGTCAGAAGTCGTCAGCAGATTTGTGTTCACTCTGACGTAACGAGGTCTGCGTATCGCTATAAAAATCAAATAAATGATTTGTTTGTACAACTCGGGTAAATAACGACCTATATGTTTACTTTCCGCCCGAGTGGCATATAGCAAAATAACCCGTCTGGCGTTAAGCAGTTACCGTAGAATGCAAAGGGTAACTGGAATCAGCAACCGCGTGTTGCCTCGTCGTTGATGACGATATCTAGTAACCATTCGCTCAAAGCCGACTAACCGACTCGACGCTCTCTGGAATCTAGATATATAAATAAATATTCATTTTAGCGTATACTGTAATGTTGATAACCGCTGAAAGCAGTCACAACGGAAAGCGCGCAGAGGGCGCATACGCGACAACCTCCAACCACCATACCAACGACAAAAATCTCCTACCTACATAGTATCTTGAATCTCTGAAAGAAACAAGAAATCTTTCGATAGCAATACCATACCACGTTTATGGTTGATTAATTTTTGTTTTTTTTTATACATTCGTAATTAATACTAACATTATTGTCTCCTTGAAATTGAGCAGACTTTAAAAATACAACCTATATATGTAAATACTAACTATATGTATATACTACAAATGCTACAAATGCTATGCTATAATATATGTTTATGCAGTTGTAGATTGTAGTGTTTATGCAGTTTGTTTTTTGATTGACAAATAATGCAAAGTTACTCGCCAAGCGTCAAGGTACATAGTAGTTTTGCATTTGGTGATAAATAAGTTTTCAAATTACAATTTTCATCAAAAACTATGTCGACAAAGTGTTACATAATTAAGAACATCTGAACAAAACTGCACATCTGCAATCACCACCACACCTGATGCCGTATGTCTCTGTGAGCTAGATCATATATCTTCATTGAGACTTGGTGGGTGTCCCTCTGTTTATCACTGCCTGCTACTCCATGAACGGAGTAACTACATATTTGCTCAGTTGAATGCACTGCTCACCCTGAATGAGCATGCCTGATCAACAGAATACAGTAACAATACTAAAGCTCATTTAGGGACGGAGTTGCATAATAGTTATCAATAATGTCTTTTGTGACCAATTCACAAAAAAAATTATTGGGCAGCATGTAATTGTTTTTTATTTTTATATAGTGCTGTGGGATGAGCGTCAATTGAATACAATTGATCCCATAAAATTATTTCAAATTAATTTATGGGGCCAATGAATCTATAATAATTATAAATCAAAAATTCAAACCCTAAAATCAAGTGCCTGTGCACAGTATCGCAATATGCGGAATGAAAATATTGTATACTGTGATGATATTAAAATTTCTCAGGAGCACACAGAGACAATAACCGTAACTTTAAGTCACAATATATAAATTAGGTCTGAAAAGTTGAATTTCTATGACTCACATATCATCATACACTCCATCATGTATATATACGTCTTAAATTAACGGTAATATTTGATGAGCAATTAGGTGCTCAATATCAATTAATGTAAGAATGTTCTTTTGCATTTCCAAATATATTTCAAAATACAAAGGAACACATGTTAATAGATGTATAATTGTCTAGGTAAAAAAGTAATGAAACAATATATTCAGCTTTTATTTTTAATTACTAGGTACCTAAAATACTTTATAATGGTGTATAAAAATGCACACAGTAATAAATACCACTTTGTTACGAACATTTTCTTTGTGCAATTAATACCACAAAAACACAACATCACTGGAATGTGTACATTATTAATCTTGTTTTATATTTAAATTGCTCTTTGTAGTCTCTTGAATGGGAGTATATGCATGTTGGTCAATTTCATTACCATCTTCATCATACTCCTTCTCATGGTAAGCTTTATACGCATACAGTAATATTATTACATTCACAACTACAACTGCACTGACTACAGACCACACTGTCACTAAATAGTTATCAACAGAATAGTACTCAGACAGGATATGCCGAACACCAAAGAAGGCTATGAACGGGAGAGTAAACATAGCAATACTGTAAAGGAACAAGTTTGCCAACACCAAGGCTGCTCGTTTGGTGTGCTGAGGTATTAATGGACCTTCATTATTCTCAGCCATTGTGGACGATTTTATTTATGATGAAATTTACATCTGAAAAAGAAAGAACATAATGTTACCTTCAGTCTTCAAATCATCTTGATGATCAGTAGCATATTTCTCAAATTGTTCTTTGTATGATAGTATTGTCTGCTCAGGTTTGCTTTTGCCTGGGAGTATTTTTTTGCCAAACAGTAGCTCGGCTGTGAGGACTTTCGCCAGCCATGGATCTAATCGGGTCTCTTTTTCAAGTACACTACAACTTTCGAATAGTTTGTCTATATCAGCTGCATGTTTGATTGTTTCTGTTATAAGCGCATATAGCGCGTTGGTCCTCTGTGAACATTACATGCTTTGTAAATAACTAATACTTCTTCAAACTCAAAATTATGCTAGCAGATAGGTGTGCGTAAAATATTGAAATTTAATAGATCATGAAATAAGAAATATGAACTTACGAAGTGGCGAAGTTTGTTGTCGTACAATAATGTTTTGACGCTTCCACCTTCAATAGTAACTTTTTTAAATATATTGGCTGCTATTTTATATGGTCTTGGTACTTTGACGGAGTGTTCGAACATTTTACTTCGCAATTTAATCACAAAAAATATCTCATTGCAAAACAGACCATTGCTTCATGTCGGTATTAATGTGTCAGTCACGAGACAAACGTCAAAACGACGTCAATCCAGCCATCAGTCGATCAGACGGACCAAAAGGTTAAAATGCGTTCATAAAATACACGCATTTATACTTTGGGGCTAGATGGCGCTGTGTAATTTGTGTGACAATATTTATTTATTTATTGTTTATTTATTTATACCTTCGATTTTAAAATGTAAAGATAAAGTTGATGCATTCGCTCTTCCGTATAAAATAAAATTGACGATACGTCAGACGCTGATTCTAGAAGACAAGTTAAAATGGAATTAGCATTTAATTATTTTTTTTCGATATACACGCATTTAAAGCTTCGATTATATTTTTTTTATAGATAAAGTTGATGCATTCGCTCTTCCGTATAAAATAAAATTGACGGTATGTCAGACGATGATTCAAGAAGTATAAAAAATTGAATTAGCGACTTAATTATTCTTTTTGACGTGACAACGTCTTATAAATTGGTTAGCCGGGTGACACTTCAAGAAACTGCGTTACGCTCCGCGCTCACGTTATGCGCTCACAATGAGAGCGAGTGAGAGGCACGCGTCCCTTCCACTCGGGCATGGTTAGCCCGCCTAAGAACGAGAGAGACAGACATAAAAAGTGAAAGGCATGCGTCCCTTCCACTCGAAAACATTTTACCACTCAAAGTCGTTGTCACGTAAAACTTTCGCCCGTATACCGACTTTACAGGCAACCAATTTTTTCTATTATCAGAAACATATTGTATTTTATCTTATTTTTTCTTGAAAATGCTTAATTTTTGACTACCGATAGGTTTTATATATAATTACATTATTAACTAGTACGTAAAACTATTACTTATACTGTGCTAATAACCCATTCGCATTGCACTCATATTACGCTAAAATTGCAAATAAAACAAATAACTACATATGTTTTAAATAGTTCTGTAGTCTAATGCTGGTATTTACATACATTAGAAGCTAATATAGTACCTATATAACAACTTTGTCCCAGTGCGTCCCCGTTTGCTAGGAAAATACCTACACTCAAATTTTATTGTTAATTAGGTTATTTGTTTTAATGATAATGTGTTATTTTCGGCATCGGCATCAACCCATAATCATCCCACTGTTGGGATACGGGTCTTCACCACGCGCCGTAACGCGACGCGCACGCACAGACATTCAATTTCAATATTAAGCGCGCACGACACTACAACGTGTCTATATAACAAAGTGGCTTTTATGTCTATGGCCTCACCCCAACAAGAAAAAAAAACTAGTTTACCATAAACAATTATTTCAATTTCTAGTTTGCCGCACGGTTTGCACGTAATCTCTATTTACAATTTTTCACAAATACAATTCAGTGAATTAACAATTTTGATAATATTTACCAAGTTATGTAAACAATATTTGGAAGGTAATAAAATTAATATTGTTGAGGCTTTATGATGTTGTTTGTATAATATTATTTATCGGTGACAGTTTCGAATGGAGATTTGTCGCTCGTAAATACCAGGAAATGCTATGATTCAACATTGCGGCGTTTTCAATACCATAAAAGTTAACATTCCTATGCATTACTTTCAGTGGGAGAGCGCAATCGCTATGCATATGGGTTATCTGTGAAAGGTCATCATAAAATGTTGTGAGGGTAATTTTTGAGGAGCCAAGGGAATAATTCGAAAGGATGGTTCCTGCGCCGAGTTGCCCGTCCACTTGGGACTACTGGACGGCCTCGCCGGCCGATTGTGTAGACCTCACGTGCCTGCTGCCTAATTCTGTTTACATTCCCCTTAGAGTGAGTTGGGATGCAACTCTTCAGGATGTTAAAGAGGTTAGTGGTTCCTGGTCATGGTGTGACTCATGCACCACGCCAACACTTTTCCTTCCCTCTAAGAAAGTAGGTCACTTCTGTAACTATGTTTAGATTTGATTTTTAGAAAGTATTACTGTTTACTTGTTTATTTCAATGTGGTCATGTTTGTATGTACATGAATCGGTTTACATGTTATAAATTTTTATGTACTTAAATCTTAGTTACCTTAGTTATAATGGATATTTTTGTTTTTAAAATTATAACATAAATAACTCTACTGGGTATATTATGTGGGTATTTAAAAATTTGTTTTGTTTAATGATATACACAGCAAGTTTATTGCATGTCATGCCATAAAATGACAACAATACAAATCTAAAAGGACCTACTAGTGAAAAGTCTTAACCCATCATGGCTTACATATTAAGAATACTCTTACTCCACCATAAATTAAGCTTAGATATTAAAGCTCAAAACTTTGATGCTAATAAGTGGCTATATTATGTTTTTGTGTCCGAGATGTATCTTAGCTCTATCTGTATTGATAATGACATCAATAGCTGTAGATAATAAACTCAAATACTATGGAAATATGCATGGATATAATTTAAAACTGAAATTCTACAATTAATAATAAAAATAATTGTAAAAAAATTCACAAATTCTTTATTTTACTAGTTTCTTTTCCTCCTCACATAATTAAATGCTTATATAAGGAAATTTATACTCTGTGTAAAAAAATTTTTGGATTGGCAAAAATAAACAAAGTTTCTAATATTTTAGTCTCTTATCTTATTCGTAGTACAGTGCTAGATTCATCTAAATACACTATAAAGTAAAAATAACACTAATTAACTATTAAAACTCTAGTTCAAAAGTATCGGTCCCATGCAGCAGAGAGGCAAGAATATGGCTGGTACTGGTGTATATATATAACTATACCATCTGAGGTTGTGTTTCACCAAAATGTGATCGAATTTTCATTTTAAGAGTAGGCCACCTGAGGCCCCTTTGGGTGTGTATTATGTGTTATTATATTCACCCTGCAACCCTATAGTCATGCCACTGCTGTCAGGGTAATCTCTGATTCGTAATGCTGATTTTTAGGGTTCTGTACCCAAAGGGTGAAAAGGAACCCTATTACTAAGGCTCCGCTGTCCGTCTGTCCATCCGTCTGTCACCAGGCTGTATCTCATGAACGGTGATAGTTAGACAGTTGAAATTTTCACAGATGATGTATTTCTGTTGCCGCTATAACAACAAATACTAAAAAACAGAATAAAATATATATTTAAGGGGGCTCCCATACAGGAAACGTGATTTTTTGCTGGCAATTGATAACGGCAATAGACACTTGAAATACTCACATAATATTTAGTTATATATTCATTTTAAAAATAAATAATTAAATAAAAATAAAACAAATATTTAAGGGTGGTTCCCATACAATAAATGTGATTTTTTTTGCCGTTTTTTCTAGATAACATGGGCGAGTCCGACTCGCACTTGGCCGGTTTTTTACTTTTAAATTAATTATTAATTTTTCAATAACAGGAGCTATGGGAGAATGCATCAAATTATCCCTTATTTGGAATGTTGCATGAGATGTCTGGCTATGTGTTCAAATTCGTCAACTCGTTAGCTGTACTTGAGGAGATAGATGATGAGTACAAGAGGTTACGAGATATAAAGCCAGTATGTGGGGTGCTGATGATCATCGAGAGGTCGGTGGAAAGACCAGGGGAGGATGCATTAAATACACAAATCAGTCATTTAATTGGAA
This sequence comes from Hypsopygia costalis, assembly GCA_937001555.2. NCBI lineage: Eukaryota > Metazoa > Arthropoda > Insecta > Lepidoptera > Pyralidae > Hypsopygia > Hypsopygia costalis. The sequence continues at coordinate 5,488,654 of OW443330.2, forward strand.
AAGGTATGTATTCTAAGTTCCTTCAAATATTATATGAGTTTTAGTTGTTATTATGCAATGTTAGTTTGTCATTTTCATTTAGGCTGTTATTAACTCCATATCTATCCTACTACTCAAATATAAGTCAATCCTCAAAGAGGTTTGAAGCATACTCCATGATGGTGCTCAACTGTGGAATGGCAGAGACAAGTGTTTTCATGCCACTGATTTGACTTGGTGACATTACAATGTGCTTCCCGCAACAAGTTAATTTATAGACAGAATCCAAATCCATAGACTATGGTTGTCATTGTGTATTTTTTGTAATGGATGCATTGTATTTTTACTCATATTTTTCTGAATACATATCTCCCAAGTGGTTTAAATTCAGGCGATTAATATTTATTGAAGTGACCATGAATAAAAATTTTATTAAATTAGATAAAGTTATAAATTTGATAGAATATAAATACACATGCATAACCTTTCTTTTTTTTTAGGTTTAAATGAATTTGATAGTTTAAGAAGTATGGAAGTAAATGACTTCCGAGCTCAAATGCGTAATTTTGCTGAAGAAAGTTTAAGGAGACGGATACACAGTCCATGGATAGAAAAGTTACGGTACCAATATCCACCGAGACTTGCCGACCAGTCTGTGCCCACAACATTAAAAAGCAAATTAAATAGAAATTCATTCATGCTTGTCACCAAATATGCCAATTCTGAGGTAAGTGCATTGATTTTTTTTTTATGAAGATTTTAAATATTGTAAGATTTAATTTTCAATAAATGTTTAATGGAATGTTTTTATTTCTTATTTGAGCAGGCAGACATTGCTATTCAAATAATAAAAAAAGATTATTTGTCTATACAAAAACACTACAGAAAATGAGACAAAGAGATGTAGGTTTTAATCTGACTTGTAAAGTGCCTAATCACGCCACCCTGCAGAAAACACAATTAAATAACAATTTGCAGTATATGCTGCAGTTGACGCTTACATCCGGCTGGCATGTTTATTTGCCATCTGACCGAAAAATGCCAAATGGTTCCAGCTCAATAATAACACAGTATAAGTAATAATATGTAATAAGGTACACTATTGAATTTTATACAGATTTAGATAAATATTAGGGCAGATAGCTACTTGAAGTAAATTTTCAGTATTTTAATAATTAGTAACCACAGACCTAGGATTTTTTGCTACGCTTAAAGTGAAGGAGACACAACATTACATAATGCATGTAAAATGAATATAGACGATAGCTTTCAATGTACTCTGTACGGTCATGCCGAAGACGCCGATGGGCGCTTTACACAACCAAAGTACCGTGGACGCCCAAAGGCGGCTGCTGCGAAAATGTATGGCGACATGAGGGCAAAGTTCTTAATACGAAAGCTGGTAATGGGTTAAAAAAGATAAACAATTTTACTCATCTTTCATTTATTATTACTTTTTAATCATTAATCATTAGCATGGGATTCTTCTTCACCATGTTCCTCATATATTTCTTCTTCATCATTCTCGCCTTCCTCCAGCCACTGTTTCATCAGATCATTAGCTTCAGTCCTGCAAATACAAAGGGTAGTCATCTTCAACCACGGATTACAGAATAGATATGAAAGATCGTCATATTTATGGTTCGACGTTTAGAGTGTATTGGACATATTTTCTGTTGGACATTAGTCTAGTGCGAAGGTAAATCAGAATTCCAGGGATTTCACGAATCGTAATGAATCGAATTGTAAGGAATCGGAATGTAAAATGGTAGATGAAAAAGAAACACGGTCGATGTCGAATATTCTTTTTTTTTATTACGTCTTCTTAGTAAAACTGTTTAGTGATATGACAAATTCCTAATCTAGCTTAGTGAAATAATGAAATAGATCGTTTCCCGAATCTAGCAGTACTTTAACTTCTCCAAAATAAGCTAGAAGTCCTTTATTCTTGCATAGAACAAAACTGCTAGCCAAGTATAGACATATAGACTTTCTGTATTCTGCAATGAGTTCAGTTTTAGCCTAAGTCAAATCTATTTACACTTGTAATCCATCGACTAGCAAATAATATACTCATAGGGAAACATAGATTTAGATATTATAGCATTCGTCTAAAGTTCGTCTGAAATTCGCCTATTATACCAACTTACTGTGGTCAATAAAGTTTTATATAAATAGACAAGCATATCACTGTTTGTTACTTGAAAGTAAAGAGGGGCGCCGCGCCGCCGCCGCGGCGTCCTTCTTTACATTCTACGGCACACCAGGGCGCCGCGGCGCACACTTTGGGAACCCCTGCCCTAGAGTGTTGAGTTCTTGCAAGTGAATCACCAGAAAGCTCCTTAACTGTGTTGATTCAGGTCCCTCTCCTTATGTCGTAAGCATCTATAGGATGTGGTAACCGTTTTACATCAGTTGTATATAATTTTTAGCATCCCTATTTTCACCCTGAGCTAGAGAAATAGAGATGACCAAATGAGTACTCTATTTTTATAACTACGATAACCGTTGTACATCAGGTGGGCCGTACGGCTTTTTGGCATCCGACGTTCTATAAACAAATAACGAAAGTTTCATTAAACCATTTAGAGCCAAGTGCGCCTATCGGCGTCCCAAAAATCATTAATCACATGCAAAATCCGCCTATCGGCGTCTATGTTTTGTACTTGATGTCTAGACTAAATAGTATGTAAGGCGGCCATGAGGGTAAAGTTCATAATACGTAAGCCGGCAATTAATGGGTTAACAGCCGCCTCAGTGTGCAGTATCTTTGTTTGCTATTAAAATAGTAAAAAGGTGACCTCTCTTCAGGAGTAACATGTTCTTTATTGATTCTCTTCAGACGTGGCAGTGCTGCTAATGTTTCCACTCGTGTCTCTGAGTCTTCCTCAGCCACCTCGCCGGTTTCCTCCCCAGTGCCTCCCATATATGGACAACCTTTCATCACCAGCGTCTCTAGGGCTTTTAATACCTGTGTGGAATATGGCATGTTAATTTACATTAAATAAGATAATGGTTTTGATTTATAGGTTTAACTCGCAGCCCACCCCTACTCCGCCCAGATTTAAATTATAGACATTATTTTAATGAAACTTGTTTTCCCGTGGGAGTAAGATTATTTTCCGGGATAAAAAGTAGCATGTCTCTCTTCAGACCTTAACTGTCTTCGTAAAAAATATCATATCAATCTCTTCTTTTCTTTTGACAAAAAATAAGGAGACACCAAACAAACACACTTTCACATTTCAAATAATATTAGCAAGAATGAATTTGATACAGCTAAATCCCTCAAATACACAGGATTGCGCATTTACCGCTAAAAAATTCACGTTTGTAGCTCCTAGATTGGAAACTGCCCTTAGTGTTCTAGCATTGGCATCTTGGGTGTCGACATATCGAGTGATGGTCAGTTTCGCGGCTACTTGGACTGCAAGGCCAAACTGGCTTCTAGAAAGATTGGTGTAATCAATAAAGCCAGGCGGAATTTTACACTTTTACATCATCTTCTACTATATAAAGCCAAGGACCTCACATAGAATACTGTCCGCTGGCCGGTGCGCCCCAGAACTTGCTTGTTCCATTTGATCGCATATAACGAAGAGACCCAATGATCTCAGATCGACTGGACTGTCTCTACACGTAGAGATGTAACGTCTCTTTGCGTCAGAGTCTTTATATCCTTTAAAAAGCTGGCAGCGGATCAGCGGCCCCTTGGTGTTGCTGATCTCCATGGGCGGCGGTGATTGCTTTCCACCAGGTAACCTACACGCTCGTTTGCCCACTTCTCATATGGAATATGAACTATATTTTGAAATCTTTGTACTGTAGTGACTGCGTCTTATTTTTATATAGCGTGTGTTAGTTAGCAGCTAACACACGATATACTATTCTGTTTTTAATATAATAAAATAAATAATATAATATAATAAAATATTCTGTTTTCAATATTTTAATAGCTCGTTGACTAACATCATAAAATGGTTAAATAATAACAACTTAGTGATTAATCTCGATAAAACTAATTATATGTCATTTGAACAAAGATTACATAAAAACTTCACAACTCTTACTATTGAGCATCAGGGTAAATTCATAGAAAAAACAGATACTGTTAAATTTCTCGGTCTGCAATTGGACAGTAATATGACTTGGCATACTCATATACAATCTCTTTGCAAAAAGCTAAATAAATTCTCTTATGCTTTGTACATGCTCGGAAAGGTGGTAAACAGGACTGCTGCAATTACAGCATATCATGGGTATGTGGTGTCTGCCTTGAGATACGGCATCATATTTTGGGGAAATGCCCCTGGAAAGGATATTATATTTAAAGCGCAAAAACGATGCATTCGCGCAATTTGCAAACTTTGTAGTTCAGACTCATGCCAACCTTACTTTAGAGAACTAAAATTGTTAACACTTCCAGGGTTGTACATATAATGAAGTGGCTGTATTTGTAAAGTGTCATCTAGATCTATTCGAATCTCTTAATTCCAAAAGATATAAAGATAAAATCTGTCACATACCACACAATACGGAAATGTTTTCTCGTAGTATTTTGGGGATGGCTCCTAAGGTCTACAATAAGCTACCTAAAGCCATAAGACAACTTAGTAATATAATAGAATATAAGACGAGTTTAAAAAAATTCTTAATAGATAAAACATATTATACTATCAATGATTTTTTATTGGACAATTTATAAATGTATGAATGAATTAATATATGAATGTAATCATGAATAATAATTATTATGTAATAAGTATATTTAATGAATTATTGAATTGCGAGAATTTCAATGTAGATTATTATTACTATTATTTTAAATTTAAGTATATGTGTTAACATTAAAAATATTGTACGCCAAAACGGCAAGTTGTAGCAGCACAGTTATTAATTTTAAGATCATATGTACATTACCTATAACTATACAATAAATACATTTGAATTTGAATTTGAATATTTTCGGCTAGGGCCAGTTTCTTTATACCATATCGTTAGACAAACTTAGAATATATAAATTGTGGTTGGATACACCTGTTTGATGGTATAAAAATGACACCTTCTCATTAAATCTATTTTCATCAGAATGGCACAAATATCACATAATATACTATAAAAGAAATGGATGAGTAAGTCGGTTCAGAATACTGGTATAAGGAAGCAAAATATTTTACATACCCTTAATTTCTTTACTTGTTTCAATGTAGCCACCTTACAGTTTCTTAGATTTATATATTGAAGTCTGTTTAGAGTTGAATCAAAACCATTTAGGTTCTTTATAGGGTTGTTACGCACGTGCAGTATTCTCAAATTGACTAATTTCTCTAATCCCACCAGACTCGTAATCTTATTTCCAGCTAGATATAAACTGTCCAAATTGGGAAAGTCAAAGTCCAGAATGTCTTCAATGAAATTATTTCTGAAGTCCAGACATTTTAAATTAGGCATCTTATTTTCGAAGTGAACTTTGTGTATTTTATTATTTCCTGCTTCTAATGTGCTCAGTTCTGGTTGGTATACGTCATACACACTGGGAATCCTGTTGTTGTTCACTATAATGACTTGTAAGTACTTCATTGGTCTTAGGGCTATCGAATTCAAAACGTTATTGTCAGCTTGTATGAGTAGAAGGTATGGCAATTCGGCGAGGACTTGTAAAGCTGTGATCTCTAACAAATTGTTTGACAGGTCCACGTACTGCAAGTGCTTGTACGGTTTCAATGCTGATATCTCTGTTAGCTTCATGTTTGTGCAGGTTATCTTCAAGTATGCGTACCTTTAAATACATATATAACGGTTCTTAGTCGTGAATACGATGATGTGGGGTGTAAGTGGCTCATCACGACCTTCATAGCTAAAGCCAACCTCGCACGTAATGCAGTATGGTGGTAGCGAGATTGGCGACGCGCGAGCGATATTTCATGATGCGAGCATTCACATCAAGCTGGTCGTAGCTTATCTGCCCTTCGCTTTATTATAAAAAATATGTCATGGCATGCAATAGATGCACCCAGTGCCTCTAGATGCGGCAGTCAGTTTTATCTCTAACAACTTCAAGAATCGCAATGAAAAAGAAAAGCAATGACCAGGAAGATCATAAGACTTAAATCATATAGACACCACAGCTACATTCTTATAATTAGTGTACACACCCATCTCCTTCACCAGTCTTTCCTAGTAGACTCAGCCTGCTTGCTAATTCTGACTTCTGAAGCCTCCTCTCAGGGGGTACGATCTTCTCCTCTTCAACTATGCCCTCTGGCTCCGTATCAGCCACGGGGCCTTCGTCTTCTTCATGCACCTCGGGCTCCTTGTCTTCTTTCTGCTGTAGGTTAAAACGAGACTTAAGCATTGTAACTAAAACAGTATTTTAACAAAGCGGCCTGCATTAATAAACGAATGCGCGAATAACTTATACGAATTGGAGACAAATCCTTGCGTTCAAATTCGTTTCCCATCAATGTCAGACTTGTCAATATGTTTTTAAGACTTTTTGTTTTATAAAAGTTTTTATTATTATCGATGATTAATTACGATTCCAAAGAGTAGATATAGAATCGCGTTGTGGTAAAAATAATCAAAGACATTCACATGATGGGAATAAATAAATACAGAGAAAATTAACTTGATGTTCCTAGTATTCCCTGTGATATCTCGTACTTAACATTAACCACTGAAACAAATGACGTCTGTGTTAAATCGACAAATCTAACGAAATTTTCTTTGATACCAATAAAAATAAAATGGAATTTGGTCGGGTGACAAATAAGCATACGATCCGCCTGATGTGAAGCGGTTACCGTAGCCATATATACGCTCGCAACATGAAATATCACTCGCGTGCCGCCACCCCCGCTGCCAACGCAGCAACTCCTTCCTTCCTGGTGACCTCAATCACTCCCAGGAATACAATAACCCTCAAGGGAATTGGCTGCAGTATTCTGTTAGGTGGAGTTTTCTCAAAACTGTATAAATTGACTTGACTGCGGTTTTCTAAGAGGTGAAGGTACTTTCCCAGTCCGGCAGCTTACAAATGCGATATGTCCTACCGCTCTTTTGTCAGCTTCTTTCCTTAATCGGTAGGGTGCAACACGTGCAGGTGATGTTGTCTTTGACTCTAAAGATCGTAGGAAACAACTGAAGATAATGCACAAATTTCATGAACCCCTAACATTGAACAAAACCTATTTTGTATTGGTTCGTTGTGATCAAATTTAGGAACGAAAAAGCATGGTTCGTTGCCACGTCCGCCTTAGGCGAGCGTGCAAGCGAGAGCGCGGAACAAGCGAAAGAGAGGCACGATTAGCCTAAGCGTTCGGCTTGTGACGCGTCTATCTCTCTTCCATTCTATCGGCCGATGTTTTCTTATGACGTTATCATGTAAAATTAACGTTCATAAACCGACTTTACAGACAACCAGTTTTCTGTTTTAGATCTCATCATCATTATGTGTACCAGTAACACGAACGCCGCAACAACACATCGAAATAATTCTTCGTAGACAAGCCAACGCGCTGAACATCCGCGGTGGACCGCCTCACAACTACGTTCTGAAGGTCTGCGGCCGCGAGGAATACCTCTTCGATGACCATCCTCTGATACAGTTCCAGTACATCCAAGAGATGCTGTCTAGGGACTCCGTGCCGCAAGTCACCACCGTCAACGTTGACCAGATGTGTTTCTTGGGTGCGTGTAATACTCAAATCATAATACTCATTATGGACTTTCAATTTTACAAATTAAATGATAACACCATTATTTTAATATCATTATTAAACTCTCTTAAATCACGGGTCTAACCCGGTCATTTGATAGGCGTGCGCAGGGATATAGATCCAACGCGTAGAGGCCCCTTTGAGAAGTTTGATGTAATGTTGTACGCCCGCCGTGACCCGCTCCGGGATATGTCAATGGAACGACATACCCATGAGCAGGTCTCGGCAGGCGTTGAGACTATTGCGAAGTGTGATGGAAAATAAATGGGTTATGGAGATGAAATCTGGGTGAACTTAATACCGAGCTATTACAGAAGAGGGACGGACGCCTGCCATAACTGCTTTTATTGCTAGTTATTTGCGGCAGGCGGTGGCTTGCCACTCACTGATGGGCCCCCGAAATGCCAGGAATCATTATTATCATTATTACATATTATTTTGCCGTGTGGTTTCCGGCAGACTAGAATCCAATCACTCCGTCTCTTCCCGTGGATGTCGTAAAAGGCAACTAAGGGAAATACATTACCAAACATCGATCAGGCCTCCCCAACGTCTGGCCAGCGTGGAGAGTGTAGGCCAAATCTTCCTGTCTGGGACGGATGAGAGTATCGTGCTCCTGTAGTGGAGACTAAAAATGACCTGATGATGATGATATTATTTTAATATCGTGAAAAAATACCGTAAGATAACCACAAAAAACCGGCCAAGTGCGAGTCGGAATCGCGCATGAAGGGTTCCGTACAATTATGTATAAACGGCAAAAAAAATCACGTTTGTTGTCTGGGGGTCCCAGACAACAAACGTGATTTTTTTTGCCCTTAAATATTTATTATAATTTAATTTAATATTTGTTTTATTTTTATTTAATTATTTCTTTTTAAAGTGAATAATATTTGTGAGTATTTCAAGTGTCTACCTATTGCCGTTAACAATTGCGAGCAAAAACAAGCAAAAAAAAAATCACGTTTGTTGTATGGCAGCCCCCTTAAATATTTATTTTATTCTGTTTTTTAGTATTTGTTGTTATAGCGGCAACAGAAATACATAATCTGTGAAAATTTCAATTGTCTAACTATTACGGTTCATGAGATACAGCCTGGTGACAGACGGACGGACGGACGGACGGACAGCGGAGCCTTAGTAATAGGGTTCCTTTTTACCCTTTGGGTACGGAACCCTAAAAAACAGCTCTGTGGCGGCGTTGCGTGTGTCAGTCTAACCGAATACGCAAGTTAAGCAACGTCGACCGTAGTCTATCATGGATGGGTTTATTTATTTCAAGCTCCTCCGTGCTTCGGAGTCATCGTTATCATTGGATGACAGTCGATAAGCCAAGTTGAAAATACTCTCCTCCGCCAACCCGTAGTTGAGCAACGTGATGGAATATGCTACGATTGAGGAGAGACCCGTATCCCAGCAGTGAAATGAATATGGGTTGACGACGAAACACAAAAGAAGTAGAAAGTCGGTCGATATTCTCGTTTTATACCATTGTTTGAGAGATGGAAGTATGTACAATTTTCGGTACCTCCAAGGAACACTACGCCAACTAAAATTTCGATAGTTTTCTTTTTTTATCTAAATCGATTCATTACTTCAGTAACATTATGCTACCTGAATTCTATTTTTAGATATAGATTTAGACACAACAAATCGACAAATACAAACCGCTAAGTAAATATAAATAACTAATATTAGCGGTGTGTATCTGGATGTGTATGTTTTCAGTTGGCATACTGTTCATTGGAGGTATAGTTTTGTAAATTTCCAATATTCTTGCAACATTTTCAAAGATATTGTTGTTTCAGCTGACAACCAACGTTATTCGATACGCGAGCAGAGAAGGGCTACCAATGAGCACCACAACACGATGCGGCGGAGAAAGAATGAGTCGTCGTGGGACATTGACAAGAATTACACTTGCACGGTACAGAGCGTCGGCGGACTGAACGTGGATCCCGGACGAGTTGTTGAGGTAAAATTATATAGGTTATTATTTTATTTCCAAAAAAAGGGTTAACCCGCCCTCTCCACCTGAGGTAATGGAATGGCGAGGAATATGCTATTTGACAATGTTCAAAAATTGTGTAAGTTATTTAACAATATCGTAAAATACACATTTCGACTTATTTTAGGGTCCATCAAAGTTTGGCGGGAAAGTCCATTTTAATAGTATGAAATTATTAACAAATAACACTTCCATTGGAGAAGCAATAAAAAATACTATAACTTTTATTATGATACTAATTACATAATTTTTTTTTTATTTTTTATTTTTTATACTACGTCGGGTAGCAGACAAGCATACGGCCCGCCTGATCTGAAGCGGTTACCGTAGCCATATTAACGCTCGCAACATAAAATATCGCTCGCGCGCCGCCACCCCCGCTGCCATCGCAGCATCTCCTTCCTTTCTGGTGACCTCACTCACTCGCAGGAACACAACAGCCCTCAAGGGAACCGTTATTTGGCTGCGGTATTCTGTGAGGTGGAGGTACGTTCCCCAGTCGGGTAGCTTACAATTACGCTCCCTACCTCTCTTTTCGCCAGAGCTTCGTTTGTCAGTCAGCAGGGTGCACCGCGTGCAGGTGAAGTTGGCTTTGGTTCAAAGATCTTGATGAACCACTTACACCCCCTTATAATAAATAAACATATCTTATATTTAACATAGCTGTCGTACAAATTTCTGATTTGATGCATACTAAAGGCAAACCTGTGACGTCATAACTCGCTAGCCTTTTGTATTGAGCGTTTTCGGGAACGTCCAAAATTGAGAGAGTTATATTACTGAGACATCACTACATATCAAACCGAAAAAAATGTTTGTCAAATAGCCTATTATTCCGAAACTACAACATTTTTTTTAAAAGAACAAGATTATTTGTCCTGGAATCATATCCTACTACTCCTTGGTCTAAAATGTCCATCATTATATTTTTTACGCATTTTATTAATGAAGTTACATATTAACACTACTTTCAATGGGAATACACACGAATAAATTATATTCAGTATGAATTTATTCATTTCTTTTAGCAGAGTAGTTAGCAATGATTAAACCTTTCGACCATGTCTTTGACCCCGAGGTCCTGGTTTCGCTCCCAGTACAAGAATCATATGTGTGCGTGAATTGTTTGTATCTCTTGGTCTAGTATTTTTTCTATACATGTGTATTTATAAAAAAAAAGAATATATTTAAGTAGAGTTATTAGTTATTTAGTACCGATAGTACAACCTTCGCTTAAATCGGGACTAGAAGGCGGTGTGCTATTTGTCCATGAATACTTATGTATCTGTAATGAAAAAATTTACAATTGCATAATTCGTGTGCCCTAGGTAATCTGTCAAGCGGGTATATTCCACGGTGGCAAGCCACTCTGCGAAGCCCAGAAGACGCGGGCGGCCGACGTCTCGCGAGAGGGAGTAGCTAAATGGGACCAAGAGCTGCAGTTCCCCATCAAAGTGAACAATATCCCGCGAATGGCCAGACTCTGCTTCGGCATTTACGAGATTGAAATCAAGACTAAAAATAAGAAGAAGGGCAAAGATGCTAGCAAGGTAATTATTTGAATAAAAATTTGTTAACTACAGCTAATTGTACTAGCTGTTAAATTTCCATATTCAGATAAAAAAATCTATACTATATAGATAGCCCATTTATCGAGCAAGGCTATAAGACTTTTAACATCATGCTACGAATAGGAGCGCAACACCAATGCAAAATGTTGCAAAAACTGGGAAAAATTATTCCTTTTGAGATCTTCCGTTACGTGTGCAGGCGTAAACGTTTACAGTTTGTAATCGTATGACTGAATTGTTCCTTTTAAAAAGTCCGCCATAGCATATGTCTACTTTTTAAAGTTGGCACACTATAACCTTTTTAATGTAAATCCTATGCTTCACTCTCAATCCTCTCTCTCTCTCACGCACGCAGACGAGTCAGCTACCTAGTAGAACTATAAAAAGATAAAGAGAAATTATTGAAAAAAATATTTTAGAACATATCAGGTATACGTTCTAGAAAATTTTATTATTTTTCTATACTTTGACATGAAACTAATGTGCTACACATTAGTTTCATGTCAATAATGATCTATATTTTTATAGTCGAAGAATTCGAAGACTTGCAAGTATCATTCGTTAATTTAATTAAATAATTAATTTTCCACAATGGTTCCAGGACTCAATAAATAAATTGGCGTGGGCGAACGTGATGATATTCGACTACAAGGAGCAGCTGCGCACGGACAAGATGACGCTGTTCATGTGGACGCACGCGGCGGACGAGACGCAGGGCGACGACCAGCTGTTGCATCCTTTGGGCACGGTCTTCCCCAACTCCAGCATAGACTCGTGCGCCGTGCTGCAAGTGCGCTTCTCCAAGTTAGTATTGCCATGCCATCCATTGAGACTTAACGATAAATAATAATAGCAGGAAAATAACTTTTTTTTACTATGAGCTGTCAGGTTGTGGAATGAACTCTCTGCCATGGTTTTCCTAAGAGACTACGATATGGGGTTGTTCAAGAAAGGCGTGAAGGGTTTTTTTAGATTCAGCAACGCGTGAGTGATTCCTCTGGTGTCACAGGCTGCGATAACTCTTTCCTTCAGGCGGTTCGTACACTTGTTTAATTCATTTCGGAAAGACTGAAAAAAAAAAATTAACCAAACAAAAAAGCCGAATGCAAAATTGTAACAATTTTTTTTACAGGTTTTTTCGCGGAAGCCATATTGAAATGATCCTATGTCACTCCCACAGCTGAGGTGAATATAATGACACCTCATAGTGTAGAAATCCGTCAGGCGGTTTAGGCTGTAGAATTTGCCAAAGATATCCATACATACCTATTTATTTTTATTTATTTATTCATTCAATTGTTTGCTGTACTAACAGTTTGACCCAAAACGTACAGCAAGCCACAGTACAATTACATTCATACTCAATAATAATAACAATATATATAAATACATACGTATACTTGTAAAACATAACCCTCCCTTTACGTCAGTTAGGTAAAAATGACGCTCAACACAGTGTATTTTTGATCGAACTACACTCATGGACAAATTTAGAGGAACGCAAAAAAAAGTGTGTATAAAGCAAAATATCATGGATGTTTGTCACAATAAAATTTATTTATTTGGATTTTGATTATTAAATGACAAATTAAAATTGTAAACGTTGAAAAAACTATCTAACGTCCAAAATGAAGCAAATTTAAAATAAAGATAAATTTTATTGGAAGGCAACAGCTTTAAACATTTTTTTTTTCGAAATGCTTACAAAATGCCATAACGTGGACTTTAATCAGTATTTAGTGTTGCCCCTTCGAGATCTACGAACAGCTTCCAGTCTCCTTGGCATACCCCTAATCAAGTTATCAATAAAATCTTGACTGATTGCATTTAATTCTTCCTGTTATGCGTTTGTAAGATCTCTCAGATTAGCGGGGGCAGGATTTCTCTTTTTAATTTGTCTTCCAAGCTTATCCCATACATGGGTTTAAATCTGGCGAGCGCGATGGCCACGCCTCAGCATTGATTTCAACGTCTAGAAGGTATTCAACAACTACGGCCGCAGTATGCGGGTGAGCATTATCTTGCATAAGAACGAATCCATCTCCTAGGAAAGGGGCAAATGGCACTACAATTTCTTCCAAAATCTCGGTTACATATCGTGCTGCTATTAGTGACCCATTCTTTAAGACGCGGAGTTCCGTACGTGCCCCTAAACAAGTACCCCTCCCCATATAACTGACCCTCCACCATATGCCTCTTTTCCAATGATGTTGCACTGAGCGTACCTCTCTCCCGAGCGTCTCCACACTTTAATCCTTCCATTATCTGGCTTGTGAATAGAACTTGCCTCCAGGCTTCATTTCAATTTTCGTGATTTCGAGCAAAATTGACTAGAGCTACTTGACGGTATCTGACAAGAAGGGGGCCTCTGGCAGGCAAGTGTGAATTTATTCCAGCCGGTTTCAGTCTTCTTCTCACAGTTTTGTGTGATTACTGTAGCCCCTCGAACTTCTTAAAGCTTCGCTCTTACTTCAGAAGAAATCAAGGTCCGGTTTCTGAGCACGCTGGTAACGACGAACCGGTCGTCTCTGGCCACAATTTTCCGTTTACGTCCCTGTCCTGCAAGTCTCGTATACTGTCCGGTCTGCCGATACCTGTGGCACACCGGGTTGTCAAGTAACTTGGTGTGCCACAGATTTTGATACTCGTAATGTTTGGGCCACATGTTTGTAAGTGTACCCAGTTTCAATTAAAGTAACAGCCCTAGAAACTTGAGTGGCGTTTAGATCTGGCATTCTCAGTTTATTTGCAGTAACAATTCACCCTTATCATGAGGCACAAGGAACTCGGGTCAAAAATTTAAACAAAACCTAAATTCAGAAATTGGCAAAATGGCGAAGTTGAATAGAAAAAAATAATATTAAAGTTTAGTACTTGTTGTACGCAATGAATGATTGAACAATATAAATAAATTCAAATTTTCAGTTACGAATGCCAATATCCAATCTTGTTCCCGAAACAAGACGAAGTGAAGGCCTACGCGGAACACATAGAAAATGGATCTCCAGACGTGATGGCGAGGTTACACAGAGACTTCGAGAAGCTGCGGGCGACCGCTGAAAAGGACCCGATGTATGAAATGCACGAACAAGACAAGAAAAACATTTGGGCATTGAGGTTAGTAAAATCTGAATTTTGCCAATTTTATCTTGTTCCAGTGTGCTTTGGTTTGAAAGTGAGATATATGTAACTAAGATTACATGGCATGAAATAGCCACGCATCGTTACTACCTAATGAGTCATAATGTTATAATAAAGTACTTGTACTGTTCCACGTAATTAATTTTTATTTTTACCGACCGGTTTCGCCGTTAAGGCAATATCAAGGTAAACATTTAGAACTCCCCCCCCCCCCCCCCCTGTATGAACGAAACTATTATATTTAGAAATGTAAAAAAAAACATGGAAGTAGTCCATATAGGGAATTTAAAAGGAAAACTATCACGGCTAAGTAGACTTTACAAGTTACTGGGTAATAGCCGACGAACTTAAATGTATTGCAAGACGAATAGAATTGTGTAGTACATTACCAGAGGCTAGATGGCGCTTTAGTTATATGTTCACTTAAAAAAAAAAAAAAAAAAAAAAAACAAATATTTAAGGGGGGCTCCCATACAACAGACATGATTTTTTTTGCCGTTTTTATAGAAAATTGTTACAGAACCCTTCGTGCGCGAGTCCGACTCGCACTTGGCCGGTTTTTTTTTAAAAATACATACATATGTATAATACATAGTAAACCGAGACCCAGACCAAGACAAACAAACATGTTCATGCACACAATTATTTGTCTTGTGCGGGGATCGAACCCGCGACCTCGGCAAAGTGGCCATTGCTAACCTTTCGACAACCGGGCTCGTCAAATAAGAATTATTATTCACAAAAAAATGTACCTGTGGGTCCGGAAGCAAATAAAGAATTTTTGTTTAATTTTATTCCATATTATTTATTAAAATTTGCAGGAATATAATAAGGAAATTGTTATTTTTTTACATTCTATTACATTCCTTACTTAGTGTGCTACTTACATCTCGAGGCAACCTAAGACCATATTATGCTGGAAGTGTAAAGATGTACGTGCGGTTGACTGTATTAGAAAAATGTATAAGGAAAAAAATACAAATGTTGTGTCCATTTGTATTTTTTTACGGTTTTATAAAACTTATATCTGTCCTACAGGAATCACTTCCGTACAGTAGCACCGCAACTCCTTCCTCGGTTGCTCTCCTGTGTGGAGTGGGGAGAACGGGCTGAAGCGGCTTCAGCGGCGAGGATGCTGGAAGACTGGCCGCGGGCTTTACCTGTGGAATCCGCCTTAGAACTGCTCGACTACGCGTACGCTGATGCAGCTGTCAGAAGCTTTGCTGTCAGCTGCTTGGAAAGTATCAGGTGAGGCCCGGCGCTAGGTTGTTTCGGCAACCTATCTATGGCATACCTACAAACGCCGAAGCAGCATTTTAGTAGTTTTGGTGGCCTTCTGATTCTGAGGCTGGAGCCTCGTTAATACGTTGCGTTGCGTTGTCACACGTCAATGTTACAACGGATCGACGGACGCGAGACGAAGCGGGGGTGCAAGGTAAGGAAGGTAAGGATACGCTACGCTGTCGTAGCTTCGGTGCGACGAAGGATAGTATTTCACTGCTATAGAGGCAAACCGGCGAAACTAATACAGAGATAAAAAAGATGTACCTTTTCAGCGAAATTCATTGAGCTTATGAAATCGTCCGGTCGTGTTGTCTGTCCGTTGCCATGAAACTCAACATTTAGAAATTCTGACTTCGGATTCGTGTAGAGCATCAAAAAGTAGTACTGTAAAGTGACCTTGGTTTTCCGATATCAATTCGGGATTTCGAAAAAAAAGAAAAAAAAATATGGCGCTATGGTGGCGCATGCTGCGCGTCCGATGTTTTATCTCTGTATTTGTTTCGCCGGTTGTCGTAATAAAAGCAACAATATTACTCGTTTATTCCGATCTATTATCGAATGAAGCCTAAAATCCAAACCGAGTCGCTGCGCTGCGGCAGCGTGCGTCGACGCAACGCAGGTATATCAATTGTCCTACAATCCGTTGATATGTTGCAATAACGAATCGCAATGCACTAATGGGCCTCAGCGTACTAGCTGATTGAGACTTGATATAAATCCTTTTGTTTACAGCGACGAAGACCTGCTACTATACCTGTTGCAACTAGTGCAAGCACTGAAACACGAGTCGTATCTGATGTGCGACCTCTCAAAGTTCCTTCTGAGGCGCAGCTTCAAAAACATGATCATCGGACACTATCTCTTCTGGCATTTACGGTAAGTATCACATCACATCAGACGGGCTGTAAGTTTGTCTGTCACCCAAAAGAGTATAAAAAAAAATAAAAAATATCATTTCAGTTCAATCCGTCCTTCTTTCTCGGTATCTTAACAGTTCAGTTCTCTTTTTAAAAGCTGATTTGCTGACATTACACGCTAATAATATTAATTTCAATCCATATATTATAAATGTCATTTTTTTTTATAGTATAGTGTGACCGAAAAGAGGAGAAATTAAAATAGGGTGCCACTTCGCATAGCAGGCAACATCGATTACTGGGACTATTAAATTTTGATACTTCTCCATTATTTATTTAGTACGGTATTTGTTATGATTTCTTTTGTATGTCTTAAAGTTGCGATCGTCTCTCTCTTTAACCTTTGAATTTATAGATACATTTGCTCTTTATGTGAAGTTATTACTTTGTTTTTATCATTTTATTAAAAATAAAGCAAATTAATAGTTACTATTTAATAAATAATAACATGGATTTATACGTTCGTACCGATGAAGTACATAAAAGCAATTATTCTTTTATTTTTATAATGCCATGAAATAAATAAAAAAATACTTTGTACAACATAAGCCAAATTATTATTTGCGGTAGGTTTTTCAAAATCATCCAAAAATTTTCTGGTAACGATTTGCGTTGTTGATCAGGCCAAACATCTTTTTTGTGTTTCTACAATTCGTCCACAAAATTTTCAGGTTCGCCTAAATCGAAAACAAAATCTCCATGTACCAAATTGAACAGGTCGCGCTATAATTAATCATCATTTTATTTTAAAAACAATGGAACTCAAATATTTGAAATTATCTATCAAATCTTGTTTAAGTTTACTCGTATTACTTTCTTTGCATATGTTGGTAAAATTGTAATTATTAAAAATTACATAGGAACATACCGTTCAAAGCCGCTGTTCTTTTGTAATTGTCCTCTAAATCCGGTGAAATTTTACTGGTATGAAAATCCACTAAGCATTTCAAACTTCGCACTGGAACCACTACGAATCGTATCAATCACTGTACAATACAAGAAATACTAGAAAAACAGTGAAACATGATAGCAACCACAATGTATACAAACTTTGGCGGCACTCTAAGTGTTGCCATATGTGGAAAAATGTTATTACCAATTTAATTAATTTCTACTTTTTCCGTCGCTCTGTAAAACGTCTTAATAGATTTTAGCGCAACTTGCTTCACTGAAAAGCACATGTGATCAAAGATTCTGCACTTACATTTGCTGTCCATATTTTTAAAATATTTGTTTTTTTATAGTTCTGAGATGCACATTCCGTCTGTGTCCATTCGGTTCGGTCTGGTGCTGGAGGCGTACTGCCGCGGCTGCCAGGACCACATCCACACGCTGCTGCGACAGATCTCCTGCTTGGACAAACTCAAGTGTACGTATTATGCTTAGGCCGCACTTATCGCGATAACGCGAATATTCGGTTTATCGCGATGTATGTAGCCAAATATTCGCGAATACTTCGACACTTCGGGCGAAGCTTCGGGCACATCGCTCCGCTGTCGGTAAACTCTCGCACATCAAAGGGTTTTGTCGCGATGAACTTCGCTTGCGCGGCCACATTTCAGTCGGCCCGCACCCATCGTTCCTAGCGGACGTGTTAAATGTAATTACAGTGTATAATATTGCTGAAGTGTAACATGGATTGGAGTAACGATAATTTTTTTCTCCTTTTTCTTGCTTTTAATTTGTTTTTTAGATGACATAAATGTAAAAATAATTATTTGCTGCCATAAAATAGGTACAGAGTAACCGCGGCGTCCATGTTGTTTTTTGTGTTCGTACATCGCGATAAACTGTACAACGCGCATTATGTGGCCGCGAAGATTCGCCGTAGACCGAATACGAAGTTTATCGTCCGAATGTTATCGCGATGAGTGCGGCCCAAGCATTACCATAATACCTATGTGTAACTTTCGAATGCGAGCGTGCCTGCTTAGACCCAAAAGGCTATTTGACCAACATTTTATTCGGTTTGATATGTAGGGACGTCTGCATCAAATCAGAAATTTGTACGACAGCTGTGTGAAATATTACGTTTGTGTAATTAGCATCATAATAAAATACTATTTTTATTGCCTCTCCAATGGAATAAAATTGACTTTCCCGCCAAACTTTGATGGACCCTAAAATAAGTCGGATGGAATATATTAGAATAGAAGCTTGCAGATCTTTATAGTTTTGTGTATTTTATGATATTGTTAAATAATTTCTATAATTTTTGAACATTGTCAAATAGCCTCACTCTGGGAATTATTTGTAATGCATATTTTTCCAAACGCTTTTACGGGCTCATTATTTTACCAACTAGTTCGACTACAACTTTAATGACTCTAATTCTTATTGCTTTCAACATCTTGAATCATATTTGGGACAATAAAAATCTGTAATCAAAACTGTTTGTAAAATACCGGGTCTCTACTATCTAACACTGTTGACTGCTATTATTATATTCATTTTACTTATCCATCAGTTGTATTGTAGGGGTGAGTCAGTGCGTACGCAAGAAGAAAGAGATATCGAAGGCGAGGATAGCTCTTCAGCAGCATTTACAACAGCCACATTGCATCGAGACGCTCTCCAACTTCGTGTCGCCGCTCAACCCTAGCTACGTCTGTAGAGAGATACAGTGAGTATTGTACGACTAAGGTCATATTTTGTAAATTTTTGTCTGGATAGGAGTGAAAATTTTAAGTTTTGATTGATGATGTGTTTTGTACCTTCTCTATATTTCTTGGCTTGTTTTTATAAGGATATAATCATAATAGACTTATGATTATATAATAGACTTATGATTATTATTCTATCACATACACTATTCATAGAGAAATTCTTGTCCGTGTGGGATAACATAAATGTATTATACATTTAAATCGTCCTAATTGCATTCTCTTTATGATAATGAAAACCACATCAAACCCGTTGCGTGGATTAGGAGCAGTAGTGGATAAACAGACAGACGCAGATAGCGAGTTTGTTTTATGCTATGTATATTTATATGCCTCGACGATTTTGCAGATGTCTCAGCGATTTCGATGAAAATTTCAATATAGGCGCTAAGGAGTATGAAAAATCTATCTAGCTCTCAATCCCATAATTGAGAGCTAGATGTATTTTTGAAAACGTCTTTCCATAGAATAAAGTTTGCTTAGTTGCGTACTAAATAGCGCTGTATATTTTGTCCAGAAATATATACTTTGTGTATTTGTCAGGCCTGAGCGGTGTCGGGTAATGGACAGCAAAATGAGACCATTACTTATCGAGTTCAGAAACATGGACCCCTCGGGGTCGGACATCCGGATCATATTGAAGATAGGTGATGACCTCCGGCAAGACATGTTTACCCTACAGATGCTAAGGATAATGGACAGGTTATGGAAGAGCCACGGATACGACTTTAGGTAAGTGCTGATTTATAGATCTACATACAAGTACACAGTTTTTCGTTTTTTTCTTATTCATTTAACAGTATAGATATGTTTTTCCACTGGGTCGACTCAATCTATGCTACGTTTTTATATTTCACGCCAGGCGCCAAATAGGGTCGTAAAGAAGTTTATAACACATTCAACAGGAGTATAACTCGCGCGTTGGCACCCTACTGCTGTAGTAGCATCACACGTTTAGTAACCTCATTCATAGGAACAATAATCAAGAGTTCCATGACATGAACATGAACATGAGGGTAGTTCCTCAGTCAGGCTCGAAATGCCCTACCTCATCAGAGCTTTATTTATTTATAAACTGTCGACAGTGTTGCCAACTCAAGTAAGCCCGAGTCGCTAGACTCAATCCGAAAAGTCGCTAAGACTGATGAAAGTGGAGCTGGGTAGAGGAGAGGTAAAATCCGCAATGAGGAAGCGAGAGATCAAGTTTTCACTTCGGTGTCGTAGTAACTCGTGTGGTCTTTAGCACACACCTATTAAGATAGATAACTCAATTATAACAGAGCTAGTGTAGTTACTACTCTATAGTTTTACACTTGTCTCTACTACTACTCTATAGTTACTATATATTAACTCTTTTTTGTCACTAAGACATAAGCAAAAGTTGCCTTTTCTATCGACAAAGTCGCTGAATTGGCAACACTGCTGCCGCTTCAGAGCTCGCCACTCGTGCTTGTGCTTCTATGGTTCTTTTTTATAGAAGATTTTTTATTATAGCTATGGATACTAGTCCGTTAGGTCATACATTTATATTGATTTTTTTACCTATATCCTGTTGCATTTTTATGTGGTTGCATCTTTTAGTCCTGTCCATGTCAGAATTTAGGTACAGGCTCGAGTGCTGACATTTACCACTAGAAACACTAGCTTTCAGTTGATAAACCCATTTGTACATTACACAATCGAGATAAAGTTCAAAATGGTATGACAAGTTTGTACCAAAGATTCGGTTCTCTTTTCAGCGGTGAGAATAGGCTATTTTCCAATCTTTGAAAATTGTATAAATTATTTAACAATATCGTAAAATACACGAAACTATAAAGATCTGCAAACTTTCATTCTAATATCTTCAGTCAGACTTTTTTTAGCGTCGATCAAAGTTTGGCGGGAAAGTCCATTTTAAAAGTATGAAATTATTAAAAAATAATATTTCCATTGGAGTAGCAATAAAAAATGCTATAACTTTTATTATGATAATAATTACATAAACGTAATATTTAACATAGCTGTCGTACAAATTTCTGATTTGATGCATATAAAATACAAAACTGTGACGTCATAATTCGGTAGTCTTTTGTATGGAGCGTTTTGGGGCAGTCTAAAAATTGTGATTTTCAAATTAATATATCTCGAGAGATTTTTGTGCTATCGAAGTAATTCTTTCACCTATGGTTATATTATGGAGACGTCCCTACATATCAAACAGAAAAAAATGTTAGTCAAATAGCCAATTGAGCTGTCGGTTTCACCCATCAATTTTACTTTTAAAACTTCTCGAGGGCGCTGTGGATTCAAGGTAGTCATTTAATATTCACAGATTGAGTCCGTACAACTGCATCTCGATGGAAAATGAAGTGGGAATGATCGAAGTGGTGGAGGATGCAGAAACCGTCGCCAACATTCAGAAACAGACGGCACTCTTTAACGCTGCCTCTACTATCAACAGAGCCACGTTGTTGCGTAAGCATTACAGCACTTTGACCTTCAGCTCGGTTCAATGGCAGGCGGACAGTTCTATAACCCAGTCCAGCGCTGACTTGCTACAGGGCTTGTGGAACACATGTTTCAAACCAGTCCAGTGCTCTCGCAAGTCTGTCTAGCTAATATAGCATTCCTATGGTGTAACGTAGATCAACGTACATATCAATATATATGTTATGGTCAATGGAATAAATTGGTCATTATTCATACTGATACTTGGTCAACCTGGAGAATATATTGCTATATTGAATCCCGTCGACCTGGATAATGAATGATGTGGTGCCGAGTAAACTTAATATTGACCGGGCATTATCAATAATGACCAATTTATTATATTGACCATAACATATACATGTCTCAACAAGTGGTTTATATGTATGTCTAGGTGACTCGGCAGCGGCAAACGCTGTTTTGCTATATAAATTATACTAATATCGTTATTAAAAAATAGGGCTTTTATGGTAGATGGGTGAAAATTTAGGGTTGTAGGTATGTGTTTTTGAACGCCACATTATAAAAAAAATTTGACCAATATAAGAAAAATAAAGGGGTGGACCACCCTTATCACTTAGGGGTATAATAATAGATAACAAGCTATTCTCAGATCTACTGAATATTCATATAAAATGTCATTAAAATCGGTCAAGGCGTTTTATATATTTTTATATACCACAATATCAACTCGAGAATAGGCTATTTTCCAATGTTTAAAAATTGTATAAATTATTTAACAATATCGTAAAATACATAAAACTATATGGATCTGCAAACTTTCATTCTAATATCTTCAGTCAGACTTTTTTTAGCGTCGATCAAAGTTTGGTGGGAAAGTCCATTTTAAAAGTGCGAAATTATTAAAAAAAATTATTTCCATTGGAGAAGCAATAAAAAATGCTATAACTTTTATTATGATACTAATCACATAAACGTAATATTTAACATAGCTGTCGTACAAATTTCTGATATGATGCAAACAAAATACAAACTGTGACGTCATAATTCGATAGTCTTTTGTATGGAGCGTTTTGGGGCAGTCTAAAAATTATGATTTTTCAAATTAACATATCTCGAGAGATTTTTGTGCTATCGAAGTAATTCTTTCACCTATGGTTATATTATGGAGACGTCCCTACATATCAAACCGAAAAAAATTATAGTCAAATAGTCTATTTTATCTATTAGAACATGAACGTGAACCACTTACAGCCCAAGCTTTTTGTTTTATGTTTGTTACATGAATTATACAGAATGGCTCAAGAAGCAGACTGAAGATGAAGGCGAGCGGCAAAATGAAGCATTCAATAAAGCAGTGGACGAGTTTACGATGAGTTGTGCGGGCTACTGCGTCGCGACGTACGTCCTCGGGATCGCAGACAGACATCCTGACAATATTATGGTCAAGAGGAGTGGTCAGGTCAGTATTAAGCCCTATGTGCTGCGAAAGAAAAAATTAAAAAAGAAAGGCGCCACCTTTGATTGGTAGGGGTGGTAGAGACTAACTATAAATTTAGGACGAATATCAGACATTACTACGCTTGTTTTATTACCAAGATGGTAAAATATTCATATGTTTATTTTTTTAACGGGACTGGGGGCCCACCACACATTCCCAACACTGTGTCTCCTGTGTAGCCAGGATTAAAGCGGCGACCATCAAAAAAGGCGATGAATAATAAAGTCCACTACGGCTGCTTTGGAACTCACAACGAATTTAATCAGACGAAATTAAAATTAATAATCGGAACGAGGCAGTTTCGCTGTTTCAGGCGAAAAGTACAAAAACGGCCGTCTTTATCACTTTTCACTACTTATAAAGTGAAACATTTTGAGAGCTGGTATAACGACGTAAAAATAGTTATTATCTTGGTAACACACTGACCGTAGGTATTTCTTCCTTCCTAAAAGCTAATCTCCACCGCCCATAGTATGATTGCTATGCAATTTCCTGCCACGGCATACCTCATACCATATAATACCAAGTATTTTCAGGGCAATATAGACTATTCTTGTGGGCTCCCATGTCGTATTCGTTTGGATTCCCAAACGAATACGACATGGGAGCCCACATGCTGTTAAATAATTGACCGTTATTTGAAGCTTAATTGGTTTGAGAAAGGCCCTTCCGGTTTTTCGCCTATTTGCCTCCTTTGCTACCCGTATACAGCTGTCTCTTTCGCACATCCGGTTCACCCCCTGCTACCAACCAGTGGGCAGACGAGAGGAAGTGGGGACTTGCTCGACCTTGGCGTCCTGTTTTTCGCCGAGTGCAGTCGTCTAAGGACGCAAGTAATTTTTTAATAGTGTTTGCTACAAAATGTCCGGTCTTGTAAGTAGCAATTTTCATTATTATTACAACTGCAGTTTGCCTCCATTTAAATAATGTCGACGGTTTTACCAAAATCGTCTCAATTTATTAATCTGTTTAGTACACACACGTTTCAGTACGGGTGCTTGTTATAGTTACGTTTTAATTTGGATTACGTTAACGGTGTTACCGTTCGAATTTAATATTTTTTGTTATTTGGTTATTGAAATATAAATTATTGCTACACCCGTTTGAATTTAGTTGGTTTTACCGCTAGATGTTATAAATCTGCTACACATACATTACGGAAGTAGCAGAATTTTATTACGCAATTACGCTTTTATTTTAATAACTGTGTTATCGTTTGAATTAAGATATAGTTATAAGACATTTGATCAGTGAGTTCTTGTATTTATGTAGAAAGTTTCATATTTCTCAATAGGATTTATATTTACTAAGAGTATAGACATCCTACACACATAGATAAATAAAATGGTGATTATGGATCACAACAATGGCTTTTCACCGAAATCGCATTCCACCATAATTGACTATAATAATGACAGTGAAAATAAAAAACGCCGCGTTCTAGTAATAGCATGTCTAGAAGTTCTTTTAAATGATTAAGCAGTGTAAACGATCCAAAAAAGGGGGAGGGGGCGGCCAATGGAAACTTATGAGGATGCAAGTACTCTAACCTTTACCTTTTCAGCTGTTGTTGCAGATCGTACTGAACGTAGCTTCAGCTTAGACATACCGTCAGTAATTATCTTTGTGTCTTATGAGATTTGATTACAGGATTTCATCAGACCTTTTGCAATTAATGGAAGCATACATATATATATATTCAAATAAAAATGCCGGCTTTGCTTGCTTTTCGTTGGAGATTCACAATTCATATGACACACACGTTGGAGATTTATATGTTGGAGATTCACAATGCAGTAACATTGGTTACCTCTCTGGGATTGGTGCAATATACCCTGTCATTAATAAATCTGCTTCGCAAGCAGAATTAAATAAGCCAGTGTCTCATCCCTCACAGGGGTAGACTCATCATTGTTTTAAAATAACCTCGCAGGGTATGTTACGTGAAAATTGTGCTCAGTTGCGCATCTCACATGATAATAAACAACCCCCGCAGGGTTGGATTAATAGTCGTCCCCCGTAAGGACGCATCAGTATCTTAAATACCCTCGCAGGGTATGTTACGTGAATATTGTGCTCAGTTGTACATTAACATGCTAATAAACAACCCTCGCAGGGTTGTATTAATAGTCGTCCCCCGCAAGGACGCATCACTATATTAAATACCCTCGCAGGGTACGTTACGTGAATATTGTGCTCAGTTGTACATTAACATGCTAATAAACAACCCTCGCAGGGTTGTATTAATAGTCGTCCCCCGCAAGGACGCATCACTATATTAAATACCCTCGCAGGGTACGTTACGTGAGTATTGTGCTCTGTTTGTACATTTGACATGCTAATAAACAACACTCGCAGGTATGTATTAATAGTCGTCCTTCGCAAGGTCGCATCACTATCTTAAATACCCTCACAGGGTATGTTACGTGAATATTGAGCTCTGTTATACATTTGCTAATAAACAACCCTCGCAGGGTTGTATTAATAGTCGTCCCCCGCAAGGACGCATCACTATCTTAAATACCCTCGCAGGGTAGGTATGTTACGTGAACGTTGTGCCCCGACGCTTATTTCTTATACATATAATTAACCCCGCAGTGTTGTTATAGTAGTAGCTCCGTGCAAGATGAATACCTTCGCAGGGTATGTTACGTGAATATTGTGCCCCGTGGCACATTACCTATGCTTATAATTAAACCTCGCAGGATTGTTATAATAGGCGTCCCCTGCAAGGACGCATCATTATCTAATATACCCTCGCAGAGTATGTTACGTAAATGTCACTGACATAATAATAAGAGGAATGTCATAGAACTAATAATTCTTTTTATTATTAATTCTGTGGTGAATGCTGTGCCCCGTCACACAATCCCTATGCTTATAATTAACCCCCGCAGGTTTGGTATAGTAGTCGTCCCCGCAAGGACACATCATTATCATAAATACCCTCGCAGGGTATGTTACGTGGATGTTGTGCCCCATCGCCATCGCACACTTCCCATGCTTATAATCAATCCTCGAAGGGTTGTTATAGAAATCTTTATTCACAATAGCTGACTTAAAGTACAGCGAATCGTTCTTCTGTTGGAAGCAATCTAACAGAATCCTTTAGTTTGATAAAAAGCTAGAAGCTAACAGAACTAAAGTGGTCAGTACAAATGAAAGGATGCACACTGAAACATCTTCCAAGTTTAACTCCGGTAATAAAACAGTAAGTTTTAACAGTACCATGCTAACAAAATAAGTGCTCCTGGTTTTCTCCTGTTAATAATAAAATGGTATTGAATTGCCTTGAGATAAATACAATTAAGGGCAAATAATTTGCACGCTGGCACTGTTGCCTCAAAGGCAATAACGATGGTTATCTTAAATGTAAAATCAGTCATTCATTTAGATGTGATTATGTGTACCGAGATTCATTTGAACAATTTTTGTGATCTTTATAAAGCAACGGATCACATTGTCCAATTTAAAAATTTTCAGCATCAATTTCAGTACGAATATTATAAAATCCGGTTCCGATTATTATACATACATATATATCCTAAAGATTCTACAACCCGCTGCTAATTTCATTAATTCACTAACGGTTTATAAGATTCGTTTACAAAGGTTAACTACTATAAATAGGTGTCTGCCCTTTGCCCGTCAAAATATAGACAGTCTTTGCCTCGGTAACTAACTGGGTAGCAAAGCAGTCACTCAAAATAGAAGGCTTGTACTTGAATATAAACATAATGCGCTACGATGACGTATGTGATACGATCTCAAATGACTAGTGGTTCGATGACAAGGGTTACAATAAAGATATACAATGCTATCGGTAATATAGCTATGCTTGTAAGCCACTAGAAAATAAAGGGCACCATGTTATTCCACATAGCGGTAGGTACTTTTGTACCGCAATGTCAAGCTGCTTCATCCAGGTTTTTATATCTTAAAATACTATCAGCAAGTGTTTCTTAAAATTTAGACTAATTTTGGTGGATCACTAAAATCCCCAAGTAATATAGTCAGAACAATATCCTGTATAGATGCAGTAGCTTGACAGGCAGGTCAATCCAACAAAGCCTGCATTAATACTACATTCACACTTTGTGGCCTTAGGCACTAAACAAGACCCCCATAGCATTGTGGAATTGTTGGACTTGCAACCTCAGTTGTACCAAGACTCAGAACAGTCAGACTGTCTCAGAAATGCTGCTTTGCGTTTATAAACATCTTATTAAAGATGCCACATACCAGATGTTTTCTCAGTGAGACAATTTGAGAGAAGCTCAGTTGGTAATTACAAAATCATCATCAGATTCCTCTGCCACCTCATGCAGGTCTCGTAATTACATATCAAGGCATCAAACTTTGGGGCCTGGAAACCGCAGGAACAACAGTCACATTACCATTAGAAGCATTAAATTGATTATACTACTAAAAGTATGTCAGTTTCTAACACAATCTAGGGTGCTAGCCAGAACGACAATGTGATAGCTACTCCTCAATTTTTTAATGAAAAAAAAAAAAAAAATCACCTGTCTCAGTTAGGTGGGGCTTGAACCTGCGACCTCTCGATGAGCGATCGAGTGCTTTTTCCTACTGTGCTACGAGGAAAGGTTGTACTAGTGACGAATTCTTCTACTTCTAATATTATTAGTGTTGTGAAGTCGTACGATTAAGTAAGATATTCCTTATATTTGATATGAGATGGAAATGAAATAGACGCTTCAAAGTAACATAATGTTCGAAATAATCCGAATGGTGTAAATTTATAATTACTTATAAGTAAACAGTAAATCATATCATCATAATCTTAACGTAGATTTGTTACATTGAGAAACTCCTATGCCTTGTTAAGTATGCAATCGGGATTACATGCACTATGCATTCCCTATCATCTGGTATAATCTAGGTGAGGGTACGACTTATCTTACTTATTATAAATTAACGGTTAGGTTAATATAAAATGAACAAAATTGCCTTATTACAGTTATTACGTCCCAATGGTTCATTTTTTGCCTTGTAACCTAGCAGACTTGTCTGGTCGAGATGCTCGCATGCCTCACTAAAATGTTATATAAAATGGTAGTGTCTACTTCAGTGCTACATAGAAAAACACAAGAGGTTTGGTTTTTTTTTTTTTTTTTACGTTCTTATGCTTTATTAAAAGAGCGCTTAAGTTTTTTTTTTAAATCTATTTATTTAATACAGGGATAACACATAAACGCGATTATTATATTGACTGATTAGTTTATTTACAAAGATACATTGACGATGAAACCAATGCTTTGTTTATGCATACAAACACTCTCCTCCTATGACGGGAGACCTTTTTACGATTTGAGGCTTCCATCATTTTGAATTCATATCGACGAAGCATTACAAGGGAATTATGGACGAAGAGCTTGCAATTTGGTATTTGTTATTGTCAGTTATGAAACTTGTGAAAGGCTTTTCAATATTTATTTATTAATATGAGGGGCTCGTGCAAGCTTTCGTGCAAGCGTGACTGTTGCTAATTGGTTAAAAACCTTATTGTCCGTAGCCGAAACAATGGTTGGTATTCCTGGGCAGCATTAGAACCACCGTGCCCTCTAAGAGCTGGGCTAACAATGTTCCTGGGGACCATATATTACTTATTAGCTAGTGCAGTCTGGAGAGTTGACAAAACATCATTATATACTGGAAGTAATGCTGTCTCTGATTTATAAATTAATTCACAGCAATTTAGCAGTGATAGTTATTACTAATCATAAATGTGCATTTACGACTAGATCGTATCCTGATGTATGTACTAGATGCATATATTATCGAATAATCGAATTGGAACCAAGTTCGATACCTAAGCTTTTATACCTCTGTGAGCATATTATCTTTTACAACCGCTTCACATTGGCGTACCTACCAACCAGCCAGGCGATAACAAACATGTCTCAAACCAATTAAGCTTCAAATAACGGTCAATTATTTAATAGCAGCGTTTTACCTGAAAATAAAACGCTTATTAAATACTTACCTTATTTGAAGCTTAACTTTAATTTCTGCCTGGCGTTTTCGACTCAATGAGCTAAGACGGTCGAGCAAGTCCCCACTTCCTCTCGTCTGCCCACTGGTTGGTAGCAGGGGGTGAACCGGATGTGCGAAAGAGACAGCTGTATACGGGTAGCAAAGGAGGCAAATAGGCGAAAAACCGGAAGGGCCTTTCTCAAACCAATTAAGCTTCAAATAAGGTAAGTATTTAATAAGCGTTTTATTTTCAGGTAAAACGCTGCTATTTTTTTCGTATAATATATATTTAAAGAGTTATTCGACAGTCCAGTAGGGCTATCGGACAACAACTATTAGTAAGTATACAATGTAAAGTAAATGACACAGATGTCACATTTGATATATCTCTTCTACAGTTGTTCCACGTTGACTTTGGCCATTTCCTCGGGCACTTCAAGCAGAAGTATGGCTTCAAGCGAGAGCGCGTTCCATTCGTCCTCACGCACGACTTCATCCATGTCATTAACAAGGGACAAAGAGGGACTGGTGATAACGAGCCTATTGAGTTCAAGATCTTTAGAGAGCACTGCGAGACTGTAAGTTTCATATATATTACTATTTCTTGTTTATTCATAGTAAAAGGAACAACAGACCCTGTGAACCATTTTTTATTCTACTAGAAAAGGGTCGTGACAGTATTTTTCAACTATGGGAGCGCCCAATGGGAAATGCTACCTGAAGAAGGAGAGGTAGAGTGTATGCATTAAAATTTAAATAAAATCTACTACCTAATGGGACCAACATGTGCCGTTGATAATAAAATACCGATTACTGTCCTTATAATTCTTACAAGCTACTGGATTTTGTTGAAAATCTACCAAAAAAGTAGAAATTTTCTAAATACGGCCACACTGTTTTGTCACACACACGGTCAGTGTTGATGCGGCGCGGCGCGTCGGGGCTGAGCTGCATGCGCCGTGTATTTAATTACTTCCCAGCGGTGACCTGGTGAACGTTTTCGTATCTCATTTATAAGTATATATAATATATAAGTTTATAAGCTTTTGTAAAATTATAAGTACTTCTGTACCACTACTGTACTTGTATAAAACAGTTCGAGCTGTCAAGGCTTCGATTCCCGTACATTCGAACGATTCAGAGTGCTTAGAGCGAGTCTTTTTGGTCACATTCGAACGTGTTATCTTTTACAAAGCCGACCACATTCACAATATGAAAAAAAGTTTCATATTGTGAATTTACCAGACGCGTGTTACATATTCAAATTAGCCGGGTGCTTTTTGAAGTGTCAAAATGTGAGCAAGTAAGCCACATAATTTTGATATGTAAAACGAGTCTTATAAAGTCCATAACATTACAACAGAATTCTTCTCTATTTGGTCGTTTGTTTACGTTGACATGATAGAACCCGAACAAAAAACTCCCAAGCACTCTGCTATCGTTCGATCGATGTCCTATCCAAAGTTGGTATACTCGTATCACAATTAACGCGCTTCGATAGGATTTCAACTCAATAGGATTTGGATAAAATCCATAGTAAATTTTGTTGAATTGCAATACTTGACGTTTTGTTGTCGCTATCGTTGATTACGTCGAATCACGTTTAGAGGGATTATACTGGAATATGATTTTGTAACTCGACGGCATGTCAACTACACTTCGATTGAGCGATTAAGACTATAAAGTACATCGATTGATGATAATACGAAAAGGGTTTCAACAAGCCTCTATCTGTATCGTAGTGACTTTCACTTACGAGAATTGAACCCCAGGTCGACGCTGACTAACTATGTACGCCCTGAGGATCAGGATAAGAGAAATTAACCTTACGGCCACTCTTTCTTGTGCACCCTGCATGTACTTACATGCAATATATAGATGTAATTCTCGGTTGCAATCATGATTACAGATAGTTTTAATCAAAGACTAAATTATGTATACGAATGTCACAGGCTTTTAAAATCCTGCGCAAGCACGGCCACCTGATCCTGTCCCTGTTCTCGATGATGATATCGACCGGCCTGCAGGAACTCAGCTCGGAGAAGGACTTGCAGTACCTGAGAGAGACCCTCGTGAGTAAAGTCGGAATTATACAGTTCGTTTATTTGAATCATATATGTAACTTATTATATTATTATATGTAATGTATTTAAGTCATATATGTAAATAATATTATATTTACTCGAGTTTATCTACTGGTATCGTTTGCCAAAGTTACATAGCTCTCAGAGTCAGCAGGCTGAAGTGGCAATGAGCCGGCCACATCTGCCAAGTCAGTGATGGCAGATGGAGAGGAAGGTTTTAAAATGCAGGCCGCGCATAGGACGACGGAGCGTTGGACGCCCTTTTTCTAAATGGTCCGATGACCTCAATAAAGCGGCTGGATGCGGAAGGAAGGTCATGTTTGGTTGCATTGGGGTACGCCTGTACCCAGCAGTCGGTAGCTACAGGCTAATGATAATGATGATTGTTTGTTTAGAGTTAAGAAAATATCAAGTAGTATTATGAGAGCTTTTTGGCAATATAGTTTAAACAATTAAATAAATACAGATGTCGCTCTATGAAACTGAAGTACAAAATGCATTAGCGTGAAGACACAAACCTATTATGCGACGTCGCATCGTAGATATATACGAGCTCGCACGACGCACCGAAAAAATCGCGCATTCCTGAGTTGTTAGATATTTTTTATTTATTCTTTATTGCACACAATCCAGTATTTGATCATATACAAAAGGAAAACTCAATTCGAAAGCTTTTTCTCCCATTAGGAAAAATGAAGGAAAAACGTTAAGTTTTTCCTTTATTTTTCTATCACAACGATGGTGATATACTGAACTTTTTTTTATACTAGCGACCTACTAGTATAAATAAAATAGTTCAGTATATCCAGTAAAAAAAAAAATGGTTACCCATAGCGGTGAGACGTCATTTTATACGAAATCGCACTTTTCTGCGATGCGAATTCGTATAGCTCTAATTCGCAGTTTAATTTAATTTAATTGTGTTTGCGCTCTTATAGTTAGTTAGAACCAGCTGTTCGGTCGCTTTCTTAAATTTATAAACACACATCAAAGGATAGTGAATGTGCTACCTTCGATCATAATGATAGATTTATACTAAAGCACGAGAACTCCTTCTACACTCTACACGAGTAGGTAATAAATAACAATAATCTTCTTTCTAGGTAATGAATTTAAGTGAAGAGGATGCGATGGTACACTTTAGATCAAAGTTCAATGAAGCTATGAAAAATTCTTGGACGACATCTATAAACTGGGCGTTCCACAACTTGGACAAGAACAACTGACAGCGGCCGGTGAGCAGGCGGCTCAAGCGACAGCCGCCCAAGTACGCGCCCCAAACGCTGTGAGCACTAACTCCTTGTTACAAGGTTCAAAATAGCATAGCACATTAATTGTATGCAAATTCATAACAGAGCTGACGGTGATTCAGGAGATGTCCAAGATCTTAGTTACTACGTAACATACGGATTCGTCTTTACCTACGCATACATTGCTACTCTTCTTACGAGACGTGCAATATAGTTTGTGTCGTAAATTTACAGTTATTTGCCGGTAATAGGTAGGCTTAATCGGGAACACAGGCATGCATACGAAAATAGATGTAAAAGTCGTATAGTGTGATGGGTTCATAATTGGTTACATCGTTTCTAAATAAATTTGTATAATCTAAAGCAGCTCATAGGAGGATTATTTATAATAAATAAAGTTTCTTAGTGGCAAACAAATATTTCATTAAAATACCAGTGACAATATGTTCAAAAAGCTTGGCTGACAGCCTTGTCATCATTGGCTCTTGTAGTAATGAATTTACATACATGTGTTTATAATATAATGTGCATGCTAAACATGTTTTAGACTATATTATTATTATAGTCTTAGAATACGATAGAGTCGCGCCGCGGTAGATAGTTGATTTGTATGAATAAGTGTGTAATAAGATTGGTCTCGTTCACTCAACACTAATGGCCTAGAGACCGAATTTAATATGACGATCTAATAAAGACTTTCTCCTATATAAAATAACGTAGACGGCAAACTGATCGATTAGCTCTCGTAGGAGTGTAGTCTTATTTAAATTGTCTTCATTGCGAAGTTTAAATTCAACTATCTTAGACCTTAACCCGTAAACAATACGGTTTAAAATTGCGTCTTTTATATCATTCAAGCTATGTGATGCTGTGGACGGGACGAGGCTGTTAAGACTGATAGTAGGTATATGTAGCAAGGACAATGAGGCTCGCCGCGGTGACGAGGTCATTTAGTAATATCCCATGTTTGTTACGTTTTCGACAGTTTGCGAATGAAACAAATGTATATAATACGACACAAAAGAATAGACAAAAATAGGGGTGCCACTTTCTTCCTAAAAATAGTTTTTACATAGTAACACTTGAGCACTTTTGTATGAAAAAAATAAATGTTGCTATTTATTGACCTATTCTGCTCTTTTTGGTTAGACTGTGCTTTTATGATATGCCTTTTTACTGGATTCTACAAGTTTGATGTTTATTTAAGAAATATTATTGTATGTTGTATGATGTAGGCTAAGCGCGCACTGCGGTTTTAGGTCTAATGCGGCGCCGTACCGCGTTTAATTTTTGACTAGATCTTCGATCGTTAATACTAGGAATAGATGCAGTTTTTTTGCAGTTGTGAAAGCGCTGCTAGTGCGCTCGTTCACATATATCCTTCAAAAACATGCCATAAAATGACAGAGTTTCTGCGGCATTTCGCCGCTAGGATAAAAGCCCCAGTACGCGTTTAGCCTATCTGTGTGCATACAGCAGACTGAGATTCACTCGGAAGATCAAAATGTAATCGACTTCTAATTCCGAAACAATTTTGTTTCGAAAACGTAACAAATATAGTATAATAAATATGCAGGAACCATTATTTCCAAAACAGAAGCTGCCCTTGAATTAAAAGGTATGTGCTATCGATTGAGCGAATAAAAATAGTTGATATACATTTTTATTGCGAGAATGTGACGTGATCTTACTATTCGCGTATTTGAATAGCCGTCATACGGGATGATTATGGTTTTATTAATTACAAAAAATGCGATTGCTGTCTATTAGGAGATTATTGAAGAAAAGAGACTATACAATTCAAAAATAGCAAGCGCAGAAAACAGCTGCACACTGCAAACATTACTATTTGTCTATAAATGATTATATTATGTGTGGTTTGCCGTCTACCTCGGAGTTGTACCTTTATGGTAAAAATAAGTCAAATCAGACGTACCACATTCAAAAAGTGACTATGCAGTGGTTAGTGTGACCAAAAAGGTAAAAGGAAATAGTAGAGCATGTTCGATGCAATAGATCATTATGGTAATTCATTTTAATATGGAAAAGACAATGTTGTTAGTAATTTTGCTCCGGTGTCTTTTGGGTCACAGCAGCTTGCGTTCTATTACAGCGGCCACATCTGAATGGATACTAATCAGGGGCAGTTCGGCAAACCTTTCTCGATCATGTCCTATCGACAGTAATCGCTTCAAGGAATGGTTCGGTTGGTAAGCGGCGGCCGATTCGGCTGTGATATAGAAAAGTCGCGTGTGCGCGTTAGGTGAAGAATGAAAGAAAAATAAGATCTATACTTTTTGGTTTTAAAAGTTCTCTAGACGATCGAACATTTGGCTGGTATTTGCGGGCTTTGATAAGGATCAATTGAACCTCAATGATGCTGTTCAAGCAAGAGTTCATGCTCAAGAGGAAAGTTACTACATTAGTCAAATAGTTATTTCTTTGAAGTCGTTATTTCTTATACAGGTGATAGGACGTTATAGGTTTGGTTTACCATTTTAACCTACTGAACTGAAGTGAACTTTCTTAAGTTTCTTTGATTTTAGTCAATTTTAGGTAAGCGCAATTTGTAAGAGCACATGACCGATTATCGAGCGAACTGAGTTTCAAGTCCCATCCCAAGGAGAAAATCTGGCAAGTTGGCTGCAAGTATTAGATAGCAAGCTGGCCCGCAGCCATGAAAATGCACTGTAACATCCACTTTGCTTGTTATTGTTTACATATTTGTGAAACTAAGATTGATCGTCTACGGAGCTCTTTATAAATAGCGTGTTAAATTTGTAATCGAAATTTTGGATTGTACTGTTAGGTCTTATTATAATTATTAACTTCAGTATCTTGTACACGACATTGCTCTATAATTCGAAAAAAAAAACGTATTGATGAAGTTTATAATGTACCGCAATTTTTTTAATAATTTTAATAATCATTATTGCAAGTAAATCATTTTAGGGCCAAAGTAATTTAATTAAAAGTTGATATGAATACATTATTATGAAGATTTCGATGATATCTTATTTTAAATAATACCTACATTGTGATATAGGGGCGAGGTTTTATTCGTAAAAGAGTTTGAAATGCTTTTTCGGCCCGTGTGTCACACGAAATTTTTCAATACAGTTACAAAGAAGATACAAGTAAATAAAAGTTATAGTATAAAATATGTAAGCACGACTTGAAATAATGTAAGCCGCCAAATAGTTCTCTTGAGGTTATATGCAAAAAAAAATGACGAATCTGTGTGATTTGCACTTTATTCATAATACCAGGTGGAGTGAAATTCATAACCTTGAAGTCATATTTACTGCCTTTGAAAATGATTTGTTGAAGCAACTGTATTGAAAATATTATATTTAGGTTAAGAATTTGAATTGGAAATTGTTTTTATTTAGCTTTTCGTGTTATTCGTTATATTGTAATTTAAGTAATGTTAAGGAATGCGTGAGGGTACGTGAAGATAGTTAGGGCCGCCGCAGCCCTAGGCCTCCAGGGCTATGCTTAATCGAACCATTCATCTAATTATATTCAAATTAATGCTCTTTCAAACGTAGGTTTAAGTAGCGAACATATTGTACCGTTGATTCGCAAGCGTGGCTGATAAGGATATAATAATATAATATATTAGTAAGGTGAAGTTTAA
Organism: Hypsopygia costalis; assembly: GCA_937001555.2. NCBI lineage: Eukaryota > Metazoa > Arthropoda > Insecta > Lepidoptera > Pyralidae > Hypsopygia > Hypsopygia costalis. The sequence goes on from OW443330.2 coordinate 5,524,837, forward strand.
CCAATAGAAATCACTAAAAGATTACGCACCTGCTTTTATAAATTTTGATCCAGATTTACCATAAAACGATATATTTTGAAACTGCTTATTGTTTCAGGTAATACTAATATATCGTATTCTTTTAAATATTATAATACGCATTCGGTATATGAATTCATATTAAAATACGCACTTGATATTAAACTTGAGAGTTGAAATTTAATCAATTCATTATGATGTAATATATTATTTGATTATCGAGTATTATTAGTGAATGTGTCTTATAATATTTAAAAGAATTTAATATATAGATTTTTTAATTTATCTTAAACCATTATTTGTAAAAGTGTTATGTCTCAGTCAACAATATATCTACGTTACGGCGATCCAACTATGTATATCGTACAATGAGATATCAGTGTTAGCAGTATTAGATACAACTTTTAGGAGCACATTTAGTATCAAAGTAATGTTTATTTTAAGTACTATGTAACTTCAGACTACCTCATGGTGTCGTGTACTATGTACCGATTAGTTTATCTTTTTAGGGACGTCAGGCATATAGCATGAATGATGAATAAACATAGTAGAAATGGTTTATTATCTCTAATCGCAATTTATGCCACTAATGAGTGAAAATTGAGACCTAATCGAATGGTCCAGAGTTCACAGACTGCTTTGTGTCTATGGTAACTAAGGCTTGGTACGTACATATGGGAAAAATATCGGCTAATGAATATTTTTACCATATAACGTAATGTTTTTGGTAATAACATATAATGTTTAGATTCTTACTACCCAAAAAACTGCTGTGACTCGCCGCATCAGGGGTACGTCATAGAAATCTTACATGCAATATATGGTTAATATTAGGCTCTATGGTTTCTAATAGTGTTAATATTAGGGTTAATTAACGGTTATTACTAAATAACCGTTAATGAACCCTAATATTAACACTTATTTCTAAATGCAAATACTTCTTAAAATACTCTAGCAGTAGTTGGAACTAAACCGAAATATTGAGAAAATTATAAGCCGATACCAGCATTCCAGAGATCCAGAAAGTTGTGCCTAGGTACAGATTCGCTCAGACTGAATGTTAAGACCGAACTGTGACTTCAATGTAGTGTCCAAAAACTAATATTCTCAAAAATAAAGTTACTTACACATTCATAATAATACAACGCCATCTGTACGTACGACTTTACCAAGAGGCTAAAGTCATGGTGTTGTTATTGTCTTTCCCTGCTATATGCCTGTGGTCTCGTACCCTTATTTCCTATTAGTTGTCTACTTTCGCCGCAATCTCTATTGGTAACCGCTAGATACGAGTATATGTATAACCGGTTTAGAAACTAAAGTTTTTTCACTCGTTGTTACGCTCTAGTGAAAATATACACGTAGGAGTATCGTTTGATATATACAAAATATTTGAATAAATATGCCTTATGATATTTTAGTGTTAAGTTAATCACTATTGTGCATAGTTAGGTAAATTATTCATTGTCCGAAAATGTACTGCCAAACATAATGGGTAATTTTACTTGTGATTTATCAGAAAATATTGAAATAGTCTTATATGGTGTGATGCAACAACTTATGTATGATAACTATTTCTCTTCTTAATACACTCTTACTTTCTTCCAAGAAGCAATGAAACAAATGATCGTAGTTATGCAATAAGATCCAATTCAGATTTCTTGGAAAATATGGTATACATACTACGTTTTTACTACTTACTACAAACAAGTTTTAAGAGGCACCTTAAATATATAAATGTGGTTTCCCGCAAACTATACCGATTTTTCTCATTTCCAATGTTGAACGGGCGTATACATACACAATCCGTGTGCTTAATGCATACTGACCTATTCGGTAAAAATTGAGGTACTAAAACGGGCATCGGTAAAGTAGCACTATTTCATCATTTATATATAACATAATGATATACATTATAAGGAAATATTGCTAATTCCATATAACGTCTTTCATTAATTATATCGAAATAGTGCTGCTTTACCGACGTAACTTAGGTAATGACTCCTTTTCTATCATATGCTTTCACCTACTTTCAAATTCATAAGTAACTCGATTTTTACCGATATTATAATAAAGCTTACGACAATAGCTTTTGTAATACAATACGTCTTCATATTTTCCAAACAATATCTAGCGACAATCCTTAGAAACACACTGCCAACGAGTAAAGACTTAGACTGAACGAGTTCATATAATTAGTTAACAATAGTCATAAATAATATGAGTAAAGGGTATGACCAGATTGTTTTGGCTGGTTGAAAATGAAATAAAATCAAAATAACAGTCTAAACATGTTCCCACGCTGTTATTTATAAATAAAAAAAAGTAAACCCCTCTTGATTTGGTAAAATGCGGGATATTGCGCATAAATACATATATTGATATATATCTCGCATAAGTACTAACTTCCACTTCGCCCGAGTGTATGTCGATTATCGCAAACTGGTCATCCCGCAGGAACAGCTCGTTTTTTTTCGCAAATTTATAATAATATTAAGGCGATCTTATCATTTTATCTCAGAAGTGACGCGTTATAGCGCGCTTTCCTATCATGAAGTCCTTTGAGGATATTCTTCTAATACAACTCATATTCACGGTAAATTATCGACGAAGATCGATGGTATTGAGACCGTTCAAGATTGTTCACCGCCTAACATCTACAATACAACACCAACTTTTTGTTGATCAATTGTTGATTCATGCATGGCAAATAGTCATTAATCAACCTAAACTATAACATACACACAAACGCGATCAATGTTGCCGAAATATGAATGTGCCATTGATCTCATGGGTAAAGATCGTGCAGTATTGGTAACACCCATAATGAAATAGCTACATAAATTTATTTGATAAATAGTTAAAAACTTGCGTGTAATGCGTATCCTACCGCCTATAATAAACCGATTTCTTTCGATATTTTTGATTGTGAAAATCAAACTTCAGCTTGAATTAGTGTTAACTGTTCAGTTTAGCTGATAGAAACCCTAGAACTCTACTAACTGAGCTGAGCGTGTTTGTTACTATTTTTGGAATCAAAATATTCGATAAGGTTAGGCGGTAGCTCCCTGTTCTAAAGAATTGAAAGCCTTAAATTAGTACACACTAAGCAAGTATATACGATATATTTAGAGTGAGACGCTGCTATAAGTGAGACGAGTGAAGCTATATCACCGTCTTTTACATGCATATAGCAGCGTCTCTCGCTCTAAATAAGTCTTATCTGCTTAGCGTGTGATGCACATTACTCGTAACAATCCTTTTAAAATTTATTTCTTTGAGCTCCATTCATTTGAGCCGCATTCAATCAGTGCAACTAGCTCAACCCACGTGTTTTAGCTAGAATAAAATTCTCTGGATTTATTTATATATCTATTGAATAACACATTCACTTAATTAGCTAATTGATTAATTAATTCAATTTATGAAAACACAGATCTACTTATAATAATGTCGCTAGTACCAAGCTGTAAAGTTATTTTAGGATAGAAGTCTCACGATATACTTTCTATTACAATTACTTTACTACTTAGGGCTGACACTCCAAAGGGGGGCTAAGATGCGTGGAAATGTTTTTTTCATACAAACTTTATTCTGCTCGTCAAATACGTATGCGTCGAATCCATACTTCATACCTTAATTACAAATAGTATATTCAAATTAACTTGTAATTGTTGTATTATCTGATTACAAAACAAGACATATATTGGCAAGTTTCTGTGAGTATTTTTTCTTCGCCAGTGGTCACTACCGAAATGCTAGTAGATAAAAACGAAAATAAATATATTGTTTATATAAAGGGTTAAGACATGTCTAAGTACCCACAAGGGTTCAATGGCAGAATAAATAATTTCATAAAAAACATATTCGATTCTCCTCTTCGCCCGCATGCAGTGTTACCCTAAGCGATGTAGCTATAATCTACGAATAATCTTGTAACCCAAAATGCTTCCTATAGTGCTAAATTAATTATCAGTTATTAAATAAATTTTAAACATTCAAATCTTATTTTATGTAAACTTGATTGGTTGAGTGCAATTTTAATAATATAATGTATATTTGTATAATCGATGATAGAGAAAATGAAATAGCAATATACAGTATTTAAGAATAGCAATGGGCTTCGACTTCGTATTTCCGAAAAATGACCAACGCCTATATAATACAGACTTAGATCTAACGATATATATCTAAACTGTATACTGTATGAATCCGAAATAACCTATGATGAACAGTACCCCTGCGTACAATCTCTGACGTACTTCGTACGTCCGTGTGGCGTTCTGTGATTCATTTGTATGTCTTCCACGTACGTTCGTCTCGTCGTTCTGTGACTCATTTGTATATCCTCCACGTACGTTCGTGTGTCGTTCTGGTACTCATTTGTATATCCTCCACGTACGTTCGTGTGTCGTTCTGTGACTCATTTGTATATCCTCCACGTACGTTCGTGTGTCGTTCTGGTACTCATTTGTATATCCTCCACGTACGTTCGTGTGTCGTTCTGTGACTCATTTGTATATCCTCCACGTACGTTCGTGTGTCGTTCTGTGACTCATTTGTATATCCTCCACGTACGTTCGTCTGTCGTTTTGTGAGTCATTTGTATATCCTCCACGTACGTTCGTCTGTCGTTTTGGGACTCATTTGTATATCCTCCACGTACGTTGGTCTGTCGTTTTGTGACTCATTTGTTTATCCTCCACGTACGTTCGTGTGTCGTTCTTGTACTCATTTGTATATCCTCCACGTACGTTCGTGTGTCGTTCTGTGACTCATTTGTATATCCTCCACGTACGTTCGTGTGTCGTTCTGTGACTCATTTGTATATCCTCCACGTACGTTCGTCTGTCGTTTTGTGATTCATTTGTATATCCTCCACGTACGTACGTCTGTCGTTTTGTGACTCATTTGTATATCCTCCACGTACGTTCGTGTCTCGTTCTGTGACTCATTTGTATATCCTCCACGTCCGTTCGTCTGTCGTCTTGTGGCTCATTTGTATATCCTCCACGTACGTTCGTCTGTCGTTTTGTGACTCATTTGTATATCCTCCACGTACGTTCGTGTGTCGTTCTAGTACTCATTTGTATATCCTCCACGTACGTTCGTGTGTCGTTCTGTGACTCATTTGTATATCCTCCACGTACGTTCGTCTGTCGTTTTGTGGCTCATTTGTATATCCTCCACGTACGTTCGTCTGTCGTTTTGTGACTTATTTGTATATTATTGAGCTGTATAACCTCCCATCGTATATTATTTAGACAAGTTGTAATCGTAAGATCGAACTCCCTATTATATAGCCGGCGTTCATATTCGGAAATACGAAGTAAGGTAATTCCCATTATTTTCAAGTACTGTACATATTGAGTGCCGGTCAGTTGTATAATTCGGTTTGTGTATGGTTAGAAAAGAAAAAAACAAAAGCGTTTTTCCGCCATTGCAATCGGCCAACTCAATGTGTATGGTAGCTTTGACCCATCGAGGTTTGGTTATTGTGTGTGTTTCATTTGTACAGTAAAACCGTATGTTTCAATATTTTATTAATTCCGCATTTTTATAGAGCAGTAATGACTGGAAAGATAGACGATATCTAGCTTGTATTGATTTTTGTAATCCAAATGTAAGCTCGAAAAACCACGTAGATATGACACATTTTAAACAATAATGAGCTCTATGTCAATGAATTAAGTTTCTCGTAGTAAATTGTGCAACTATATCCGATCAACTTGAGATACTCTTACGTTGAGATGTTGTGAAGTTTCATTTATTTTAAGTATACAGGATGTTTAGGTCATGAATACAAATCTCGTGAGTTAGCATCGTTGTATGACTCTGACCAGCTTTGTACACAGAACAGGATAAATTTGAAAAAAAAAAATACGCTCTTTTGGCACATACTATTCGGCCGCTGATTACTGTTGTATGGACAACGGATTTTTTGAGCTATTTTAACAACGTGGCCAATTTCATGAGTCGGCTCCTCGGTTAGGTTTTTACTTAGCTTTATGAAACCAAACACCCTATATTTTGTTTTTCTAAGCATTACCTGTTTGATTGATTTTTAAATACCTACTTAAATGTTATATGATCAATGATTTCTATCCAAGTGTCGTATCTACATTTAAATTTTCAATTTTACTATTTATGAGGGATTGTGAATGATATTGAGATGAAATCACCAAATAATATTGATTTAAATTAATAAGCATAGGTAAGTTATTAACCATAACTTACGGATTAGCTTGTAAGGTTTATATATAAAATGGAATATAATAGGCATATTTCTAATTATTATAGTTTAAGGTCCATGAAACATTTAAGTCTTACATTCAATAGTTCCTTTATCATGTGTCATTTTGTAATCGTACGAGTAATATCAGATATGTGAAAGATATTCATTTAAAATATTGTATAAATAATTTACCGAATAATTATCTGCTATCTGGTATATGATTTTTTAATAAACGTTTACATACAAGGTCTATAGTGTTATTATTTCCAAAAGACTACAAATGAATTTACGCGCGTGCTAATGTTAGACTTTTTTATACCACTAAGGTGGAAAAACAAGCATACGGCCCGCCTGATGGAAAGCTGTAAGTTTAGGGTGTAAGTGGTTCATCAACATCTGTGAACCAAAGCCAACTTCACCTGCACGCGGTGCACCCTGCTGACTGACAAACGAAGCTCTGGCGAAAAGAGAGGCAGGGAGCGTAATTGTAAGCTACCCAACTGGGGAATTTACCTCCACCTCACAGAATACCGCCAAATAACAATTCCCTTTAGGATTGTTGTGTTCCTGCGAGTGAGTGAGGTCACCAGAAAGGAAGGAGATGCTGCATTGGCAGTGGGGGTGGCGGCGCGCGAGCGATATTTTTAATGTTGCGAGCGTTAATATGGCTGCGGTAACCGCTTCACATCAGGCGGGCCGTATGCTTGTCTGCCACCCGACGTAGTATAAAAAAAGCAGTTACCGTAGCCTGTAATAACTGCTGTAATCTCCTGAGAAAACCCCGACAGGTAATTTATTCCACACAGCACAGCTTGATAGTACGCGCGTTAGGCTTCAATGTGTGGGGATGAATGAATTCTGTTGTGCTTCTGTGTGGCCGTGGGCATCATGTCAAACAACTCTTCTGAACACACCCCATTGTACAATCAGTAGAACCTATGAGGTCATGTCCTATGAGACCGATTTGGAACCGTTCGCAAGGAATGCCACAACGTGCGAATTGACGTCGCTTGTATTTTATTCTCCATTCAGTTTAAAATATGGGAGTATGTAAAAGATGACTTGTGCAATGGATGGATGTCTCAACACATGGAAAGTAAAAAAAAAAAATTGCATGGATGGATGAACGAGCAAACTAGCATTAGTTGATAAAAAATGCTATGCAATAGCTTTACCGCGGCAGTCCCCGAGTGCCACACGTTTTTTAGGGTTCCGAACCTCAAAAGGAAAAACGGAACCCTTATAAGATCACTTTGTTGTCCGTCTGTCTGTCTGTCTGTCTGTCAAGAATTTCTATGTCGAGAATGCGTGGAGGTATCAAGCTGAAATTTGAACTGTATACTCAGGTCTACGGTCCCATGAAGTTAAAAAAAAATCAAACTGCTAAGTTTACGTAGAAAAAAGTTACGGCCGTTTATTCAGCAAAAAACGCATATTTCGACATACTCAAGGGAATCAAAACCTATAGGGTACTTCTCGTTGACCTAGAACTATGAAATTTTTCAAGTAACATCGTTATAGACTACAAGTACAGGAATAAATCTCAAAACTATGCATTTGTAAATAGATCTTAAAAAATAGGGGGTATATATTTTTTATAGGGTGTCGAAATTTCAAATTGAAACTACTAGTTCAAATGGGGTATCATATGAAAGGGCTTGATGTACACATTGCAAAATATATTTTATTTATTTTTTTCGACGCATTATTTCTTATTTATAATGAAAAATATCAAATTTAATAATGATACTACGTACCTACGGAACCCTCGGTGGGCGAGTCCGACTCGCACTTGTCCGGTTTTTTTTTTCTTCACTACGCCCACCGCATTACATCTAATGCGGTTACCGTAACCATATTAAGAGGGGGTATAAAGGCAAATTGACAATTTTTGATTAGATGTATACCGTAAAACATAGGCCATTAATTACCCGAAAAAAAAATACAGATATTACAATATACTTAAAAGGGATTGGTCTGACTGAAAACATAAAATATGAATGTTTTATCGATAGAAATAAATCACGAAGTTACGTCTAATTTTCAACTAAACCTTACTTTTCATCAATATGGTTCGTACTAGCGAGCCCATATTTTAATACGTAGTATAAAATTATATTACTAAGCGATTTTACTAGCGATTTTTTTTAAAGATGTATATTTTACGCGCAATTAAAATAAAACGAATTCGGCGCTTACTACGTTCTTATTTGGCTCAGAACGCTCACGTCTGTCGCACCCGACCTACGGTGACAGGCATGTTTTATTTCATCTATCAGTTGTGATCACTCCGTTGAGACGAGAAGACTGTGTTTCTGTGCTCCGGACCGAGAATATACTTCGTTGAAAATATGGCAAACAAAAAAAATTTTTTTTATGCTACCTCGGGTGGCAGACAAGCATACGGCGTAAGCATAGGCGGTTACCAACACCCCAACTAATAATTGAAATATTGAGAGAAATTGTAAACTAATAAATAATTATTCTTGCAAATAATTAATATTGAATGTGAGATTGATTGTTTCGTTGATGAGAAGATTAACCTTGAAATATCGACCCTTGCGCGTCCGCTTTAGAGCTCACAATACAATGCACAAACGGTGGACTAATGTCGGTACGAGTAGTATATGCAAAACAAAACGATACTTTTGACCACTCGAGTGCTGGTGCCCCTATGTAGTCACGATTTTTACAGTAACTTATACAGTACATAATTTAAAAAAGAAAAACGGGTTGCACTCCGGTAGTACAGGCAGAAGCGAAAATATTAACGTTGCGCATTTTTGAATATTTTGGAATGGTTACGGAATGTCTCACGAATTGCTTTATTTATCAGTATAAAAGTATGGACTATCATTTATGTGGTAAAACACAATATTCATTTATTGCGCTATCGTACACAAACATGACAATTTATATTACACTAGCTGACGCGCGCAACTTCGTCTGCTTGAGCTGCGTCTCTCAACGCTCTGTGCGTTGAGAGTGAAGCGTAAGCTTACCACTTGAAAGGTTATGGTGAGCCAATTTTAAAAGATGGACACATTCTATCACGGACTTTTTTTTAGATCTTTTTAAGGTGAATAATTCCGTCGTATATAATTGTTAGACAGTAGTGGAGACTAAAATGGACCTGATGATGATGATAATGATATAATTGTTGCGAAACTTGAACTGTTTACGCAGCGCACGCAACGGCAGCTCTCAAAAGGAATATTTTTTTCCATTTTTGCAACATTTTTCATTGGTGCTCCGCTCCTATTGGTGATAGCGTGATGTTATCTGTTATAGACTTATAGCCCACACCTTTCTTCGAAAAATTGGCTATCTAACGCTAAAAGATTTTTTCAATTCGAATAAGTAGTTCCTGAGATTAGCGCGTTCAAACAAACAAATAAACTCTTCAGCTTTATAATACCTCAATATTACCTCTTCTCCTACGCCGCGCCGGCGGCCTACCCTCCCCTCGTCTTACGAATTTTCGATCAGGTCACGTGTCCTGACGCAAGTTTAATATTTTTTACCCATCCCAAGAAGTGCACGACGCTGTTAATGCTACGTACGACCAATGGAGCGATAGAACTCTTACAGTCATATATGTTATTATCGGATCACTCTCTGTTGCGACTTGAGGAGACGTTTTCAGAGTAAAAGTTGTTTACATATAAATTCTTCAACATGTAAATAAAAACCTTTAAGAATATCGTGATTTAAAAATAAAATAATAGAAGTAATTTCAGTAATTATAAATAAATCCAAACTAATATTATAAATGTGAAAGTGTGTTTGTTTGTTTGTCCTTCTTTCACGTCGAAAGTAACAAACGGATTGACATGATTATTTTTTGAGATAGTGACCTGGAGAATGACATAGGCTACTCTTTATCCCGGAAAAACATCTTATTTCCACGGGAAAAAATAAAGTTTATAATCATTTGTCCTTCCATTACGTCGAAAGGAACCTATGTACCTACATATTTTTTTTAACAGGGATAGGTTACGGCCTGGAGAGTGACATAAGCTACTCTTTATCTCAGAAAAACACCATGTGAAAAAATATTTTTTTTATAAATATTTGTCATTCTTTCACATCAAAAGAAACTTAAGTGCGGACATGATTTTTTTAAATGGGGATAGCTTACGGTCAGGAGAGTAATACAGGCTACTTTTTATCCCGGAAAAATATCTTATTCCCGCGGGAAAAAATAAACTTCGTAATCATTTGTCCTTTTTTTACGTCGAAAGAAACCTAAATGCCGATATGATTTTTTTAACAGGGATAGTTTACGATCTGGTGAGTGACATAAACTAATATTTATCCTGGAAAAACATCTTATTTCCATGGGATTTTTTTTACATAAAAATTTGTCCTTTCACGTCAAAAGGAACCGAAGTACGGAATATGATTTTTTTAATGAGGATAGTATACGGTGTGGAGAGTGACGTAGGCTAATTTTCATCCAGGAAAAACATTTTATTCCCACGGAAAAAAATATAGTGTATAATAATTTGTCCTTCTTTCACGTTTACATACATACATACTTACTATGTTTTGTGTTTGATTTTAAATCCTTCGTCGTCAGAGGGCGTGGGTTTGATCCCCGCAGAGGGCAAACATTTATGTGGTGAACAATTTTTATGTCTTGAGTGTGGTCGTTCCATCCATACTAATATTATTAGTGTTAAAGTAAATTCGTTTGTTTGTTATTTCTTCACGCCTTAACTATGCAGCCGAATATCATTAAAATTCGTACATATTGGTACTTCTTTTTATCCCACGAAGTAAAAAAAATTACAACAAGAAAAAATATACACACAATGGCAGTCCCCCTAGACTACGCGGGCGAAGCCGCGGGTAACAGCTAGTAAATAAATAAATATTTCTGGACAATTTACACAGCGCCATCTAGACCCAAATTAAGCGCAAAGATTGTGGGTTCTAGACAACTGATAAATGTACTTAAATACATTTTTTTTCGTAAGTACATACTTATAATATTTGTATTATATATGATTATATTATAATATATGTATTTAAGTAGAAAACACCCAGACCAAGACTCTTGTTCTTCACACAAATGCTTGATTTGTGCGGGAATCGAACCCGCGACCTCGGCGTCAACGTGGCCATTGCGAACCATTCGACCACCGAGCTCGTCAAATTAGGTGCTTATATTATTTTATTGTTCTTCTTTTTTCAGATCAACTTCTAATTTAAAGAACGTTATTTCGGCAACTAATGACTATGAAAGTTTGGCACATATCAATTCCACTAAAAATCGTACATAATAGATGAACCGACTCGCACTTAGCCAGTATTTATCTGATTATTTTAGGTATACTGTGCAAAAAAACGCAGGGCGGTGCGGGGAGACCTTTTCATTCCGAGCGACGGACGTGTGCGGGACGTATGAAGCGCGCGGGTGAAATCTGATATTTTTCTAGCTTTATGCGCGCTCTTAACGCTCGCAACATTCAATATCGCTCGCGCGCTGCCATCCCCGCTCCCAACGCAGCAACTCCATCCTCTCTGGTGACCTCACTCACTCGCAGGAACACAACAACCCTCAAGGAAATTGTTATTTGACTGCGGTATTCTGTGAGGTGGTTGTACTTCGTCAGTCGGGCTGCTTAAAAAATACGCTATGTCCTACCTCTCTTTTCGTCAGAGCCTCATCTGTCAGTCAGCAGGGTGTACTCCATGCAGGTGAGGTTGACTTTGGTTCAAAGATGTTGATGAACCACTTACACCCCCTTACATGCCCGTTAATAATTGAATAATGTCAGCCCTAGAGAACGTCACTCAAACATAGGCACGTGTACAGACGTCATTTGGTTACTACATGCAAAAGCGCCTGTTTTTTATGGAGTGGCCGGGGTTTGCTATAACTTAACTATTTGCTTTGATAACACACGCGTTTTTTATGACCCGCATTACATATTTAAAACCGGTGGAATTACATCAGCTTTACGAGCAAAGGTGTTGAAAAGAATATTACGTTATGACGAATACGAATATTATTCATTTAGTTAGCAGTGTTTATAAAGGTGTTTATATTTTTTTTTGCTTTAATATTAAAGTTTATTTAATTGTTTTAACCGTCGTTATATATTTAATATCTTTTGAACAATTTATTTCTTTAATGTGTTTTTGTTATTTTTTTTTTTACTTGATTATGTAGAAATATTTATGTGTTTGTGACTATTTTAAATTAACAAATTCCCTTTTCTTCCAATGTGTTTAATCATAAATGTTTTGAGTTTAGATTTGAAGAGAGAAATACTTGTACATAGCTGCACTTCTGTCGGTAGACTATTAAATAATTTTGTTCCCTCACAAAGAATGTTTCGTTTACCGTATTCAGTTCTAGGTGCATGTTGTTGTAAAATTTTATTTATGCTTCTTTGACTGCGTGTGTACGTTCTTCGAGTAAATGAAGTTTCGACGTGTATGTGGCCATTTAAGATTCTTTTGATTAAGGTACAAACTTTTTCAGTGTATGTTTGTTTTATATTTAGAATGTTTGTATTTTTATATAAAGTAAGTGTGGGCGTTAGTCTATCATAATGAAATAATGTTTTAATCACCTTGTTTTGAGTTCTTTGTAAAGGTTTTAAGTTGGTTTCAGGGGCGCAACCCCATATTTCAATTAAATAGTTTAAATTCGATTTGACCAGGGCATTGTACAGCATTTGACGATTTTTATGCGGAATGCAGGAGGACATTCTGCGTAATGGTAATATGCTAACAAGAGATAGTAATTTGGTTTTAACCATGTTTATATGTGACTTCCATGTGAGTTTGTCATCAAGGAGTAGGCCAAGGTATTTTTCCTGTTGTGATTGCTCTAAGGCGTCATTATTTATGATTAGTTGCGGAAAATGTAGAACTTTCTTGTTTTTAGCACTGAAAATCATGTATGATGTCTTTTTTGTGTTTATTGTCAACAGGTTGCATTGACACCAGGTGTTATATTTGTCGAGGTCAGTTTGAGCCTTACTTGCCAGTTGTTGTATGTCTTTTCCGAAGTAGAAAAGGCACATATCATCAGCGTATAATGTGACGTGACCTCTTAAGTTAATTTTGCTAACATTATTCACGTAGATGGAGAATAGTAAGGGACCTAAAACCGAACCTTGAGGAATACCACAGTCGATGGTTTTCGGGCTACTTGAGAAATTACCTATTTTTACTGTTTGTGTTCTTTCACTTAGGTATGATTCTAGCAATTTGTAAGCTGAACCGGATATTCCTATGTTCTTTAATTTTTCCAGAAGTAGTACGTGGCTCACCGTGTCAAACGCCTTTTTGAGGTCGATAAATATTCCCAAACATACATTTCCGTTGTCTAATTCTATGTTCATTTTGGTTGTTAAGTCGATCGCAGCTGAAAGTGTACTTGATTTAGGCCGAAAACCATATTGACGATTAAATAAAAAGTTTAAATTATTTAGATGTTTATGTAGTCGTTGATAAATGATTTGGGGGTTGATGCTACTCACGTCCGCAGGCTTTACCCTAGTTTCCCTGCACGTGACCCCTGGGTGGTGCTAAACGAGTAGCCTTTTTCCTGAAGTGGTAGAGCCAAGCTGTAGTCGTTTAGTATCTAGAACATGATCGCGGTCAAGTTTTGGACATTGAATGAATACAGCTCGTAATTGGGCCGGCTCGTCCGGGGCAGTACCACTCTCACGCAGAAGACCGGCGTGAAGTAATAGCTCGCGTTATTGCGTTTCGTACGGTGAGTGTTGAGACCCGGAGCCCAATCCAAACACCCCAACTCTAAATATGGCAGCGGTAGTAAAAAGAACAATACCCCAGGAGAGTACCGTCACCGTTGGTGACGGAGAATCCCTCCCTGAGCACCACTGCTCAGGCCGCCCGACGTATTCTGGGGCGGGCATAACGCCGCTCTATATTTCTGCCGGGAGCAAACGCAAGAAGAGTGTGGTGGCACCTCCCCCTGAGCTCTGCGTTGAGCTCTGTAACGTTAGGGGACTTAACTCCAACATCAATGCTGTCCACCATCATCTAGAGACGGCTAGGCCGGCCATACTCTTTTTGACGGAGACTCAGATATTCCCCCCTGCTGACATCTCATATCTGCGTTACCCAGGGTACAAAGTGGAACATCACTTTGTGCCACGAGCCGGTGTTTGCGCGTACATTCGGGAGAATATCTGTTGTCGACGTCTTGGCAGTCTTGAAGCGAGGGACCTGTCAATTATGTGGCTGCGCGCAGATTTTGAGGACCGCACTCGCATTTACGCGTGCCTCTACAGGCCCCACAGCGGAAATTACGAAACGGAGCGTCTTGTGGAGCACATACAGACGACGACCGACAGTATACTCCAGCAGATGCCTTCTGCAGAGATTGTGGTACTAGGTGATTTTAATGCCCACCACGTCGAATGGCTAGGGTCTAGATCAACTGACCATGCTGGAAGAACTTTCCATGACTTTGCCTTGGCATATGGTCTGACACAGCTGGTTTCCTCGCCCACGCGGGTGCCGGATGTGTCGGAGCATATGGCGTCCCTTTTGGATCTTCTGCTGACCTCCCACCCTGAAAATTATCGTGTGTCTGTTGGCGCCGTAGGAGGCCAGGAAACTACTCTTAAGAGTATTGTGCCACTCACACGCCAAAGGCGCGCACAGCCAGCACTCGTCGTGTGTGGCATTTTAGGTCAGCAGATTGGGATGGGCTGCGTAGTTTCCTGGCCTCCTACCCTTGGGGGCGGATTTGCTTTTCGCTGGAAGATCCCAGCGCCTGTGCTAATGCTGTCGCTGATGTGGTTCTGCAGGGCATGGAACTTTTTATTCCTAATTCTGCGGTGCCCATTGGTGGCAAATCTCGACCATGGTTCGATGGGTCTTGCAAAGTCGCGTTGCGTCATAAGCAGGATTCTTACCGAGCCTGGTCCGAGGCTCAGGCAGCTGGAGATGCAAATACCGGTGTCCTTAAGAAGAATTACAACGCTGCGTCAAGATCCTTTAAGGGCTGCATCGCCAGGGCAAAGTCCAAATTCGTTAGCAAAATTGGCGAGAGATTAGTGCGCTTGCCCTCTGGGTCTCGTGCGTTCTGGTCGCTCGCCAAGGCTGTTCAAGGTAACTTCTGTCGGTCGTCGTTTCCACCATTGCACCGAGTGGATGACTCACTGGCCCATACTGCAAGGGAAAAGGCCGATCTTCTGGGACTTCTCTTTGCGTCTAACTCGACTCTCGATGATCAGGGAGCAACACCGCCAACCATCCCACGGTGTGAGAGCTCTATGCCAGACATTAAGTTCTCGCAAAGAGCTGTCCGTAGAGCACTCTTCTCCCTGGACATCCATAAGTCGAGTGGGCCGGATGGCATTCCACCTATTGTTTTAAAAACATGTGCTCCAGAGTTGGCTCCGATTTTAACACGCCTATTTCGGTACTCCTACTCACTTGGCGTGGTCCCCTGCTCATGGAAGGAGGCTTTAGTACACCCGATCCCTAAAAAAGGCACTTGCTCAGATCCGTCCAATTATAGGCCCATTGCGATAACTTCCATATTTTCCAAAATCATGGAAACTATTATTAACAAACAGCTGGTAGCCTACTTAGAGGATCACCAGCTGATAAATGATCGCCAATATGGTTTCCGCCATGGTCGCTCAGCTGGTGATCTTCTGGTATACTTGACTCACCGTTGGGCGGAGTCAGTGGAAAGCAAGGGCGAGGCATTGGCTGCTAGTCTGGACGTAGCAAAAGCTTTCGATCGGGTATGGCATAAAGCATTACTTTCCAAGCTTCCTTCTTTTGGGCTACCTGAGAAGCTTTGCATATGGATTGCCAGTTTTCTATCTGAGCGTAGCATCACAGTTGTAGTTGACGGAGCACGCTCGAACCCACTACGCTTGAATGCTGGCGTACCACAAGGATGTGTATTGTCCCCCACGCTGTTTCTTCTGCATATCAATGACTTGCTGCTTATACACAATGTTCATTGCTATGCGGATGACAGTACAGTGGACGTAAGATACACTGGCCAATGTAATGTTTCTCGGGATTGCGTCGATGAGTACCGAACAAAACTTGTGTCTGAGATTGAGACGTCCCTTGGACACGTCTCGGATTGGGGTAGATTGAATTTGGTGCAGCTAAATCCCTCCAAGACACAGGTTTGTGCGTTTACCGCTAAAAAGTCCCCATTCGTCGTAGCTCCTAGTTTGGAAGGTACTCCCCTTAGTGTAAGAACTAGCATTACCATCTTGGGTGTCGACATATCGAGTGATGTTCAATTTCGCGGTCACTTGGAATGCAAGGCCAAACTGGCTTCCAGGAAGATTGGTGTGATTAGTAAAGCCAGGCGGTATTTTACACCCCGACACCGCCTTCAACTATACAAAGCCCAGGTTCGACCTCACATGGAGTACTGTTCGCATCTCTGGGCAGGTGCGCCCCAGTACTTGCTTGCTCCATTTGACCGCATACAACGAAGAGCAGCTCGAATCGTCGGTGACCCAATGATCTCGAATCGATTGGACTCTCTCTCTACACGCAGAGATGTAGCGTCTCTTTGCGTTCTATACAAATTATATCACGGGGAGTGCTCCGATGAGCTGTTTGATTTGATACCTGCCGCTGAATTCCACTATCGTACAACTCGCCATAAATTAAAATTCCATCCATATCATCTTGATAATTGGCGATCTACTACAGAACGTTTCCTAAGACATTTCATACCACGAACAGTGAAACTGTGGAATCAACTTCCCTCAGCGGTATTTCCAAACAACTACGACATGGGTCAACCTTCAAGAACAGAGTTTTCATTTTCCTTAAAAGGCTGGCAACGGATCGACGACCCCTTGGTGTCGCTGGTCTCCATGGGCGGTGGTGATTGCTTTCCACCAGGTGACCCACATGCTCGTTTGCCACCCTATCATATAAAAAAAAAAAAAAAAAAAAACTTTTTCGAATATCTTTGATAACACGGGCAATACTGATATTGGGCGATAATTTTCAGCTGCTGTTCTAGAACCTGCTTTATGTATTGGAGTAACTTTTCCCACTTTTAGGCTAATAGGAAAAATACCAAGGCGCATACACTCATTTATACATTCTGTCAACTCCTTTGCATACTGTATAATTGGGTTCTTCGTTTATGTATGTCATAGTGTTAAATTGGCGATTTGGATGATTTTTTGGTATTTTACTTGCGAGTTCAGTACCAATTGATACAAAAAAATTGTTTAATTGTTCGCAAACATCATTCCCGTCAGTAATTGTGCAGTTGTTAATTATAAGTTTTGGGGGTAGCGGAATTGCTTTGATTGTGTTATTAGCCAACGTATTTAATAAATTCCATGTCTTTTTTGGGTCACCGTTACAATTTTTGAAAGATGTATAATAATATTTTTTCTTTGCGCTGCTTATTAATTTCTTTGTGTTGTCTCTTTCCTTCATATAAACTTGTTTTAATTCTTTGTTATGTGGGTTTTTTTTCACTTGTTTCCATAACATATTTCTTTTATTTATTGCTTCTATAATGTTTTTATTAATCCAATACTTTTGTGGTAAATTTTGCAATTTAATTTTCGTGAGTTTGCTTAAGTTTATCTGTTCCTTTATATGTGATTCCAGAATGCTATAATCGTGATTTTCATTTATAAGTTCATTGTTCTTCATATTTTCATACAGTCTTGAGTAATCTGTGGCATTATAGGAGGTCCGCTGTATAGCTTTGTGTTTATATTTTTTAAGCTCAACATATATCTGTTTGTGATCAGATAGTGGAGATTCAATTATTGTAAAGTGAAATTTGTCATTGTGTAGATTCGTATTGACATGATCCAATATTGTTCTTGTTGTCATTGTCTCTCTAGTGGAATATTCAATGTCTATTTTATTTAGAATATTGTAGCCGGCTGTTTTCAATATATCTCTGTAGTTACAAGAGTCTCTGCATTCAGAGAGCAAATCTATATTAAAATCTCGAAATACTATGCAGCGTTTGCGATCTTCTAATTGTTGTGAGAATCTATCAAAAAAAGCATTTAGGTTTTTTTTTCCAGGATTGTAAATAGCTCCAATGTTTAATGAATATTTTTGTAAATATATCCATAAATAGTGAACGCCTTCATCATATACATCTTCTGATAATTGATGTTGTAGGCTATTATGTACATAAATTGATACACCTCCTCCTCTCTTGTCTGGACGATAGTTGAATATGTGTGTGTAATTCGGTAGGTTAAAAGATGTTGCATCAAGTTCATTTTTAATCCAGGTTTCGGTCAAAATAATTACATGGGTTACTTCTTTAATAGCTTTAAGTGTACTCTTTAGCTCATCAAATTTGCCATTTCTGCATATGCTTCGTATATTAGTATAAAAAAAGTTTATAGACGAGGAAGTGCCACAAGATAATTCATCATAACTGCTTGCTAGTGAGTAGGAAATTCTTTCTTTTGTTCCTATGGACTCATTTAGTTTTTTGATCGTTTTTCAACGATTTTGGGCATGCCTTTAATGAATTTTATCGTTAAATTACATTCACCGTTTTTTTCGCGATTGCACAATTCGTCTTTAAGTTGTTGCATGTACATTCTCTGTGAAGATGTGACGAATGTCGTCATCTGTTTTTTTATGTTCGCGCAAAAGATATTTTACAGTGTCTACAGAACTAAAGCTTACCTTAAGCATACGGTGTTTTCCTGGTGTGTGTTTGCCCAATCTAATAATTTTAACAGGAGCGGGGCATTCAGCGTATATAGATTTAGTCAGCTTTAGTACCTCATTTTCATCATGTTTTCTTCTATGTTCCGAGCTTTCGTTATTTAACTCTGACATTCCCGCAATTATAATATTCTTCTGCCGTTCTGTTCTCTCTTGAAGTTCGCGAATAGTGTTTTCTTCACAGAGAAAAATTGATTTTTTGGCTGTTAAAATGTTATCCGACTGAGTTGGGTTGACAGGTTGCACTTTATGCACCTCAGTCTCCAGCATGTTTATTTTTTCCTGCATTTGGGTATGTGAATTTTTAATTTGTAATATCTCCGCGCGTAGGTTTATATTTTCCTGTTGTAAGTGCTCATTAGTTTTTATGATTGATTTAATTTCTGTCTTTATATCTGATAGTTCTTCTCGTATTAAATGTGCTAGGTCTTTACTTTGTTTGTTTGTTGCTTCAGCGAAATATGACATTATTTCTTTGCGGAAATTGGATAGTTGCTGTTTGACGTCCTCATCAACTTCATGCATACTGCGCTTTCTTAAGTTATTAAATGCTTCCTCGCGGGTGAGAGCCGTCAAGTCGGGGCTTGAGCCGCTTTCGCCTAATTGTAATTTGTCCAGGAATTTTATTTATTATTATTATTTATTTATAATCGACCTTTATCGTTCAATTATCAATAATTATTAAATTGCAAGTCGAAAGGTAAATTCTAGTAAGTAGTGATAATATAACCAACATCTTTTGTGTGTAGTAGGTACCTACCTACTAGGTACTATTAGGTACTAGGCCAAAATAAACTTTGAGTTTATTTATAATATACCTATCTATCTACATGAATAATATATATAAAAGTTGTTTGATCAATAATAAATGACATATACATATTAGGATGTTATATAACGTTCTATTTAAATATTTAACGGTATTGACAGGATTTGTCCCTCACAAATACCTAATACCTACCAGGATAGTCACAATTTGGGCGTTTTCCTCAATCAGCTTATATAGTCAAATTGCTTCATACTTATTTTTATAATGTGCAAACAAATTAGCTGTGAAAGATCGGTATGATGTCAAAAAAATAGTGTGGATTAAAGAATGTACACCGAAAAGATGGCGTCCGATTCAAGTTGTCCGTCTACTTGGGACTTCTGGACGGCCTCACCGGCCGACTGTGTAGACCTGACAAGCCTGCTGCCTAATTCTGTTTACATTCCCCTGAAAGTTAGTTGGGATAAAACTCTTCAGGATGTCAAAAAGGTTAGTGTCAGTGGAGTCATGGGAGTAGTCATGGTTGGGCAGGGTGGAGCTCTTCTTCCACCTCTCAATGCCGTAATCGGTAACTGGATATTATAATTTTTGAAAGAGCCAGTGGTCGTAGAGTGTTACATTTCCATTCCATTTGTATAAGGTGGTTTATTAATTATTATCAAATAATTACTTTCTGCCAACTTGCCAGAAAATATTTAAATAAGTACTTACTAGCCGTCGACGGTGACTTCGTCTGCACGGTCTTACATACTAACTTTCATTTATTTCGTTGCTATCTTTACGTCATGGCTTTTTAAAAGCATTTTTACGTCACTTAGTCAACATTGGTTTCAATACTGAAAAACAATAAACTTGTTTGTACGTGAATACGTTATATGCACTAAAATTATCTCAAAATGTCAGCGCTTCCCCCTCCTCCGCACGCGATGTTCCATAGTCCTTACTTAGCATAATAAATTATTCCATCATTCATCCATCCAGCAGTGTGATAAAATTTTGGATGTAGAGCATAGATTCGAAACTACAACGCCAAACTGTATCTCCTGATTTTGATCATTAGATTTTTTGAATTTCCCCCGTGTGGTAGCAAATTTAAAGTAAAAAATCACTGCGACACGATTGATATTTTTTCAATCGGTGATACACGTGGTGTAAGATATTAATCCAACAGTCAGCGTTCAAAATGTTCAAATACAGTGGCGGATTTACCAAGACGTTGAGTAGGCTGTAGCCTAGGGCGGCATATTTTAGTGGTACAAATCTGATGCCATTTTTTTTTCGTCTTTCCTTTGCATGTGTCGTTTTCAGTTTACTCGGAGTATAAGTGGAGCTAGTAAAGGTCCCAGTCGGCATGATATTCTCCGATAAAATCCAGCGTATTTCCGCATTTTTTTTTATATCACGTATTTCAGCATTGATAGTACGTGGGAGAAAACCTCTCTGGAACCGCACAATACGTGACCACTTCGGCTCTAATGTGTAAGGAAGTAAGGATGAATTCGTATGGGTATGCCATATCTATAGTATTTATATCATTTGCCCGAGGTAAATACTTTCGTTTTAAGAGAACGTTAAAGAGGAGCGCCTCATGGATTCCCACGTTCCTTTCTACGGAGCTTTAGGGTGCGACGCGCAGTTTGTGACCGGAGCTTTAAAGTATAGACTCTCTTTCTAATTTCTGTGTTTTGCAGTCTTGCGGTTTATCGTATGATCTGCGTGTATTTTCAATAACAGGAGCTATGGACAAGCGCAGCAAAGTATCCCTTATTTGGGATGTTACGTGATATGGCTGATAATGTTTTTAAATTCGTGAGCTGTGTTTGAGGAGATAGACGATGAGCAGAAACGATTACTAGACTTATAGCCAGTATGTGGAGTTCTTATGATCATCGAGAGACTGGCGGAGAGACGACGAGGACGCGATAAAACACACAAATCAGTCATTTAATTGGAAAAGGTAAATAAACAAGAATAAACTACAAAAACATTTTTATCATCCATGGACGGTGGACATTGCTTGCGTGTTCGATTAGACTGACACACGCAAAACACCACCGAGCTCCTCAGTGTGTGTAACAAATATGTAGTAATATAATATAGTACAGAGTAGTGCGCAATCACTAAATTCGGTCGGGAACACCAACTCACACGTCTACAGATGGTCATTGCATTAGTACTATCAGTACAGGCATAGTCTCTATTTGTACTATGGTACAGGTGGCTATTACAGCTACAGCCAAACATCTGGATCATGGAATATCTGGAACCAGAGATTTACAAACTTGTTTTGCAGGTCTAAATGAATTTGATCGTCTTGGTAGTATGGAGGTGAATGAGTTTCGAGCTGAAATGCGTAACTTTGCTGAAGAGAGTTTAAGGGCGCGGATACACAGTCCATGGACAGAAAAGTTACGGTATCAGTATCCACCGAAACTTAACGACCAGTGTGTGCCCGTTCCACTTCTAAGTAAACTAAAGGATTCTTTCAGGGTCGTTACCAAAAATGCTAATTCTGAGGCACCTACATAAGTTTAACTTGTATAGTTCGTAAACAGTTATCGTCGCCTATGAACGCTAGTAAAACCAGTCGATAGATTCCCGTATTGTTCAATAGAAGCATTGTCGTAGCGACTTTGTCGCTGGCTGCGTTCACATAATGACTATTATATTTGACTTTTTCATGTATTCAATTTTCCAAGAACCCAAACTTCATCGCGTCGTCTTGCCGCTCTGCACGATCACACGATTATGCGAAAAAAAAAATTTTTTTTTCTTACTACATTTCGAGGTTTGCGAAGAATCTGAAATAGCAGCAATTACTGTTGATGCAGTTGTAAGCAAATATTACAAGGAAAATAAAACGATATTTTAACAAGATATATTGTTTTAAAAACTGTATAAAAAAGGGTACTGTGTATACTGGTTCCTGAAAATTATGTATTCATATTCACGTGTTTTTATGGTTCCCAGGTTTGGGCGTTTACCGTTAAAGTAATGCAAAAACTACGAACTGTTAAAAGAGTGACAACATGAAGTGTTCAGGAATTCCTAAATCAAAAACTTAATGATAAAATTATTACTTAGTAAAAAAAATATGAAAATGATCAAATGCAGCGAAGTGGTCAAGATGATATGCAAGCTGAAGTTACGCTGGGCTGGGCACTTAATGAGTAGATTAGTGGTAGGTATAAAGATATACACAAAACTGATAATTGTGGAAATCTAAGGGGGAGGCCATGTTCAGCACTAGACGTCCTTTGGCTGAAATTTTAATTTGGCTGAAAGTTTAATAGTGTAGGATAGAGTGCAAGAATTGTTTGTTTATTATATAGTATAGTATAGGATAGAATTCACTGACTAAAAGACGCAATGCGACCGATGATGGTGGGAGCTGTGCTTGGGGTTTGGGGAGAACCAAAGAGATCGATATAGCACTTTGAGTCAGCAAACTGAAAGTAGTAGTAGGCTGTCTGTCTAGTGCGCATCTGCCACCGTAGCTAACTCTACAGATGTGACCAGCCCACATGCGGAGGAAAGTTCATAGAGTGGAGGTCACGTATTTTAATACGAAGCGTATGGTAGCCCCTCTCTAGATGGACCGACGAGCTCAAAAAAAAAACGGCCAAGTGCGAGTCGGACTCGCGCACTAAGGGTTCCGTACCATTATCCATAAAAACGGCAAAAAAATCGCGTTTGTTGTATGGGAGCCCCCCTTAAATATTTGTTTTATTTTTATTTAATTACATATTTATTTTTAAAGTGAATATATAACTAAATATTATGTGAGTATTTCAAGCGTCTACCTATTGCCGTTTTCAATTGCGAGGAAAAACGAGCAAAAAAATTACGTTTGTTGTATGGGAGCCCCTTAAATATTTATTTTATTCTGTTTTTTAGTATTTGTTGTTATAGCAACAGAAATACATCATCTGTGAAAATTTCAACTGTCTATCTATCACGGTTCATGAGATACAGCCTGGTGACAGACGGACGGACGGACGGACGGACATCGGAGCCTTAGTAATAGGGTTCCTTTTTACCCTTTGGGTACGGAACCCTAAAAAGCGGCTGGCAGCGGTTGG
The DNA here is from genome assembly GCA_937001555.2 of Hypsopygia costalis. Lineage (NCBI taxonomy): Eukaryota > Metazoa > Arthropoda > Insecta > Lepidoptera > Pyralidae > Hypsopygia > Hypsopygia costalis. The sequence continues at coordinate 5,548,652 of OW443330.2, forward strand.
ACGTGGATAGGTGATACCTACTCGTATATCCAGCGGTGGGCAGATATAGGCTGATAATGATGAGGATAGCACAGAAACTATACAAATCAAATAGGTATCTTTTTTTAACAGAATGTTTTTAAAATTCAGTGCTTTCCTCAGTACCTCTGGAAAAGTGAAATTGGTTGTAGAGATTTACTAACGGGATTAGTCAAAGTATACGATTACCAAAGTATCCGTAACATGAATACATAGCTGTGGTCTTGGTTTCACTTATTAGATCAGATTATCCGGGTCACTCGAGCGACTCTTATGACACGACAGCGTCTATGTGACTCCGCCGCAACCGGTAACCTACGCTTGACTTAACTTGGTGCTTACTAGATTGGTTAAAGGTATACCAAATTATTACCCAAGACGTTTTTATTTATAGATGCGTTCTACCTGATTTCATTGTGGTAAGAAGTAAGCAAGGTTGCCCGGCACCCACTCACTCCCGAATGAAGTCTACGCGGACTAAGATGCGTGCAGTCGCTAGAAAAAAATGAAATCACAGTAAGCCCCGTCTTCGTAAGATGTAGGTAGTATAGTAAGTTAACGTTTGTAATAATTTTAACAAAAAAAAAAACCGACTCCTAATATTACTCTACATTTATGTACAGGTTGATGATGATGATGAAAAAAATATTAACGCCTGCAACATAAAATATTGTACGCGCGCCGCCACCCCCACTGCCAACGCAGCATCTCCTTCCTTTCTTTCTGGTGACCTCACTCACTCGCAGGAACACAACAACCCTCAAGGGAACTGTTATTTGGCTGCGGTATTCTGTGAGGTGGAGGTACATTCCCCAGTCGGGTAACTTACAATCACGCTCCCTACCTCTCTTTTCGCCAGAGCTTCGTTAGTCAGTCAGCAGGGTGCACCACGTGCAGGTGATGTTGGCTTTGGTTCAAAGATCTTGATGAACCACTTACACCACAAATTTATTCATCCCACTGCTGGGATACGGGGCTCCCCTCAATCGAAGTGGTTTAGAGTATACTCCACCACGCTGCTCAACTGCGTGTTTACGGAGGCCCGTGTTTTCAAGACACCTAAAGGCCATTGCCTTGGCTTAACGACTGTCATCTAATAACAACAGCCGGAACCGACGGCTTAACGTGCCCTCCGAAGCATGGAGGAGATCAAAATAAATAAAGCCATCCATGAACATGCATGAACATGCTACGGCCGACGTAGCTTAACTTGCGTGTTCGATTAGATTGACACGCGTAACGACGTCATCGAACTCCTCCTTATCGTCGGTTAACAATAAAATTCTGTATAATAATATTTTCATAGACACTTTCACCGTACAATGCAGATGGTTATCTGATAAACATAGGGAGGTAAATATTTGACAACAAAACAAATGCATCTCATACGTGTAGTCTGGAAAAGGCAGTCTCGAAACTATAGGAAATGTTGACAAGTGGTTAGTCAATTGCGTAAAACTCACGAGCAACCGCATACGAGCCTAATCTTGTAGCGAAACCATCCGCATTACCTCGAACACAGGCCATCGCGCGCGCACTTACATCGCATTTCCCGCCAAATAGTGACGTGCATAAACAAAAAATACAATGTTGTGTTTATAATGACAGTGAGTTACAAAAAAAAAATATAATTATTTGTGATCGGTTATTTAAATTAATAAATATGACGGCTGGCACCGATGAGCACGAGCCTTTAATTTCATCATCTGTAGACAATCAACGAGTGTTCTATAGTAATTCACCACAGGCAAGTTTATACAATATTATGCACTTTATTTGCACTAAAATAAAAATACATTAAGTAAATAAATATTTCAGAACAATTTACACAGCGCTATTAAGCGCAAAGCTTGTGCTATGGGTACTAGACAACTGATAAAGGTACTTAAATACGTTTTTTGTAAATATTACATACTTATAATACATAGAAAATACCCAGACCAAGAGAAACAGACATGCTCATGTACACAAATGTTTATCTTGTGCGGGGATCGAACCCGCGACCTCGGAATCAAAGTAGCCATTACTAGCCATTCGACCACCGCGCTCGTCTGTAAGAAAAAAAAAATAGTACATCGGTCCTATATCGCTTTGTAATGTCTTCCAGACAATAATGATGATGATGAACCATCGGGTAGAAGAAAAATGTAGATACAGGATAAGCGGTTTTTATGTATGTGTTGTTTTTTTTTCAGAGATACATTTGCTCTTTTCATTAAAAAAAATCAAGATGACGCGCATTGAGACACATTTTGTATCCATTCACATTTCTTTAGTTTAATTACATTTCAGATAAGGTTGCGACAAATGTGACAATGACTGATTAAATATTTTTATATTTACTCGACCTAAAAAGTCAAATAAAATGGTTTGCTTTCAACACATATTTACTAAAACTTAACTATACAATAATTGAATTAAGACTGACGAAATACGTGTACAACACAATTCAGATTCTCCATATTAATCATAATCACCTTAGTATTTTAAAAATGACAATTAAAAGGTGTTCAAAATACGTTAATGAATGAATACAAAATTCAATATGTCCTGCGTACCTACTCATGACGAAGTAGGTAGATGTTTCTGAAGGTTAGATTTATTTCTATAGAGTTAACTAAAACTAAAAGTTTAAAGAGAGGTGGCTTATTTGTAAGCTGCCAAACTGGGGATATACCTCCACCTCACAGAATACCGCAGCCAAATAACAATTCCCTTGAGGGTTGTGTTCCTGAGAGTGAATGAGGTCATCAGAGAGGAAATAGTTGCTGCGTTGGCAGGGTGGCAGCGCGCGTGTGATATTTCATGTTGTGAACGTTAGTATGGCTATGGTAACCGCTTGACATCAGGTAGGCCGTACTATTGTGTGTCACCCGACGTCGTATAAAGAAAAAGATGGCCGCGATTTCGTGGTATTCCGTGGGAATTTACAAAAATCCTTTCATAGCGGATTTTTTTTTATATGTGGACACCCAGTGGAAAGCAATCAACACCGCCCATGGACACAACACCAAGGGGTCGCCGATCCGTTGCCAGCCTTTTAAATATATATTTAGGATGCTTTATGTCTACTTCTATGCCAAATTGCAACCTGATGAATCCAGTAGTTTCAGCTGTGTTGATAGAGCAGTCAGTAACTATTCAGATATAAGACAAAAACTGCGTTTTTATAACCATCCAAGATATACGAAAATCCTAGGTCTGTCTATTTACTTATTGTCTGTTACAGATAGAGAAGACGGTAAATTAAAAGTCAAGTCAGATGTAAAAGTTCCTATTGTGATTCCATATCAATAACGGGTTGTTTCTCTACATGAAGACATTATTTACAAAATAATAAACTTAGCTGTATAGGTATCGAGTTTCTTAGTAGGCAATAAAAAAATTTGTGGAATATTCGTTTGCGAATAATCTTCGATTCGATCGAAGTAAAAAGAATAAATAGATAAATAAGTCCTTATTAATGTAATTATTTATAGTAGAAGTAGAAAAAATAATTACATAAATAAGGACTTACTATATAATATATACTCACACTGAAAGATGTTATGGAATATTGTTTTTGTTTTCATTTCCAATGCCGTTCTTATGGAAAACTACCTTATTACTGATTAATGATCTTAATTATAGATGCATCAGAAACTCTATTTTAAATGAGACGGCGTCTCATTTAAAATAGAGTTTCTGATGCATCTATAATTAAGTATATCTATAGTTTAAGTAAGATTTAGTCAATGGAATAATTTATTTTATGGGATTATACCGCAACCAGATGAAGCGACTAGTATTCAATTGAACATTAACCAAAATTTGATAGTACTCACAAGGCCATAATATTTTGGCTTTATCGCCTAAGTCAGTGTTCCGCAAAGTGTGTGCCGCGGCACACTGGTGTACCGTGGTCATTGGTTGGTGTGCCTCGGAAAAATAAGGTTATAAATAATAAATAAATAAATATTCCTGGACAAACACAGCGCCATCTAGCCCCAAATTAAGAGAAAAGCTTGTACTATGGGTATTAGATAACTGGTATAATACTAAAATACACTTTTTTTTGTAAATATATACATATAATACATGGAAAACGCCCAGACCAAGACAAACAGACATGTTCATACACACAAATGTTTGTCTTGTGCGAGGATCGAACCCGCGACCTCGGAGTCAAAGTGGCCATTGCTAACCATTCGACCACCGAGCTCGTCAAAGGTTATCTCATAAAGCTAAATAGACGGAAGTAAGAAAAATAAATACTTATACAAATAAAAAGTGGTTTTTCTTTAATCGTGTACCGCCAAAAATTTTCGTTTTCATATATACCTTAAACACAAACAGTTTGCGGAACACTGGCCTAAGTCACTGGCCGGCCAAGGGAAAAAAACTCAAAAACAAGTTATAGTTGCTTCGGTTTCTATCTCGTTTAATTACGTATTCAAATGTGCATAGAACTTGACAATAATTTATTTATGTTGGATTATATGTATGTCTACGTGTATTATGTTAAAGATTTTAGAAGCGCTATATGAGTGTAGGCTTTTTTATAATAAATAAATAAATATTTCTGGACAATTTACACAGCGCCATCTAGTCCCAAATTAAGCGCAAAGCTTGTGTTATGGGTACTAGACAACTGATAAATGTACTTAAATACATTTTTTTTTTGTTTCACAGACCAAGACAAACAGACATGTTCATGCACACAAATGTTTGTCTTGTGCGGGAATCGAACCCGCGACCTCGGAGTCAAAGTGGCCATTGCTAACCATTCGACCACCGAGCTCGTCGTTTTATTTATTATTATTGATGATGCTTTCTATTGTTGATTTTGTTATTATCTGGAGAGTAGTTGTGTAGGTTGTTAGCTCCTACATCTAAACAAATAAATATACAAACTTTACCTTTTTATATGGTTAGTGTAGACATTAACGGGACGGGGACCCACCACATATTCCCACTCCACCACGCTGCTCAACTGCGGGTTGGCGGAGGCCAGTGTTTACAAGCCGCCCAAAGGCCACTGACTTGGCGTAACTAAAATCTTTAACATAATAACGACTGTCGTCTAATAAACAATAACCGGGACTGATGGCTTAACATGCCCTCCGAAGCACGGAGGAACTCGAGATAAATTAATTTATCAACGTTGCTTAACTTGCGTTATGGATTAGACTGACACGAGCAACGACGCCATTGACCTCATCATTTTAATGATTTGTCAATTAGTCCCTTATAGTTACAAACGCGATGTTCGAATTGCGGGGCAATGGCTACTTTGACTCCGAGGTTGCGGGTTCGATCCCCGCACAAGACAAACATTTGTGTGCATAAACATGTCTGTTTGTCTTGGTCTGGGTATTTTCTATGTATTATAAGTATGTATTTACAAAAAAAAGGGCGAGGCGAGGGCGGGCGAGGATCCCGAAGATCGAACTTGCGACTCTTGTTGAGATTTACATAAGACATGACATGTCTGTTTTTCTTAGTCTGAATATTGTCACAAAGAATGTACAAAAAAATCAAGTATGTCAGTTATTTATTACCCATACAAGATTAGCTTAGTTTGGGAATAGATGTCACTATGTGAAGTCCAGGGATATTAATATTTTGGACCCGCTATACGTGCAGCTGATCTTATAAAATTGTCATGAAAAAGTATAAACTGTATAAAAAAATAGTAGGTAGCTTCTAGGCAGTAAGATGGTACTGCTAGACAACTATCTACTAATTAGCATGCTTCGCCGCGATACCATACAGATGTTTGGATCGAATTATGACCATCGTCGTCCAATTCATAAAAATAGTTAGACAGGCGATCGCTGCTCTTTTCCTACAAAACCGATGTCTTCATTCTAGACCCCACTATTTTTACTACTACACATGCATAATAATATGCACAAGCTTACGCACACACGCGCGTCATCAAGTCGACTACTGTTATTGGTCCACTGCTTCTCATACAGACGCAATAACACGTTACAGAGGTGCTGTGGTTAAGCGGCACGTTCGCATACACGGGCATACTATAATATGAGCATCCGTGCATACTTGTGAAACGCTTACCACGCATACATGCCCCTTGTAGACTCTTTTCTGTGTTTTTTGGACTTCCATAGAAATCTAAATAACAAGTCAAGCTAAGTTGTCTGCTTATTGATTGGAGCAAGCGGAGCGAGCGCAACGCTTATACTTATACGTCGAAAAGTCACTCTTGGAAATGAATGAGCACCAAAACCACCGAACCGATTTTGATGAAACTTGTCACAATTAAAGACCTGGACATGCTTGACGTTTATATCGAAAAAAATCGAGATCGATCATGTCCTTGAGGGGGGAAAAAATGTCCTTAAGGAATCATTATCAAATACATTTTCCATTGAAATCAATGGAAAACATGCACTCAGCGAATCTACTCGCTCCACTCAACCTCGATTTCGGCCTCATGGGCTAGATTCCAGCCTAGTTTAGACTTCTGAATCCAGTTCCATATGTGCGTCAATATCCATATGCAATATCTACGACCTATTTAATTGTCTCCAATGCGAGCCAATCGGTTATATCCTGTATAGACATTGAAAGACAGAAAACATCTTAGCAGACTAGGTATAGATTATTTCAAAGATTGGATATGAATGTGACGTAATACGATGCGTAAAAACACTGACGTAAGTACAAATACTGAAACACAGGTATAATTGTAATATTTTGAACATTCGACCTTTATATTAAAGTATCAGTAAGCTATCTTCTATCGAGTTTTTTTTTACTTTTGCTGCAACCCTAAACCTGGTTCAGCCCATAAACTACCAAAGTATCTGTCTACTAAGTTTTTATTTGTTCGGACTTGTGACAAATCTAACACTAACCCCTCAAAGACAGGTGTGAGGTCTCAGCTACCGGTATCGAGTATTAGTAACGTGATCTTCAATTCCGGAAACCAATAGTACCGTATTGAGTGGCACACCTCATTCTAATAGCTTCCCGTAATTTACACTCGTCTGGGGCTTCCAAAATTGTTCACACTTTGGAATAGATTGCTGCATCAATCCGTCATCATCATCATTCATCCCACTGCTAGAATCCGGATCTCCCACCAATCGAAGGGGGGGGGGGGGGAGGATGGGGAATGGGCACCTAATTGGTAACTGATTGATTTACAGTCCTACTGTATACAACATATGTAGTGCCTATTACTGCTAAAAGTGGCCAATTTTTATCACTTGGAGAAGATCAAGTTGACGCCGAAATATCAGTGTTTACTCTATAGAGCGAAGCCACGAAACAGAAATTCAGTCCTGTCTATATATGGGTTTATTTACCTCGTGGTTCTCCGTGCTTCGGAAGGCACGTTAAGCCGCCGGCTGCTATCATTAGATGATGACAGTACTTAAGCCAAGCCAGTGGTCTTAGGGTGGCTTGAAAACACTGGTCTCCGCCAACCCGCAATTGAGCAGCGTAGTGGAGTAGGCTCTGAAGCCCTTGAACCCCTGAAAAACTTCAATTGGATGAGACCCGTATCCCAATAGTAGGGGTATGATTATGGGTTAATGCCGAAACAACGTTATTTTTGGTAACTAAGTAGGGGAACTTCACGAGGGAAATTGTAGAGAATTACAATCTTGACTGTTTACAAGTTACGATTTTTTATTTAAATGGCGACGCTAGTACGGTACTTAGTCTGTTATTTGGCTTCGCCTGTGTAATGCTATCGTTGTTCAATCGATGAATTTGTTTGCGAACCCTCCAAGAGTATCAATTTCATTGTATCCCGTGTTTTATAACGTGGAAAATTGTAGCTAATTTTATTATGCTGGAAATGCCACCCAGCGTGGCAATGCTGCTGGCTTTCTGGCCATTATCCCATGATACCTCCAAAGGTAATGGTGGTAACTGTTACCATTGTGTGTAGATATTATTATATATAAAGGTATTTTTAGAGTCAGTACTTATTATTAACTGTTGTTTGCTTTATCTATATTTACGTGCTGTATTTATTGCTACTTCTTCCCTTCTTTATCATTTCTTGTGTACTATTCCTTATATCTGAGGGCCGTCGTCATTTACAGTTTATATCCAACACTCAAAAGTTGGCTTGTAGAGATCTCTTATAGAGATAAGCCCAGCCTTTGTACATCTATATTTTTAAGTGTTTTTATGTATATGTATTTATGCTCATTATGTACAATAAAGAAACAAACCCCTTGACGGTGATACGGAAGAGTTATTCGACGCAATGCAGCTTTTCTTTATTTTTATAGGTATACTATACATTGAAAGAATTTGCTGCTTTGGAAGCTGGGGTGGCAGCGCGCGAGTGATATTTAATTAAGCGAGCGTTAATATGGCTACGATAACCGTTTCACATCAGGCAGGCCGTGTGATTGACTTCCACCCGGCGTAGAATAAAATAAACAAATATGCATAGATACATACAGACTGCTAAATTCATAACTTTATGGCTTTGCCGCATACGGGTTAAAAACAGATCATCACGTTAAAATTTCCTAGGCTTTCTATATCTATTAGGTTTTAGTGATGTAAATATAATAATAAAAATCAAAATCTAATTCTTTAACAGGATGGCAACTCACCATCTGACACACCCCGACAGAGCGGAGGAGAAGTCACCCTGGCGATACCAACTAATCGTAACTACGGAGCAATCGGTGGCGTGGAGAAGGTGACGTACACATGGTCTGATGTCAACGCCTTCGCCACGCAGACCAGATCTAGAAGAAGGTTCTGGAACTTCTGGAAGACATCGTCCAACCGTATGTTTCAGCAGAGGAAGCAGTTGTTGAGAAACGGTAAGAGAAAGAGATTTTAAAGGTGTAGAGAGACTATATATATAGGGTTGCCAGCTCTTAACCTGTAATTGTCTGGTGATCTGTAACACAGGTTTTTAAACCTAGCTCGGACTCCAGACCCTCACAAGGTCTTACCAGTGCAATGTTTGTAATGTACCTACTGCTCAATGTACAAACTATGAGAGATGTAAATAAAGTTATTATTATTATTATTATATTAACCAGGCAACCAGGACAACATGCGTGAAAACTTCGGATTTTGAATCTTAAAACCCGGACATATCATCAGTCTTTTTAGTAATAGTACTATTTTATAATCTGTGGCAAGTCGCTTATTCGCAGCATGGAGCGGGCGGTTGTGATTTAAAACTTTTTACTCTGGACTAGATAGATAGATAGATAGAATATGCTTTATTTACACAATAAATTACAGAGAATACAAATAACAGTTTTCTTATCACAATTTTTATGTGCAACAAGGCGGCCTTATTGCTGAAAGCAATCTTTTCAAGGCAACCTTTAGGTAACTGAATAAGGCATGAAGTAGGTAGGGTTCGCATAAAAAAAGAAAAATGTACTTAACTAAATTATAAATTAAATGTTATATAATATGTAATAACTATATAACACATACAAATCATACATAGAACATAGATAAAAACATATATACATTGAAATATACATACACAACAATACACACATATATATATATATATATATATATATATATATATATATATATATATATATATATATATATATATATATATATATATACATACATACATATATACACAAATATATACCCTCATAATATACATACATAATATAATATATAAGTAAAAATAAAGCTAATAATGTCAGTATCCATAGATGGAGTCAAAGTGAAAGGACTGGACTACTGTTGCGGGTTATAACCATATGGTTATACCAGTGGTTTCAGGAACGTGTGTATATTCTATCATCTATGGACTGACTAACTTACTTAGTAACAAACAGTCTATATATACTTATCACAACAAAGAAATATTACTATAACAAAGGGATATTAATCTGGAAATCTCAACGTGATGTTTGGGGTTTATTATTTTCATATGCTTGCTATATTTATTTTACTGCATCTGTTATTTCACTCACGTATTTCTATAAAGGAGGATACATACTTATTCTAAAGGTGTGAATACATTAATATGCTATATCCCATAACTACAAACGAAACCCCCGCCCGGACGCTCCTCGGACGCCCTCCAAACTAGGACAAATCCGGAGAAACCCCTATATGGATGGTTACTTAGGATCAGTTCAGCTATAAGGTTTTATGCTACGACTAGCTGACCCGACAGTCGTCCTGTTCTCATAAATATGAATATTGAGTTCGAATTGGATTCGCACAATTTATCAAATGACTTTTTTTTTAAATTAAGCATACGGCCCGCTTGATGTGAAGCGGTTACGTTAAGCAACATAAAATATCGCTCACGCGCTGCCAGCCCCGCTGCCAACGCAGCATCGCCTTCCTTTCTGGTGACCTCACTCACTCGTAGGAACACAACAACCCTCAAGGGAATTTGGCTGCGGTATTCTGTGAGGTGGAGGTACATTCCCCAGTCGGGCAGCTTACAATTACGCTCCCTACGTTTCTTGAAATGACTGCTGTCAAACGGCAAAGTTAAAAGTTTTCTTAAATTTTCTAATTTTCCGTGAAACTTTCATATTTTTTTCTTTCATAAGAACCTTATCCTGACAATAACGTAAGTATACATCATAAAAAGAAATAGCGAAATGGATCCAGGCGTTCACGCCTGATGTTGTTACCGAGGGAAATGGGGATTAATTTTTATATATACAGTTTAGGCGCACAAGTCGCACTGACTACATAGCAAAGTTCATCGAAATCGGTTCTACAAGTATCAATGTCAAAGATTAAATAGACAAAAATTCAAAATAATTATGGTTATAGTACGGGTTGGTTTGTCAGCTTGCAAATGTATCTATGAGCTCAGCATAAAATAGTTGTTTCATTAATAAGCTTACGGTTTTTACTCTTTCAATATTATATAATATTAGTAATAAGTATTATATGTGTCAATACGCATTACACTTTGTATGTTTTTTTGAAAGAGAAAACGAGCATGTGGGTCACCTAATGGAAAGCTATCACCACCGCCCATGGAGATCTGCAACCTATGGGTCGCCGATCTGTTACCAGCCGATACACCTTCCTTTCTTTCTTTCTGGTGAGCTCACTCACTTGCAGGAATACAACAACCCTCAAGGGAATTGTTATTTGGCTGCGGTATTCTGTGAGGTACGAATCGGGCAGCTTAAAGACAAATTTCATCCAAATTGGACATGCCGTTTTCACATGAACTCGCATACTTATAATCTTACTTTTCTTGATATATACTATACGTGTATTATGTAGAATAATAGGATTCGATAGAGTATAGTAGAATTTACAGATACCAGAGGCCCCCAAACTTTTTCTCTCGTGGTGACAAAAATTGGGTATATATTTTCTGATTTCCAAAAAACGTTACCTTTTTTGTGTGGAGTTATTGGTAGCACCACGATCAGGCTTGATCTTTTGTTCTGTGTCTCCTTGCATGTAAACTATTCTTGGAGGGTTGATACCACTTGGGAATCAATGTGATAGATAGATACTAAAATTTTGTAGATTTATGACTGATTTCCTTTCGTCATAGTAAACGGAGCAGCGTACCCCGGTGAACTGCTAGCTATAATGGGTTCTTCCGGAGCTGGAAAAACAACACTCCTGAACGCCCTGATGTTCCGCACGCCAAGCGGTGTGGTAGCCAGTGGAACTAGAGCTCTGAATGGCCAACCTGCGACTCCTGAAGCTATAACTGCGTTATCAGCTTATGTACAGCAGCAAGATTTGTTCATTGGAACGCTCACTGTACGCGAGCATCTTATCTTTCAAGTAAGATTTAGTTTATTAGCATTGTACTGTTATTTGAGTTCTGATTCACCTGCCGATTTGCGTCGGGAGCAGTATGAAATGTTGATACATATATATATACGAGTACATGTACAATGGACAAAGTCGGATCCAACCATAATACCACATCGGAGTCATACATGTTCCATAAGTCGATTTATAAATAAAATAATGTATTTCTATTTAAAATAACAGTTTCAAATTTTCTAACCATACAAAATGTATATGCTACTAGGCGATACATATGCCTATACTAGAACTACTAGCCTATCCTAGAACACGACTACCACATTTTTTACTTATTTTTTTTTTAATTCTTGCAGGCTTTAGTTCGAATGGACCGGCACATACCGTATGCTCAACGTATGCGCAGAGTGCAAGAAGTCATTTCTGAAGTAAGTTCCGCAGTAATTGTGTAATTCTAATTAATCACAAGACAAACCTAACCTAAACGAAAGACTTTTGTATTAATTTGAAAAAGATATTATGCTATTTTCCAATGTTTAATAATTGTATAAATTATTTAACAATATCGTAAAATACACAAAACTATAAAGATCTGCAAACTTTCGTTCTAATATCTTCAGTCAGACTTTTTTTAGCGTCGATCAAAGTTTGGCGGGAAAGTTCATTTTAAAAGTATGAAATTATTAAAAAATAATATTTCCATTGGAGAAGCAATAAAAAATGATATAACTTTTATTATGATACTAAGTACATAAACGTAATATTTAACATAGCTGTCGTACAAATTTCAGATTTGATGCATACAAAATACAAACCTGTGACGTCATAATTCGGTAGTCTTTTGTATGGAGCGTTTTGCGGCAGTCTAAAAATTTTGATTTTCAAATTACCATATCTCGAGAGATTTTTGTGCTATCGAAGTAATTCTTTCACCTATGGTTATATTATGGAGACGTCCCTACATATCAAACCGAAAAAAATGTTAGTCAAATAGCCTATTTAAAGACAATCCGCCTAAAGTTATCCGTTATGTAATGACGCGGTAGGAATTGGCTGGGGCATAGACAGTCAGATATATTAAGATCGCATGCAATATCAAGTGAAGTGGTAAGCAAGTTTCTGTATTACCTACCTTACCTGTAATCTATGTAATAGTGTTGTGTCATGTTACAATAAATGTTTCTTCTTTTTCGTCAAGACGATTTTAAAACAGTTAAACATAGACAGTCTCAATACTTCGTAGGGTAATAAACGTTTATGAACATCGTAGGCATCGTTAATTTCAATTCAACATCTCTACAATTTATCTACTTCTTTTTTTTTTAAATTCTTCCCAATTTTTGTTCATAGTTGGCATTGTCAAAATGCCAGAACACCGTAATCGGTATTCCTGGCAGACTGAAAGGTATTTCTGGCGGAGAAATGAAGAGGCTGTCATTTGCGAGTGAGGTGCTGACCGATCCACCGCTTATGTTCTGCGATGAACCCACTTCAGGCCTGGATTCTTTTATGGCGCAGAATGTTATTCAGGTTACACTTTTTTTTAATGGCGTGAATGTTTTGGTGTACAATGAGCCCTAATCATTACTCTTTTTCCTTCTGTACTATTACATTCGATATACGAGGGGAGGCCAATAAGTTCGCGGAATGGAGGGGTTGATGGGGATAAATTTACCCGTCCAGGTAGGCACTAGTTAAGCACCTCATTAAGAGTATATATACCAGGTTTGAACCTAATCGTGTCATTAACTTTTGAGTTATCGACCTGCAAACAACTAAATCGGGAAGAAGTCAGCCAGTATGGAGAAAATTGAACACCGTGCCGTTATTAAGTTTCTTACCAAGCAAGGAAAATCCGCTCAGACGATTTTTCAAGAGCTGTTAGCGGTTTACGCGGACTCTGCCCCTGGTAAAACCATGGTTTACAAGTGGCATGGTCTTTTCAAACAAGGAAGGGAGTCCATTGAAGACGACCCCCGCTCCGGACGGCCAATTGAGGCCACCACACCGGAAATCGTCGAAAAAGTAGAAAAACTTGTATTGGAAGATGCCCGACTGAAGAAGAAGCAACTTGCAGGAATGGTTGGAGTATCCGAATCAAGTATTTTAAATATCCTACATCATCATCTTGGGATGACTAAAGTCAGTGCAAGATGGGTTCCGAGAATGCTCACGCCACTTCAAAAACGCGAGCGTGTCGAGTGCTCTCACCAGTTTCTGGAGCTCTGTGGAGAGAGAAAGGAAGAAGTTATGGCCCGGATTGTTACTGGAGATGAAACCTGGGTTCACCACTATGAACCTGAGTCGAAGCAAGAGTCGATGCAGTGGCATAAAAAGGCACACCTCCTCCAAAGAAGTTCAAAGTGTCACAATCGGCCGGAAAGATCATGGCGACTATCTTTTGGGATACAGAAGGTATTTTACTGATCGATTATAAAGAACGTGGTGCGACTATAACGGGACAGTACTACGCTTCTTTACTGGAAAGATTGAAAGAAGCCATTAAGAAAAAAAGAAGAGGAAAACTGTCAAAAGGTGTGCTCCTTTTGCACGACAATGCACCCGTCCACACGTGCCATGTTGCGACGGCTGCCATTCACCGATGCGGCTTTGAACAATTAAACCACCCACCATACAGTCCAGACTTGGCCCCCAGTGACTATTATTTATTTCCAAAAATGAAGAAAGAGCTGCGTGGAAAGAAATTTGACGACGATGATGAAGTCAAGTCGGCAATTTCGGCCTATTTTGACACCAAAGACAAATCATTTTTTTTCGATGGTATAAACAAGCTATTTGAGAGATCCGAAAAATGTATTAGGGTTAAAGGAGAATATATTGAAAAGGAAAAATAATTTGGTGTTTAATTTCAACCTCCTTCTCTCTCATTCCGCGAACTTATTGACCTCCCCTCGTATAGAGAAGGAGCACGATAAATAAATAAAATAAATATTGTCAGACAAATTACACAGCGCCATCTAGCCCCAAAGTAAGCGAAACTTGTGTTATGGGAACTATAACTGATAAACATAGGTACGTAAATACATTTTTTTTTGTAAATACATACTTAAGATACATAGAAAAAACCCAGACTAAGACAAACAGACATGTTCATGCACACAAATGTTTGTCCTATGTGGGAATCGAACCCACGAGCGTTGGTGTTGAAGCCGCGTCATTGACCGCTACGCTACCGAGCTCGTCAAACGATGGCGTCGTTGCGCGTGTCAGTCTAATCGAACACGCAAGTTAAGCAACGTCAACCATAGAGTGTCCATCGATGAGCCTATTTATCTCCTCCATTATGTTTTTTTAATATATAGTTTCGATATCAGTTTGTGGTTTATTAGTGTCTTTTATGTATATAGAGTAATCGATCACAGACGATAAAAACTTGCAGGTTTACGGATGCTGCGTGATTACGGATAAAATGAATGTTACAACCTTATACTAATAATATACCGAGTTACATATATTACAGTTCATCTTACTACCTATCTGCCTTCCTTCGCAGGTGCTAAAAGGATTAGCTCAAAAAGGCAAAACAGTTGTCTGTACGATACACCAGCCCTCGTCGGAACTGTACGCTATGTTTGATAAGCTGCTCATCATGGCTGATGGTAGAGTCGCCTTCCTCGGGTCCCCGGACCAGGCTACTGAGTTCTTCAGAGAGTGAGTAAAACCTTTTAATTTAATACATCTGGAACGCCGTCTATGCATCTACAGCCGCGGTCATGGCCACATTACGGCCACTGTCACAGTCACGGGCTCAGCTACAGCTACGATCATGTCCAGGGCCCTACCGCCGAAGCTGAAGCCGATTACCACCGGGTTTTTTGATTCCGAAAATTAGTCTTTGTTTAATGTTATTGACAAACATCTTCAGCTTAATCGATAGAGCTCTAGAGTTCCTACCAGCTGAAGCAGTAGTTTCATTATGGCATTCAAAAAATCCTATGGTAATCGGCTTCAACTTCAGCGGTAGGGCCCCAGAACGGGGGTTGAAGTATGTTACTTATATCAGTATAGTTATTGACCAACACGATCGCAGCATCTCGTGCGATTCTTTTTATATAATGTGGGGTCATAGTATAAAAAATGCTGGCCGGGCGGGCCTGTATTTTTTATACTATGTCGTGTGGGAGACAAGCACCCCTCGTGATGACAACATAAAATATCGCTCGGATAATGCCACCCCCGCTGCATTCTAATGCAGCAACTCCTTCCTTTCTCCTTTTATTGCAAGCGTCTATAGGGCTACGGTAACCGCTCACGTCAGCCACGCCGTATGTTTGTTTGCTACCCGATTTATATAAAAAAATATATATATATCATTTTAGACTTGGTGCTGCGTGCCCAGCAAATTACAATCCAGCTGACCATTTCATCCAACTGTTAGCCGGCGTGCCAGGCAGGGAGGAAGCTACCAAGCATACCATCGACACGGTGTGCACTGCCTTCGCCAAGTCTGAAACAGGTTGCAGGCTCGCCGCAGAAGCTGAAAATGCGATATTACATCAGGTAAATAAAACTTACAAGGCGTGATATACCTATTCAATTGGATTATTAGAAAGAGGCTGGTGTGCCGTATAGTAACTGCTTACCGGCAGAATGGTTGTATATTTGTTTGCCACTTTTACCATTACTAATAATTAATTTTGAAACAGTATAGGCAAAAGTACTAAAAGGCCGTTTCTGGTATATAACTTATTAAAAGAAACATTTAAAATGTTGGCTATTTTTTGCAAAAGCTTTCTATGTTAGCGTCGATTAAGAAACATGTTTTATTCGACAGTGGCTCTAGTATCGGTGAGGGGGGGTGTAGAACAATAGTTTTGCATATTTATCTGAATCTAAAACGAAGCTAATTTCTGATTCAAAAGGGTAAAATATCCGGAGGTTGGGCTGATGCAGCTTGGGCGGGAGCTGGTGCACTACGTTCCCGAAGGTCTCCCTACAAAGCGTCATGGTGCGCGCAGTTTAGAGCTGTGCTCTGGCGATCTTGGCTCTCTGTCACTAAAGAACCAATGCTCATCAAAGTTCGCTTCCTTCAGACTATAGTAAGTATGCAATACTATTATGGTTTTTACGTGGTCGGCAACTATACATTAAAAAAAATCCGAATTTCAGTAGAAATAACACTTCTTTCGTAAATTAAATTAATTAAATTGATAATTTAGGTTTAGATATAATAGAAACAACACCAAATCTTTCACTAGTTCATCGCAATGAACACTGTAACCCGGCATAGTCACAAGCAAAAGTTGGATTTTATAGTGTATTTTACCAGATTTACGTAATCATCCATCAAGTTCTCTCGACCTTCATTTTTCATCATCTTCATCCATCAAGTTCATTCGTCCGCTCCGATGTTTTATTTGATCTGGCACCACCCCTCACATATCCACATACATATTGCTTTACAGATGGTATTTGTCGCTCCGCATGTAGGTGAAATTTTGCCCCCGGAATAGTGTCCTGGCGATGCTGGGCTGGGTCTACTTTTTCTGACGTTTTCTCTTATTACTAATTTGATACAATTAGTTGCTGTTAAATGGCTTGGCGGACTATTGCACTAAATAGGTTAATCTCTTATGTTTTTCGTTCAGGCCATTATTTTCGGCTAGGCCTCGCCACCTCTTGCCTTCTAGGCAAGACGTTGATAGATCTTTTGCATATGTAGATTACTTGCATTAGATTGTCGTTGTTTCTTCTTAGAGCATTTACTGCTGACACACAACGGATAATTAGGGATACTGTTTGGTCTTCAGCTCTCTCTAAAGTAGTACACTATTATAACTGTTATTATAACCGTACTGTTTTCAAAAAAAAAAAGTCTGAAAATTTACGTGAAGAGTTCATATTAAAATCCCTGAGTATTTGTTTCCAATCCAGATGGTGTCGATCCTGATCGGTGTGATCTATTTCGGGCAACACCTCGACCAGGACGGCGTGATGAATATCAACGGTGCCATCTTTATGTTCCTTACCAACATGACCTTCCAGAATATATTCGCTGTTATCAATGTAAGTAGTACCTGCCTGTATGTGATTACCTAGGAAATCTTAAAATACTACTGCCTTACTGCTTAGTAATGTTTTTACTCTAATTACATATTTTATCTTTTTTTTCAGATACAGATTATGATTTTTTATTTGTTCTTAACATTGTTTAATGATCATACATTGTCATGTGTATAGATGGGTAGATAGGTAGAAACTGTGCGCATGTTTAGCCAACACATTGTCAGCATGCCAATCAGATACCTACATTATTCAAACAAATACATAATAATTCCTCTACTTTTTGTCATATAATGCTATAATATTATATTATGTCATAAAAAATATAATGTCAAATAATATGTCTAAAATTACATTGACTAAATTAAACTGCATCTTATTTCGAGAGATGCCGCTACTGCCACTGTTGCTACGCTTTTGCTTGATGCGCGTACACAAATTCTAAAAATACTTAATTGTTTTAGCATACGAACCCATCTGTTGACAGCAGCGACATCTCTCGTGCATTTTCGGCCTTATAAAAACCACTTACGCTCTTACGCACTTACTATCTTTATACAGGTTTTACGTAGCTGTGGAATAAACTGCCTGCCGAGGTTTTCCCAGGATACTATAGTATGGGGATCTTCAAATAGGACACGTAAACGTTTTTACAGAGTCGGTAAAGCGCGTGTAATGCCATTGTTGCTACAGGTGTCCATAGGCTGAGATAATTGCTTTTCATCAGGTGAGCCCTACTTGTTTCTCGCCGTAGTGATAGAAAAAAAAACGCAATTTGGAAAAATCTCGACAAATTAATAGTTCACAGAGTAAATCTTTCTTGAACCTTCCGACGCATAATGACCAATACGCAAAATGACAAGACGATGGTGAATGATTCGATTGTAAGAGGGTCTGAGCTTTACGTCCTTTATCAAAACAACTCCTCATATCAAATGGACTGAAAATATCTAGTATGAATACTTTACATTCTGTTTTGTCTAACAGGTATTCTGTTCTGAACTACCAATCTTCATCCGAGAGCATCATTCAGGGATGTACCGGTCTGATGTGTACTTTTTATCGAAGACCCTGGCAGAGGCTCCTGTCTTCGCGACTATTCCATTAGTGTTCACTACGATAGCATACTACATGATAGGACTGAATCCTGCTCCGGAGAGGTTCTTCATTGCATCTGGATTAGCAGCACTTATCACGAATGTAGCGACATCTTTCGGTAAGTTGGGCTTTTTAATTTGAAAATCTTAATGACGAGCGTGATGACGAGCCGGTGTTCAAATGGCTACTTTACTCCGAGATCGCAAGTTCGAGCCCCGCACAAGACAAATATTGGTGTGCATGAACATGTCTGATTGTTTTGATCTATTTGTCTTTACAAAAAAATGTGTTTAAGTATAATCAGTTATCTGGAACCCGTAGCATAAGCTTTGCTTAGTTTTGGACTAGATGGCATGTGTAATTTGTGCTAGAATAATTATTCTAACCATATTTTCCTGGGAATTTCCCAAATGGTGATTAATATTTGGAGAATTACTTGTGTGAAATTCCGTTGACTAATTAATAAAACAATAATGGGATGTTTTTTCAATTAATTAATTTTTAAATGTTAATTTAATGACTAGATAATGACGATCTGTGCTTTACCGAAAATCATCAAAATATTTATATTGTTTTCAAATTGTAAAAGCAATTATTATGAAAAAATAATTATACCGTTGACGTCCGTATGTTAACCGTTTATTTTTCACATGTAATGACTACTGACATTCGTCATAGACAAACTCAACATCTTCTCAACCAAAAAAGAAACAGAAATTAAAGTAATGCATACTAATTAACTCTGAACTTACAAAATCATTATAAATACACACTGACAAGTGGATGTGTTGGGTGGCCGAACTACTCGCCCGCTCCTGGTTACGACAGCAGTATTTGTAATTGACTGTACTTCCGAATTTTGGTAAATATTGAAAAAAATTGCCCAACGTTTGATGTTAACTCTAATGGATAAAGTTTTTGTATTGGACGTATAAAATTCTCAGCAGCCGTTTTACCCGCATCTATCCGATACTGTTCATCCCTACCTTGAAACATCTTGATAACAACACCAATAGGCCATTGCAATCTTTTTTCTGTTGGTTTCTAGCAGTGCAATCACACTTTACTAACTTTCTTTGGTTTATTATTCTGTATTTGTATAAGTTAAATATTCCGATATAAAACGTTGCATAAAATCATGGCGTGTCAACAACCCTTATGCATCCCACTGCTGGGATACGGGTCTCCCCTCAATCGAAAGGGTTTAGAGCATACTCCACCACGCTGCTCAACTGCGGGTTGGCGGAGTGGCGTAACCTCAGTAATAACTTAAAACGAATATTCAAATTACTTTGGTCAATTTCATCTAAATCAGTAAAATTGCTTTGCGGTAAGGGGAGCAAGAACCAAGCAGGTGTAAAAGTAGAGTTTTTATCATCCGGTACATAAGTAATTGGACGGGAGTTGAGTTGAGGAGCTGGTTCGCAATCACAAAGCACAGTTTGTAGCTCGTCATAAGTACGCACAGCCTTGCCTAACACACGCTTCAATAAATCTTTTAATAATCGAATGAGACGTTCAAAGAAACCACTCCACCAAGGCACTGAAGCACAACACGAGTTTATATTATAATATATAATATATGCGATAATGGAACGAAATTTATAGTACCTAAAAAATTCGTTCCATTATCACTATAAACTATTTCACTGGACCCCGATAGGCGAAAAACTTAGTTATATATTATAATTTCCTATTAAGCATAAAGTTTGTTTCATGGTAAACACCAGTATAACTGATGTAATAGTTGGAAAGTTACCGATTGACGATGATTCACTAAGGCGAAGAATTTCATGAGTCCCTGAATCATCCCGTAAAATAACGCTAGCGCCTCCATTAAAACAAAATATGTTGTGTAGCTGATAAACGAACGATGTGTTCTTTATCGTCATTCAAAAAATATGGAGCGGAACTCGATAATGCATAACTGCACAAGTCTGCACAATCAAAGTATTTAGATAGGGCGGCGCAACTACGAGCAGTAGGAAGCTGATATTCTTCTTGACCCACTTGCCTACGCACTGTCGTATCAATTTATTGTTAGGGACTTTGCAAATGTCATGTTTGAATGAATGTCAATTATGCAATTGAGTTGAATGATCATCAATAGATAATGAACATTATATCAATAACAACAGACAATAGACATGGAAGCCTTCTAGAACAGAGTGTATGTTACAAAAGGTTGGAAACGTATCGTCGACAGTGGTGATAGGTGTTCCAAATTTCTATGAGCGGCGGTGGTTACTTGCAATCAGGTGACTTACATGTTCGTTTACCCCCCTCTTATATAAAATATGTTATTGAAAATATAACTTAGTTTTTTATTGTTATTAAGAATTTTAAATCAGTTAAATATAAAAAGTTTTCAGTAGAGCAAGCTAACACTGTGACGTTGTAGCTTTTTTCAGTATATTTGGTTGGTGGTGCACTTTGTTTATTAAGTAACTCTGACAAAGAATATATACATTAACTAACTGCACTGGTCAAAGAGAGATAGGGTGTAATTTAAATCTGGCCGACAGGGAGGTACCTTACAGAAGAAAGTAGCCAAGTAATAATTTCTAGAGCCTTGAGGATTGTTTTGAAGTTAATGAGGTTACAATATAGTTCAAAGGTTACAAGGAAGAAAGGCGTTACTATAATGGTAGCGAGAGTAATGGCGTGCAAATGATACTCTATATTGCAAACATCTGTAAGCAGTGAAAACCGCCACACATCAGGCATATGTTTGAGTGCCAAATAATATATAGTATAAAAATCAGGGATTGAAAACCGGTACAAATTTGGGTTCCGGTTCCTCATTTCGGTTTGTAAAAAGGTTCTTCTTTTCGGTACGGTTCCGGTTTCGGTTCCGGTTGGGTTCCGGTTCCACCGGAACCGGTTCTGAATAAAGGTTCTAATATACCGGTACCGAATTAAAGGTTCCTTAAGAAGGAGGGATACGTTCGACCGTGTCTGGCATATTTCTTCGTTCTTACAGCTGACAGTTAGCCTTCGATCAGGGATCGAATCAGGGATCAGGGCTACCCGACTGAGGAATAAATAAATATATATATCTGGACAATTTACACAGCGCCATCTAGTCCCAAATTAAGCGCAAAGCTTGTGTACTAGACAACTGAAAATGTACTTGAATACATACTTACAATACATAGAAAACACCCAGACCAAGACAAACAGACATGTTCATGCACACAAATGTTTGTCCTGTGCGGGAATCGAACCCGCGACCTCGGAGTCAAAGTGGCCATTACTAACCATTCGACCACCGAACTCGTCGAATATACCTCCACCTCACAGAATACCGCAGCCAAATAACAATTCCCCTGAGGGTTGTTATTTTCCTGCGAGTGAGTGAGGTAACCAGAAAGGAAGGAGATGATGCGATGGTAGCAGGTGTGGCCGCGCCAGCGATGTTTTTCTCTAACCTACACCCTTTCACATCATTATTCATTCATTCACACTCATGAGTCGAGTAGTTGTAAAGTTTATAACTATAATTTGTAACTAATTACTATACCTACCTGAATTGAATAGGTACGGCATTTTTTTAATTAAAATATTTAATAAAAATATTTATTAAATATTTTAATTAAAAAATGTTGACGCAACGCGTGTGTGGTCGGCAATGTGCCAAAATGATTACGTCGTGACGGCGTAACGGGCCGCGTGTACGTGATCTATGTTTAATTCAAGTTCGGACAGGATTTAAAGAGGAACCTGTAAAATAAAGGTTTCGGTCCAGGTTCTACATTTAGGTTTCGGTTCCGGTTCAGGTTCTGGTATCAGAACCCCTAAGTACCGGTTCTTTACCGGTATTTTACAAACCTTTTCGATCCCTGATAAAAATATAATGGGTGTGTCAGTGTATGTGACTCAAGCAAAATAATTTTATGTAAGATTCTTCGATTTATGTAAGATTATGTCGACTTCATAGACAAACAATTTAATAAATGTATAATAAATATTCCTGGACAAATTACACACGGCCATCTAGTCCCAAACTAAGCAAAGCTTGTACTATGGGTACTAGATAACGGATATTATACTTAAATACATTTTTTTTTGTAAATACATACACATAATACATAGAAAACAACCAGGCCAAGACAAACAGACATAAATAATAATTTGGCATTATTGTTTTATAAAAATCCAATTAAATAAAATGATATAAGTAGCTCAGTATCCTGCACTTGGTTCACCCCGTCGACTAGCAAACGAGGCTCTGGCGGAAGACAGAATCATGTAGAGCCAAAATGCATGGGGAAGTACTTCCATCCTATAGAAGACTGAAGCCAATATCCTTATGGATTATTGTATTTCTACGAGTAAGTAAGGTCACCAAACGAGAAGATACTGCTCTTGCAGAGGGGCAGCCAGCACACGAATGATAGTCCTTATATTACAAGTTTTTTTAGGCTACGGTAACTGTTTTACGTCACAAGATCGTATGATAGTTTTGCATAATGACTAGCTGACCCAGCAAACGTTGTTTTGTCATAAAAAATAGATATCAACCTATTCTCAGACCTTCTCAATATACATATAAAATTTCATCAAAATCGGTCAAGCCGTTTCGGAGGAGTATGGTAACTAACATTGTGACACGAGAATTTTATATATTAGATTTAAATTAAATATTTTTTTATTCTCGAGCATATCATGAAGTGAGCAAATCTACGATATGGCCACGACATATACATAAATTCATAAATGCATATTTACCTATTATATAGTCGTCATCGTCATCAACTCTTATTTATCCCACTGCTGGGATATGAGTCTCCCCTCAATTGAAATAGAGCATACTCCACCACGCTGCTCAACTGTGGGTTAACGGAGTAAATTATACAGTAAATATATCAAATACATAATGATTAAGATTACTTACTGCTTTGCCAAACTATTATATATTTAGTGTGGCAAAGCAGTAAGTAATCTTATTGATATCCATTAATATTGATATCCAGGCTACCTGATATCGTGCGCCAGCAGCAGCGTCAGCATGGCTGCGTCAGTGGGGCCGCCCATCATCATACCGTTCATGTTATTCGGCGGATTCTTCCTCAATTCCGGGTAAGAAACAAGATATTTCAAAACAAATAATTAATGTTCAAGATAAAGTTCAAGGTGCGAAGGTACTACTGATCCGGAGGGCCGTTTTCTATCATATAATAGCAACTTCCCCAGCGTGGTCATTATTGTAATAAATCTTTTTGCCATTATCCAGGCCTTAAACAATCCCCGTATAAAAAAAAAACATGTCAATATAAAGGACAAACAAACAAACACATTTTCGCATAATGTTAGTATGGAGGTCCCTACCTATGCATAATATAAGTCACAAATGGAAGAGGATGCGAGCAATTCTATCCTTCGAAGAGTTGAAAGGATAGAATCTAGATTTTAGGGTGTAAGTGGCTCACAACGATCTTTAGACCCAAAGCCAACCTCGCCTGCACGTGGTGCATCCTGTTGACTAGCAAAAGAAGTTCTGACGAAAGAGAGGTAGTATACAGCGTATTTGAAAGCTGCCCGATTATGCGGAAGTATGTCCACGTCACAAGAATGCCGCAGCCAAATAATAATTCCCTTGAGGGTTATTGTGTTCCTTTAAGTGAGTGAGGTCACAAGAGAGGAGTTGCTGCTTTGGCAGTTGCGGTGGCGGCGCGCGAGTGATATTTAATGTTGTGAGCACGGTAACCACTTCACACCAGGTGGGCCGACTGCTTGTCTGCCATCCGACCAAAAAAAAAAACATCCGACCAAAAGAAAAAACCTAAAGTTCTATTAACTTTATGGTAAAAAGTTACAGCTTGTTTGTTTCGGAAGGTTATTACTTGGTAATTTTTTACTTTTTACACGATTGTCCATAAAATGAAGTATAATATGTAAGAGATTTTTTTGTAATATAAAATATTCTTTATAATATAAAATAATCTCTTACATATTATACTTCTTTTTATGGAAAGTCGTATAAAAGAATCTCTTACATATGTACACGTGACGAACTCGGTGGTCGAATGGCCACTTTGACTCCGAGGTCGCGGGTTCGATCCCCGCAAAAGCCAAACATTTGTGTGCATGAACATGTCTGTTTGTCTTGGTCTGGGCGTTTCTATGTATTATAAGTATGTATTTACAAAAAAAAATGTATTTAAGTACATTTATCAGTTGTCTAATACCCATAACACAAGCTTTGCGCTTAATTTGGGACTAGATGACGCTGTGTAAATTGTCCAGAAATATTTATTTATTTATTTATATTATACTTCTTTTTATGGACAGTCATGTGAAAAGTCAAAAATTACCAAGTAACAA
Organism: Hypsopygia costalis; assembly: GCA_937001555.2. Taxonomy (NCBI): domain Eukaryota; kingdom Metazoa; phylum Arthropoda; class Insecta; order Lepidoptera; family Pyralidae; genus Hypsopygia; species Hypsopygia costalis. The sequence goes on from OW443330.2 coordinate 5,573,852, forward strand.
TAATAACCTTTCCAAACAAACAGCTGTAACTTTTTACCATAAAGTTAATAAAACTAGGTTTTTTAAATGAGAAACATGAAATTCAGGGCGTAACTGACGGCTCCGTCTATTAGCACCGCAGTTGATACGGCGCGGCGTGATATAAAAACGGGCCAAGTGTGAGACGGACTCGCGCACGAAGGGTTCCGTACCATTATCTATAAAAACGGCAAAAATATCACGTTTGTTGTATGAGAGCCCCCCTTAAATATTTGTTTTATTTTTATTTAATTATTTATTTTTAAAGTAAATATATAAATAAATATTAAGTGAGTATTTCAAGTGTCTACCTATTACCGTTATCAATTGCGAGCAAAAACGAGCAAGAAAATCGGGCTTGTTGTACGGGAGCCCCCTTAAATATTTATTTTATTCTGTATTTTAGTATTTGTTGTTATAGCGGCAACAGAAATACATCATCTGTGAAAATTTCAACTGTCTAACTATCACGGTTCATGAGATACAGCCTGGTGACAGACGGACGGACGGACGGACGAACGGACGGACAGCGGAGCCTTAGTAATAGGGTTCCTTTTTACCCTTTGGGTACGGAACCCTAAAAAGCATACAAGAAACATTTCCAATATAAGTTGATCCAGCGTAGCCAAGAGATATAATTACATAATAGGTAGGGGAAAAAGTCTTTTCGCATTATAGTATGTATGAACTTGTAATAAAATCTCTTTGGTTATACCATTTGTATCTGAAAGGTTTTGATATCTTTAAAAAGTTTAAATTTTAAAAAAGATAATTCCAAATTAAAATTAGGTAAATGTGTGATTTTCATTTGTTTTTTTTACTGTCAAGATGAGTGAATCTAATGAAGAAATTCGATACATTTTAAAATTTTACTACAAAAAAGGTAAAAATGCAACGCAAGCTGCGAAAAAATTTGTGACGTTTATGGACCTAGTGCAGTGTCTGTGAGAGTAGCACAAATTTGGTTTAGGCATTTTCAACCCGGAAATTTTGATGTCAAAGATGCACGTCGCTCTGGTTTCCCTGTTATGGATAAAATGGATGCCATTTTTGAAAAAGTGGAGCAAGATCGGCATATCAGTAGTTACGACGTAGCTGAAGAATTAGGAATTGACAACAAAACAGTTTTGGCGCATTTGAAAAAAGCTGGGTACACTAAAAAGCTCGATACTTGGGTGCCTCACGATCTCACTGAAAGAAACATAATGAACCGTGTACTCATTTGCGATACTTTACTACGACGTAATGAAAGCGAACCGTTTTTGAAGAAGCTTATAACTGGTGATGAAAAGTGGATCACGTACGACAAGAACGTGCGAAAAAGGTCGTGGTCAAAGGCCGGTCAGGCTTCACAGACTCTGGCAAAACCCGGGTTAACCCGCAACAAGGTGACGCTGTGTGTATGGTGGGATTGGAAGGGCATTATTCATTATGAGCTGTTACCGCCAGGCAGGACTATCGATTCTGAACTCTACTGTGAACAACTGATGAGATTAAAGCAAAAACTTGAGAGAAAGCGGCCGGAATTAATTAACAGAAGGGGTGTGATTTTTCATCATGATAACGCTAGACCTCACACATCTTTAGCCACTCGGCAAAAATTAAGAGAGTTTGACTGGGAGGTGTTAATGCATCCGCCGTATAGTCCTGACCAGCGTTGTCATATCTACCAACTTTTTGGTAGATCTACCAATTTTCACTTCAGTCTACCTATCTACCACCCTAGACCTTAAAACTACCTATTTTTTTAATTAGTATGAAATATCACCATTTTGAATTTTTTTTTATATCGACGACGTTGCAATGTGTTGCGTGAGCCATGCGATGATGTTGAGTGTGAGTCTGACTGAGCGCAAAAACCTAGGCAGTATCCAGACCATTTATACCACAAAAAAAGTCAGCTGTCAGCAACCGTTCGCTCGCCGTTCGCGCCATTTCGCGCCCATTCACGGTTTGCGGAATCTAGGTAATGATCACTGATGTGAATGTTTGCTTTGCTCCTGAGGTTTGCTCTGTGTTGTGTGTTGTTGTTAAATCTAAATAGGTAACTATCTATTAACGGTGCTAATTGCTGTTTGTTCGGTGTTGCGTGCATATATATAATGGATTCTGAAAGCAGCGAAAGCGATGCACAGAGAACTCCGCCACGAAAAGCTATAAAAAGCACTATGACCAAAAATATTCGAAATTATGGGAGAGGTGGTAGATCTACCAATTTTACAAGTTACATTCTACCAATTTCTACCAACATTTGACACGTAATCTACTAATTTTCTAAAATTCGGGTTGGCATCACTGGTCCTGACCTTGCACCTTCTGATTTCCACCAGTTTCGGTCTCTTCAGAATTCTTTAGGCAATATCAGGTTAACATCACGAGAAGACTGCCAAAACCACTTATCGCGGTTTTTTGAACAGAAGTCCCAAAATTTCTATAGTAATGGGATCATGTCTATATCTACAAGATGGCAAAAAGTTATCGAACAAAATGGCACCTACATACTTTAGTTAAATGTAAATAAACTTTATTAAAAAATGTTTTGAATTTTCATATAAAATACGAAAAGACTTTTTCCCCAACCTAATATTATTCGTAGCACTATACGGGACCTTTTTATACTGGAAGTGATACGTTAAATTCTTATTATGCTAAACCTCTTACAAGATCCGTCCCGCCGTACCTCGGCTGGATATCGTACCTCTCGTGGTTCCGGTACGGCAACGAGGCGTTGCTTGTGAACCAGTGGACCGGCATCGACTCCATCGCTTGCACCAGGGAGAACTTTACCTGCCCTGCGTCAGGGCAAGTGGTATTATCAACTCTTAGCTTCTCGGAGGTAAGTATAAATCACCCTTTTTGAAAACATTTTCCACTAAAGTACTACACTTATCGATATATAAGACGAGCCCGGTGGTCGAATGGCTACTTTGACTTCGAGGTCGCGGGTTCGATCCCCGCACAAGACAAACATTTGTGTGCATGAACATGTCTGTTTGTTTACGTAACGTAAGTACGAAGAAATTTTACACTCTTTGATGTAAAATTTTGATTTTAATCGTTGCTACACTTAGGTTTCTACGTAAACTTTTATAGACCTATAATAGAACCTAGAAAGTAACAAGTATATGTAGTCAGTGGTAACTGTAATCTGGAATATAATCAACAGAATCAATATTTGCTAAATTTGCCATCAAAGTTGGAAAAGCTGTAACCTACCCCATAACTCATCCTTATGACCTCTTCTTTGTACCTGACACTAGCCGGGCTCAAAGTAATCAATATAGGTATAGTCACATAAGTACCTAGCTATTAATAAAACAGATCTAATTATTATTTAGAAATATTTTAGGTTGGTCTTAACCAATTTTGCTTTATTTCATTTGGAAGTGTCTTGGAGCGGAACGCTTAAACGCGGGAGGCCATTTTTATTTACGTGTCCAGCCACCTTACCACCAACTCTTATTGCGATTAAATAACTGAATAGAATGTTTATTTATACCAATGAATAAGCGACTCTATTTCATGAAATATTCATTGGTATGAATAAGCATTCTATTCAGTTATTGAATCGCAATAAGAGTTGGTGGTAAGGGGGCAGTTCTCTTACCTATGTGAGTCCATGGTGTAGAAACATTTCTCATTCCCACGACGAAACAATAAGAAAGCTTCAGGTTACAATATCGATGGTATTGAAGTATTGAAATACTTATGTGTAACACGGAAGACGTATTTGGTAAAATAACAAGTCACTCAGTTTTCTATGAGCGTGTCACTTAGGCCGCCTGTGAAAGAAAGTCATAGCTCGTAACGTACCCTGTATCGTCATTTGACAAGACATTACTTTCTTTTATAACTTGAGATTCACAGAGAGGTCTCACAAAGCTGACATACCTGCCAGAAGTCAGAGTTTTCAGAACATATGAAAACCTGTTCACCACACACTTTTTATGCAAATTTATTATGTTGAGTAGTGTTCAGTTTTCTTAATTCGTATGGTTTCAGAATCTGAATTACCGCTGTGTGAGGCCGGCCTTAATGCCCACGAATTTTAAAAGTAAAGTAAGGAAATAAAGGTTGTGACGTGAACAGAAATGCTCATTTTGCAATGCTGCTCATGGCATATGATAGCGGCTTCATATTTAGTACCAACTCAACCTCACATGCTACATGCAGGTAAGGTTGATATCCCGTCCATAAAAGTGAGGTGTAGACCTATTATAGATCATAACAGCCAAATGGCAATATCCCAGGCTCCAAATTCTGGAGATCACCCGTGAGTGGTAGAAATACCATGACGTTCCTGCGAATGAGTAAAGCTCCTGAAAAGTTGCTACGTTAACAGTGGGGCTTGCCATATAACACTTTTTTTTTCTTCCTGGACAAATTACACACTGCTAGCTAGTCCCAAACTAAGCAAAGCTTGTACTATAGGTTACTAGATAACTGATCCTGTACTTAACATATTTTTTTGTAAATACATACATATAATACATAGAAAACACCCAAACCAAGACAAACACACATGTTCATGCATACAAATGTTTGGAATGTGATGATCGGGGATCGAACCCCCGACCTCTAAAATATAAAAGAGTATTTGTTTTTTTTTTTTTTTTTTACAAAATATGACATAGTTGACAATATAAAAATGATAATGTAACTTATATTTTATTTCCCAGGCGAACTTCAACATGGACGTAGTGAACATGGTTCTGTTGTTCATTGGGTTCCGTCTCCTCGCGTACATCGCGCTGCTGCTGCGTACGCGCCGTGGAAAATGACGTCACAGTCTTTTAGGCTATTTGTAGATTTTGTGTTAGAGAGTTATTAGTGTTTTCTTTGTAAGTTACAAATACAGTTACATGAGAAGTTATGACGCAGTTCGATGTGATTACGAATGCAATGTCTTGTCGGCGAATAGTAAAAAAAAATACGTCGCAGTTTATTGCATTGCGATCCTACCACGCCGCACTTCGACCGCGTAATTTTTTTGGCTTAGTGTGTAATTTGAGACCTAGGTTTGCATTAATGAAACAAAATGGCATTATATGCATTTAAAAAAAACAGCGCAATATTCGGCTTATGTTTCGGTATTATATGCGTTGTTACTTCTAACTTTCGGCGTATTTCGGCATGATTTCTCTACATTTACACTTAATAGTATGACCTCAGTGTAATTGTTTTTTTCTCCTGATTGTGATAATGTGATGCGCGACATTTAGGGCCCTAGCAGACATGCTACTTTTGTCATCGGGTATCGACGATTTACGCTGCTTTTCAGAAGTTTCTGATCACGTATGTTCGCTGCATCTAGTTAGATGCATCTAGTTAGATGCAGCGAACATACGTGTGCGATGCGTAGCACACATAAAACACCGATCGTGGCAATCGAGTTGTTCAATACAGCGACTGAATGCTACACCCTTTCTACTACTTTACACAGTTTCGTATACCGATCCCAGCTACTTCTGAACGCTCGAAGCGACCGAACGCAGCAAGTCGCCAAAACGTCATGCAGCATTGCAGCATCGATGAATTCGCAGATACGCTTGTGCTAGAAATAGAATGTCTGCTAGTGTTGCTTTCCACGACATAAACAAAAGCGTACCTACATAATCTATAATATAAAAATAAATAGCTGAATGTGTTGCTAAGCGCAAATCTCGAGAACAGCTGGACCGATTTCGCTAATCCTTTTTTTACAATATTCCTTGAAGTACGAGGATGGTTCTTACGCTGAGAATTCTTTTTTAAATTGCGAGGGAAATAAAACACCACTATTTACCCGTGCAAAGCTTGAGCGGGCAGCTAGTATCTTAAATATAAGCTGAAATATTGTCAGTGTCAGCAAAATTTACCGCGCTTCTATTACTAAAATTTCAAAATCAGTCAGATGAAAATTGGCTAATCTCTCGCATCGCATTAATTTTATTTAATCAACATTCAATATGCATCTTCTATTACAAAAAAAAAATACTAATAAAGTGCGGGTAGGATTGTTACAACCTGCATGCACTATGGACTGCATGACTTATGATATGATGAGATGATATGTCGTATTGTTATGAAATGTTTGGGAGGGAATTATTTAGGCAATTCGTTTCACTATATTTTTATGATAGTTTTTAATGTAAGCGACAAATCTCAATGAAAATAAAATTTATTAAAACGAACATATATACTCGTCACCAGCCCATTAATTAACCGTCCGGTTAATAAAATAAAATATAAGTTTGTATTAAATTAAATTGGCCGCGTGGTTGTCGGCAGACTAGAAAAGAATCACTCTATCTCTTCCCGTGGATGTACAAGGCGATTAGGGCAAATACATTATAAAACATCGATCAGGCCTCGCCAACCCGTCTGGCCATCGTGGGGAGTGTAGGCCAAATCCTGCTTCTGTCTGGGACGGACGGATTTCTCAAAACTTTATGAAGAGATTAATATTATATTATATATTTACGAATAGATTATTATGACAGAAATATTACGATTCGGTAAATATATATTTTATTTAAATATGAAATAAAATATCGTTGGCTATATATATTTTACGGCAGGGCTGTCCAAAGCACGGCCCTCGACCTATATTTGTGCAGTCCGCGACGTGTTTATCATTAATCGTTACAGTTCTTGTACAACGAATCTGACTGAAAATTATATAAATATTAAATTAAGTTATATATAATTAATAAATTAAGTTTTATAACTAACTGGTTATACTAAGCTTAAACTTTCAAAGTAGGTAGTAAAAATGTCCAGTAGCTATTTGTGTCTGCGGCCCGCTAATCTATTTAGTAATTTGTAATGGCCCGGTATTGTATATGGTTTGGACAGCCCTGTTTTACGGTAACATAAATATCATATGAATATTTAAGAATTTTATAATAAGTATTATTTTATAATAAATAATATATAAGATATAGAATAATTGTATTTTTACGCCTTGTTTATTTTTTATTACCGGTAAAAATTTAATACTGTTTAAATATTTTAAGAGTAACAGCGATTTCTTTATTGTTCAACAAATACATGTTATTGGCAACGACTTCATATAATTGTATGTAACCAAAAATAATTAGTACTAACGTACTACACAAGAATTATACTTTATTTTCATTAATTCGGAGTATCATTTCAAATCTTACTCCGGCCCAAGAGCCACATGATCACGTGGCGACCCTCACTACATAAATAATACATATGCTCATTGCCCTTAATAGTGTTTAAAACCAAATGGCCTACCCCCTAAGCTGAAGCCGATTCCAAAAGGACTTTTTGAATGCAAGAATCAAATTTCATATTACATTATTGGTAATTTATGTTTAGTTTAGCTGGTGACCCTGAAGATGTATGTACCGTCTAAACTGAAGATATTTGTCACTGGCTATAAATTAATACGTATTTTGGGAATCAAAGTAATAAATCTGGATCGGTTTCAGCTTACGGGCGGTGTCGGTCGGGTGTGTGAGTGTCTCGGAGCAATTCAAATATATTATAATAAATAAATAATAAATAAATATTGTCAGACAAATTACACAGCGCCATCTAGCCCCAAAGTAAGCGAAGCTTGTGTTATGGGTACTAGACAACTGATAAACATACGTAAATACATTTTTTTTTTAAATACATACTTACGATACATAGAAAACGCCCAGACTAAGACAAACAGACATGTTCATGCACACAAATGTTTGCCCTATGTGGGAATCGAACCCACGAGCGTTGGTGTTGAAGCCGCGTCATTGACCGCTACGCCACTGAGCTCGTCAATTATTATCATATTATCTTATGGTTAATATAATATATATATTATTATAATAAAAAAAATAGTTAACAGCTTTTACTTAGCCGCAATAATGTACCTGTTTATACCTGAAGGCAGGATACAGGCAAAGAACAGGGAATGTCACAATTTTTATTTTTTTATTTTTTTATTGGCAGTAAATCTTTACCTATGGTAGTCTAATTTCCAATACCTAACTTTTAAAAAAGTAAACGGCCCAATTACGCAAAGTAAAAGTTACTACACACGCCGATTTCAATGTAAATTGTAATAATACTTCTGAACTTTTAACAGTTTTTTTCTCGAAATCTATTCATTAGGAAATTCCCTGATTTTTGCCTGTATCCTTCACCTGGTAACAGAGGTTGCCGCGAAAGCCGCGACTCTAAGAACATTTTTTTAACAGTCTCGAAGCACATCGTTGAAATTCTTAAAAAAAATAATATATACATTATAATTAATTAAAATTAATGCCGGTTAATTATTTACAAGCAATCCGAAGTACCTTTTTTTACAGTATTATTTAAGTACATTTTTATTATTCATTCATTTGAATTATGTATTATTAAAAAAAAGGCAGAACATATCTGCCGGACACGGAATATAGGACAGGTTACTAAGTAAAGTAGGTCCGATTTCGACCGAGAGGCCAACATGACATGGCTGACATGATGATGATGACTTCAAAAAGTTCTCAAGTCAACTGTATATTTTATACGTAAGTATGTTTTACGATAGTGTCGGTGGTTTATAAGATCTTCGATTATTTTTTTGAGTTGGACAGAGAAGTCACGTTGGTACTATTTCCTATGCTGTGTTTACGTCGTGGTCATGTCCCAAGTAAATTTAATTATAATCTGATCACGGAATCTAGAGTTAGATTATAACTATATATCGTATAATTAACTATAAAGCGTGTAATAAAATCTTCTAAATAAAAGGTTTATTAAATATATATTTAACTAGCTGTCCCGGCGAACTTCGTACCGCCTAACAATCAATGAATGTCGTGGTACATATTAGCTGAACTAAATTTATGATTTTATGGAATTAAAACAATGAATAGTAGAAAATAATAGAGAAGCTCGATGGCGTCATTGCGCGTGCCAGTCTAATTGAACACGCAAGTTAAGCAACGTCGACCGTAGCCTGTACACGGATGGGTTTATATTACCTCGAGCTCCTCCGTGATTCGAAAGACACGTTAAGCCGTCGGTCCCGGTTGTTATCATTAGCTCATCTTGAGCTCCTCCGTGCTTCGGAAGGCACGTTAAGCCGTCGGTCCCGGTTGTTATCATTAGCTCATCTTGAGCTCCTCCGTGCTTCGGAAGGCACGTTAAGCCATCGGTCCCGGTTGTTATCATTAGCTCATCTTGAGCTCCTCCGTGCTTCGGAAGGCACGTTAAGCCGTCGGTCCCGGTTGTTATCATTAGCTCATCTTGAGCTCCTCCGTGCTTCGGAAGGCACGTTAAGCCGTCGGTCCCGGTTGTTATCATTAGCTCATCTTGAGCTCATCCGTGCTTCGGAAGGCACGTTAAGCCGTCGGTCCCGGTTGTTATCATTAGCTCATCTTGAGCTCCTCCGTGCTTCGGAAGGCACGTTAAGCTGTCGGTCCCGGTTGTTATCATTTAATGACAGTCGTTAAGTTAAGTCAGTGGCCTTTAGGCGGTTCGAAAACACTGGCCTCCGCCAACCCGCAGTTGAGCAGCGTGTTGGAGTACGCTCTAAACCCCTTCGGTTGAGGGAAGACCCGTATCCATAAAAACTGAAGATTTCATAAAAATAAAGATTTCCTTATTGTTAAATTTAAAAAAAAAAAACGTCTTGTTTAATTTTTTTTAGTTTTGAAATAGGTTTTATCATTTTGGAACTGACACTTTCATTTGTATGGGAAAATGTTTTTTCTTTTATTTTATTTTTTCGAGAATTTTCCAATGTTTTTAAGAGTTATTCTGCTATTCGGGACGGAAACAAATCCAACAAATCAAAAACCATGGCAATCGGTCCAGCCGTTCTCGAGTTATAAGTGTTGTAACAAACACGACTTTCTTTTATATATATAGATTATATTAAATATATATTTATTATTAAATATATATTTAATAAACATTAGAGTTGTAAGACTACCGTATAATACCATACTGTGCGAGATGCTGGGATTGTTGGAGAGAGTGTGATCGAGTAAAAATCCGATGCCAAATCACTAGGTACACAGCGTGGATTTATTTGCCACAAGTCTTCTTACAGAGTAACTATTTTCTACTCAGGAGCGCTTCAGTATTTTCTTTCTTCTATTTTCTTATTCAGGAGCGCTTGAGTATTTTTCTTGTTTGCCCGTCGTCTTCAACTGGAGGTGGAAACTGGAACTGCCGAACGTAGGACATGCTCCGATTAATAAAACGAAATTAAAAGTAGGTCAATCTATAAGGTCGCGAAAAGGGTTGACCAATCAGAGCGATTGAATTATTTATAATCGACTCTATCTCTATCTCTTTCTAAAATTTGCTATTTCTTTCTATCGGCATGTCCTGACATTCGAAAGTTTTACAAATATTGTACAATCTATTTTTCTATAACGAGGGCTTATATAACTAACTTATTATAACAAGAATTATCCAAATACGATCATTATTTACAAAGTTATAAGCATTTTAGTGCAAAGTGCTTACGTCGCGGTAACGCCTCTTCAGGGCACCCTAGCGGGATATTGAAAAACGTCAATTTCTATCCTTTATTGGTTTAAAACTTACAATCTAATGTTAAACACATAAAATATACATTATCATCTATTAACCAAAACAATAATTACACTTAAGGATCTATTACAAGCAAAGTTATACGACTTTCAAATTTTCATAATAAAAAGTGATTCTTACTATTTCTTACGAACTATCTTATAATTTTATAAACTTATAACTACGTATAACCGTTATCTATACATAATATCTATTAGTAATCGTTGTCCTGCACATTTCTCCCGCCGTGCATCGTAGTCGCCGCCGCTCGACACGATGCAGTAGATGGCTGTGCAGGCTTGCTGGTGTCCACCGGGATGACGATGACTTTCTTAGCTGGCCGTCGGAGCACTCCACCTCTGGTTGCCACGTCGACTGTTCTGACGACTCCGTCGGGGCCCGGGTATGTGGCGCAGATTCGTCCACGTACCCAGGTGTTGCGTGGATGGTTGCCGTCGACGATGAGGACCAGGTCGCCGTTGTGCAGAGCAGGCCCTCGTCCATGGGGCTCCCGCCGGTTTCGGAGTTCAGGCAGGTACTCCCGGACCCATCGGGCCCAGAAGATGTCGGCAAGGCGCTGTGAGGCGCGCCAGCAGGCGCGCAGGTTCAGGTCGCGCTCGCTAAACTCGCCCGGTGACTGCAGGCGTCCTGGCCCGCCCAGGAGGAAGTGGTTTGGTGTGAGGGCTTCTGGGTCCTCTGTGCTGACGGAGACGTGCGTGAGTGGCCTGCTGTTCACCGTGTGCTCGGCCTCGACGAGCAAGGTCTGCAGGACTTCTTCCGACGGGTGGCGCTCATGCAGTGTGGCAGAGAGCGCTGTCTTTACAGAGCGCACCATACGCTCCCAAGCGCCGCCCATGAATGGAGCGCCCGGGGGTATGAAGCGCCAGTCGATGGTCTTCTTTGATGCTTCCTCTGCCATGGCCGAGTTGATCGCCTGGCGTAGTTCCTTGTCGGCTCCGTGGAAGTTGGTTGCGTTGTCGGACCACAGTTGCGTTGGACGTCCTCGGCGTGCGATCATGCGTCTCAGCGCCATGATGGCGGAGTCGGTGCTGAGGGAGGCGGCCATTTCCAGATGGACAGCGCGCGTGGTGAGACACGTGAATAGAGCCACGTATCGTTTCTGGTGGGTCCGTCCCACGGTGATTGTGAGTGGACCGAAGAAGTCCCACCCGGTGTAGGTGAAGCTTCGCTGATGGTGTGCGAGGCGACATGGAGGGAGGTCACCAGTCGCAGGGTGCGGTGGAGACGCCGTACGCATACGGCACCTGATGCAGCTTCTGATGACCGCCTTTACAGTGGGTCTGAGGCGTATGACCCATCGTTCTTGACGGCACTCGTAGACGGTTGCTTCGACGCCCGCGTGATGGAGCTGCTGATGAATGTGTTCAATCCACAGCCTTGTTGCACGGTGTTCCCCATGCACCACCAGTGGATTCTTCAAGTCTTCAGGTACACCGGTAGCTGCTTCTATTCGTGTTTTCAGCCGTAGTTCGTTGTCGGTGAATTCGGCGGTCAGCTGATGCAACTTACTATTTTTCTGTAGTGGTCTTCCGATCTTCATATCGCCGATTTCTTCACCAAAGGAGTCTTCTTGTGATGCTCGGATGATTAAGTTCTCGGCGCGGCGTAACAAGTCAGCTGAGATCGGCCTATAGTGCCCTATTGAAGTTGCAGTGATTTTTTCTGTGTGTTTGACTGCTTGTTTCTTCTTATAAGTTCGGCGCCAATCTGAATCATCCGTAGCATTTTTCTTTGTTCGTTTATAACTCACTATTTGTTTTGGCGGTCGACATAGTTCGATAAATTGAAGTACTCGTGCTGTTGCGCGTCGATAGCGTTCCCATTTTGAAAATCGCTCGACTGTAGGTAGACTGTATACTAGGCTCGGCGACGCTTCTTTGCTTGTTACGGCGTATGTTCTATCTTCTCCCGTGTCCTTCTGCGTACTTCTTTCTGCTTCTTGTGGGTTGTAGACAGGAAAGTGCGTAGGTAGGTAACAACTGTTGGTGTTTGTATTTGAAGGCGGCGCAGGTTCGACGTAGCCCTTTGCTACGGGTGCCTTCATCTGTTCGCAGTACCTCCTCCGGAGCTCCGTGTTACTACCTGTTCTTTTTTCAACTGTGTGAAGCTTTCTTCGATCTTTGTACAGGTTGTCAGCGGCTATACAGTTCTTCACCTTTCGTTCCATGACTTCATCAGCCGAGTGGTTGATGAAGTTGATTCGATGTCCCAACGTTCGAGTGTGCCCGCCGTGTAACACCCATCCCAGTTGTGTACGCGATGCAACTGACTGATTTCTTCTACCTATTCGGGATTCTGTAGACAGCAGAAGGTGCCAGTTATCCTGGCCGATGAGGATCTTTGGCTTCATGATGCCATGCTGTAGCTGATGAGAGATGTCCCGTAGATGTTCGCACCCAGTGATTGCTTCTTGAGGTATCTTCTGAGCTGCCAAGTCCAAGTTCTTCATGGTGCGCGCCTCTATCTGTAGCTTGTTTGCTCCACGTCCTCTTGCGTTGAAGGTTACACGATGAGACTTCTTGTAGGTGGCGGTGTCTCCATCGAAGGTCGAGATGTGCAGCGTTTCCTCCGGGCCGTTGGCTCCTATTCGTTGAGCTAGTTCTTCATCTATAAGGGTGATGGTGGAACCATCATCCAGTAGCGCGAAGGTGTCCGCTTCTCCCGCCGGTCCGGAGATGTGCACTGGTGCAATCTTCAAATACGAGGCTGGTTGCGGCGCCCATGCTGAGTTGATCTTCTCTTCGACTTCGGTCTTCAGGTCTTCCTTCTGTGAATGAAGCATTCGGTGGTGGTAGTGCTTGCAGTCGTTTACTTCGCATCTCTTGGGACGGCAGCTATGTGTACTTTTCCTATATCGCAAACATCGGAAGCAAAGTCGGTGTTTCTTCGCCATATCCCAACGGTCGTGCACTGTTGCGTTCTTGAATTTGTAGCAGTCAGCTGTGGCGTGTCCTTGGCGATCACACAGGTTACATTTCGGCTGCCACTGTTGATTCTGCATATTGTTTACTCGATGACGACGGCGAGTTTCATAACTGTCTGTTGATCCTCCTATGTTCTCTGGCGGTGCATACGGGCTGCATATTTCCGCTTCTCTTCTTATGAAACGGCTAAACTTCAACAGGTCGGGCTCTTCTCTCGGTTGGGTGGCTGCATATTCATACCACTGCCTCTTCATTGTTGGAGTCAATTTCTCAACTATATTCTTCGAGACTTCGGGGTTGTACAGATAATATACACAGTTGAGGGCTTGCATTGTTGCAACGATGTTTTCGACTTTCGTTGCGAAAGTGCAGATATCTCGTGGTGAGTCGGTGAGGCGTGGCAATGCTTGTAGTCGATCCATTTCTGCCATTGCTATTGAGTCTGGCCTCCCGAATCTTGTTTCTAACGTCTTCATAATGCAGTTTGCGTCTGCGTTCGATATAAATAATCCTTGTACGGCTTCTTTTGCAGCTCCCTTTAAACTTCTTCGTAGTCTCGACAAGTTGTCCGTTGTTGAATATTGATGGGCCGACTCGTAGTACGCTGCTTTGAACGTCAAGTAATCTTGATACGCTCCATTGAAGTTCGGTAGTTCGTGCGTTCTTGATCCTGTGTGTCGGGCTGATAGGACGGCTTGTGAGATGGCTGCTGTTAGTTCTTGCAACTCGGTTCGCCGTTCTTGTTCTTGAGTAGGCGCGGTTGCATGCGGCGTGAAGCTGTTCGGCTGCCAAGAAGCTGCTGTGCTTGCTTGCGGCTGTGACGTCGCTGCGATGTTCACTGGTGACGCAGCGTTGTAGTTCGGACGCCAGGGCGCTGCGATGGCTGCTGGCTGTGACGGCTGCGTCATGTTCGTTGGTGGCAAGGCGGACGACGGAGCGTAGAATTTCAAGTGCCAGGGAGCTGCAAAGGCTGCTGGCTGGAGTTGCTGCGTCGTCGCAAAGTTCGGTGCCATATTGACAGGCGGTGCGCTGGAGATCGGTGGCCACGGAGCGGCTGTGTCCGTTGGCCTGTAGGGCTGCATCGCTGTCTGGTTCGGTGTAGGTGCAGGCGTAGATCTTGCTGCTGGCGGCGGAGGAGGCGGCATCAGTATTGCGGCGTGTTCGTTCACGGAGAGACGCGGAGCCGACGGGAGTGCGGCGGTGACTCCCGCCGGTGTTGGCGCTGGGGTGCTCCAGGATGCGGCAGTGATCACTGGAGCCGGTTCAATAGTCGCCTCTGGTTCTGGTTCATGCTGTCCCTCTGTGATGGCAAGGTGGCTGGACTGTAGCCACGTGCGGACGCGTTTTTCTCCTCCCTCGCTGTCGACTGCAGATGCTGCGTCTTCTTCATCACTTGATTGTGCTTCTATTTCTGCTATACGAGCTTTGGCGAGTTCCAGCTTCGCTTTGGCGAGTTCATGAAGGGCTTCGGCAAGACGACGGGTTTTCGCAGACTTATGGCTTGAGCTCTTGACACGCGACGGCACGGCTGAAGGCGCACGGAAGTGATGACCGGTGGCAGCAGGCGGCGCGGTGGGCTGCTCTGGACGCGGCGCGAAAGGTTCGGTGGCAGCCTGCGGAACGGCAGGTTGCTCAAGACGCGGCGCGTGTGAATCCAGGGCGGCCTGTTGCATGACTGGTCGCACGGCGCTGGACTCGTTGGCTGTGGCAGCCCGTGGCGATGATGTCTGCTCGGTCGTGGCGGATGTGGCGCCGGTGACTGTAGACTCCGTCGCGGTGGTGGCTTCAGACGACGTAGTCTTGTCTGCAGATGACCCTGTAGCCGTTGTTCCCGATGGTGTGGATCCTCGTGGTTTTCCACCATGCTGTGACCTGGTAACAGGCATCTTGGAAATCACTCGATGATCTCTCCCCAAAAGATCCGGCTCGAAGGACCACTCGATGTGCGAGATGCTGGGATTGTTGGAGAGAGTGTGATCGAGTAAAAATCCGATGCCAAATCACTAGGTACACAGCGTGGATTTATTTGCCACAAGTCTTCTTACAGAGTAACTATTTTCTACTCAGGAGCGCTTCAGTATTTTCTTTCTTCTATTTTCTTATTCAGGAGCGCTTGAGTATTTTTCTTGTTTGCCCGTCGTCTTCAACTGGAGGTGGAAACTGGAACTGCCGAACGTAGGACATGCTCCGATTAATAAAACGAAATTAAAAGTAGGTCAATCTATAAGGTCGCGAAAAGGGTTGACCAATCAGAGCGATTGAATTATTTATAATCGACTCTATCTCTATCTCTTTCTAAAATTTGCTATTTCTTTCTATCGGCATGTCCTGACATTCGAAAGTTTTACAAATATTGTACAATCTATTTTTCTATAACGAGGGCTTATATAACTAACTTATTATAACAAGAATTATCCAAATACGATCATTATTTACAAAGTTATAAGCATTTTAGTGCAAAGTGCTTACGTCGCGGTAACGCCTCTTCAGGGCACCCTAGCGGGATATTGAAAAACGTCAATTTCTATCCTTTATTGGTTTAAAACTTACAATCTAATGTTAAACACATAAAATATACATTATCATCTATTAACCAAAACAATAATTACACTTAAGGATCTATTACAAGCAAAGTTATACGACTTTCAAATTTTCATAATAAAAAGTGATTCTTACTATTTCTTACGAACTATCTTATAATTTTATAAACTTATAACTACGTATAACCGTTATCTATACATAATATCTATTAGTAATCGTTGTCCTGCACACATACTATTGTTTTGGGGTATTATGTCAATCTTACGGTAATCAGTCTTCACAAGGAAATTGTTAATGATAGATAATTATCGAACCGAAGGGTTGTTGTGTTCCTGCGAGTGAGTGAGGGCACCAAGAAGGATGGAGCAGCGGGAGTAGTAACGTGCGAGCGATATTTCATGTTGCGTTAATAGGGTAACGGTGACCGCTTAACATCCGGCGGGCCGTATGCTTGTCCGCCAGACGTAGTATAAAAAAGCTTTTAATCTTTAGTAGTGAATACAAATTTATAATATAATACAATTCAAGTATTATACCTATCATAAGGTAGCATTCCTTTAAAATGAAAATGTTAGAAGTAAATATCGGACAGATTTGTTTCAGTTGACTGGCGAAGATGACAGATGTATGAAATAAAACAAAACAATCAAAGTTGGAATCCAATATTTGTGTTATTTGTAGTGAAGTAATTTTGTTTACGGATCCATTAGGTACAGTTATTTAAATTGTATGTCGTGCAGCTTAAATTAATATTGGATCCTGATATGATTTTTTTTTGAGTTGGACAGAGAAAAGACGTTGGTACTAGTTCCTATGCTGTGTTCACGTGGTGGTCATGTCAATTAAAAAATAATATGTACTCTCACTCTATATATAAAAATTCATTGGAAAACAACAAATCATATTTATTTCAGTAAGATATGGTTGGCTACCTTATTATACCGCATATTGTGGAATTATACCGTATTTTACATTGGTACAATACACGCATTACGTCGCTAATACCATGACTATAACCATTAATGACTGATTAACGGTGGATTAACTCTAGATAAACTTTAAACCAATGACGATATTGCGTGTTTAGGCTGACACGCATAACAGTGCCAGTGAGCTTCTCGCTTCGAATCAGGATTTTTTTTTTATTTTAATACTCGAAGTTGATACCTAATAAAATCAATAGTATGTTTGGTATGTACGATACCCGATTTTACGCCCCGTCTATATGAATACCAATCATACATTCTTTACATCTACTGTCCCTTTTACTCTCACTGTAAAGCTAATAGGTACGAAGAAAAGGACGTTCAACCACATAGATACTGCAGGGCCGTATTGCGGAAGCGCCATTGCTCGTTGACCTGTGAGGTGTCGTATGTCGTACGTAGTTGTGAAGCCTTCTAAGCTAGCTGTCACATCGTTTTTCTTTCACACCAATCGGCAGCTCTACTTTTGGAAGCTTTGGTGGGATTAAACGGCCCCTTGAGTACGTCACTGAGTTGAGGTGACGTCTCGTGTTGACTACTGTTTGAAAGAGTTGCGCTTCAATGGAGACCGATCAATCTAATGAATAGTACCGTGAATATAATCAATATTTTTAAATTTGAATTTTTACATGACTTTACTTACTATCGTCGGCGTTTGCCCTTATGCATCCCACTGCTGGGACACGAGCCTTCCCTCAATCGAACGGATTACATACTCCACCACGCTGCTCAGATGCGGGTTGGCGGAGGCCAGTGTTTTCAACCAGCCTAAAGGCCACTGACTTGGTTTAACGACTGTCATCTAATGTTAGCCAGGACCAAAGGTTTTATGTGCCCTCCGAAGCACGGAGGAGCTCGAGATAAATAAACCCATCATGGACAGGCTACGGTCGACGTTGCTTAACTTGCGTGTTCGATTAGACTGACAGGCGCAACGACGCCAATGAGCTTGTGATTGCCTCTACCTTATAGAAAATAATCATTAAGATTTGTTGAGTGAGGGGGACACTAGAAGAATCTATATTAGCAGCGAAAAACTAGCTTGTAAACTTCTTGAGTTGCAAGTGTCTATACATATATCATTGTAAACGTTTATACTAAATTAAAATAACGTATTTATTTTGTTCTTTTTTACTATGTATGTATAAAAGACAAAGTAACGGTACGGGTGGTAAGCAAGCATATGGCCTGACTGATGTGAACCGATTACCGTAGCCATGTAAACGCTCGCAACATGAGATAGCGCTCACGCGCTGACACCCCCACTGCCAACGTCACAACTCCTGGTTCCTGGTGACCTCACTCACTCGCAAGACCACAACAACCCTCAAGGGAATTGTTACTTGGCTGCGATATTCTGTGAGGTGAAGGTCCTTCCCCATTTGGGCAGCTTTCACAAAAGACGCTATGCCCTACATCTATTTCGCCAGAGCCTCGTACAGGTGAGGTTGGCTTTGGCTCAAAGGTAGCTCTGAGCCACTTACGATGCAATATATATGCATAAGTAACTTAGCTTTTATTTTGATATATAGGAATTTGATATATAGAAAATATTATATTTAATTACATATTATTGTAATTAGGAGTATTATTATTATTTCAGACACGATTATATATTATTCATGAATAAATAAATAACAAAAAAAAGCACCCGACGTGGTATAAAAATCTATTGGTCACAATAGACTCGATACCATTTATTCTATCTCGCACTTCGTCGCTTAATCCAAACTTCTTTCTTTCCTAACTTGCATACATCAGCGTTGTTCTTTGCCTACTGGTGCGCATTATCCATTAATTTAATGATCCAGTAAGAGAAGCTCGATGGCGTCGTTGTAAATAACGCAAGTAAAGCAACGTCTACCTTAACCTGTCTTTAGATGTGTTTATTTATCTGGAGCTCTTATGTGCTTCGAAGGGGCACGTTAATCCGTCGGTCCCGGCTGTTGTCGTTAGATGACAGACGTTATGCCAAGTCAGTGGCCTTTTAGTGGCTTGAAAACATTGACCTCCGCCAACCCGCAGTTGAGCAGCGTGGTGGAGTATACTCTAAACACCTTCGATTGAGGGGAAACCCGTATCCCAGCAGTGGGATGAATGACGACGATGACGATGACGATCCACTATCTGCCCATTAAGAATCGTAGAAAGCATAAACACACTCTCAGTTATGTTTATCACAAGTTGGAGGGAGCAATTTATGTCTGTGATAATATTTTATCGTGAGTTAACTTCTCTATTGGATTTCCATATTCCATTGAGGAATTTATTACATTACTTTGTTCTTCAATTATCCGTTGACAATTAAAAAAATGCCCTTAGAATAACGAAGTGTACTTCAAGCCTATCTCTTAAAATAAAAATTTATGAGTTAAAAATAACCGTCCCAAATCGTTTTGGGTACAAAAGACCCATTAGATGTCAAGTCAGCTGCAAGATATTAATGCACTTTTTTATGAAAAGTACCAATTTCAGCTTCATTGATTTCAACCGACATAACAATATGATATAATAAAATGGTCATACTACATTTCAGGAGTTCTATGGGATAACGGATAACGCTCTACATCCCCAGGTATTAAGAGACTAGCCATTTTGTTATATCATTTAGTTTCAAAGTTGCATCAATAAACCTACGGTTACCTCTCTCTAATTAGTATTGGCATCCCGCACTAACGCATAGAGTAATGTCAGAGTACTATAGACGCATTTGTAGGCAGTCGCGGTCGCTCTGCGTCGCATTCTCGGGTTGGGTAAAATGTGCGCGGGAACGGATTTTTCGTATCTAAATTCATAAAGTGCTTGTGAAAATGAGTAACGGTAGCAGTGACGATAACAAATTGCTCAAGAAAACATCAAGAAATCCATCGACAAATAACGTGTCCAATCCATCTTCCCTGGAGTCATATGTAAGTGTTTTTTAAATTAAGATGACGCATTTATGAATTAAATATACCAAACTGATGATACCTATTATTTCATACGAAAAAACGTGCTGCTTCTACTTTTTTTTCAAAAAACTGCCTGGCATAAAAAAATCTTTAATCTATTTTAAAAGAAACTGCCTGGGCATACTACAGATGCTATACTGTCGCTACTTTTGAAAATAAGCTAAAGGCGCACTTACACACCTTACTCATGACGAGTGATAAGTCATAATTAGTATTTTATTGTTAAAAAGTTACTAAAATGTTATGCATAGCTTACTTGACTCCCAACAAGGCATAAAGGAATTCCTCTGTCCTGTGTGACTATAAAATACAAATCTCCGTTAAAGATAGTTTTTATGTTATAAAAGTGTAACGGCAACAAAATGAAGCTCATTACATGAAGAAATTGCTGAGAAAAATTCAGACCGCTGCTTTCAAATGGTCAAGGATTTGTCTTATCGTATTTTAAAAGTATTGATTTTTAATGCGACCTAACTTAACAAAGTAACTATTCTGCCTATCGCAAAAATCGCCTGGAGCTTTCGCGACATTGGCTCACTCGCATAGCTGCAGTCTTTGCAAAGTAGAGTGTTTCGTTGTATAAATGTTATCAGATAGTGATAAAATTTAAAGATATGAATAGCTAAGTGTACATTTTAATACGAAAAAAAACATTCATATAATCATTATCACGCAAGTTATTGGAAGTGAAGCCAATTTAGGTCAGTGGGTAGCTTTCGGGTTAAATTTACAAATGTTGAATAAGTAATTGTAGAGATATTTTTTTTTATACTACTTCTGGTGGCAGACAAGCATACGGCCCGCCTGATGTGAAGCGGTTACCGTAGCCAACGCAGCATCTCCTTCCTTTCTGGTTGACCTCACTCACTCGCAGGAACACAACAACCCTCAAGGAAATTGTTATTTGGCTGCCGTTTTCTGTGAGGTGGAGGTACATTCCCCAGTCGGGTAGCTTACAATTACGCTCCCTAGCTCTCTTTTCGCCAGAGCTTTGTTTGTCAATCAGCAGAGTGCACCGCATGCAGGTGACGTTGGCTTTAGTTCAAAGATGTTGATGAACCACATACACCCCGAAAAAATATCACTTACAATGTGGTTACAAAATATGAAAAAATAAACATTTTCGGTCGTCGGCCGCTACACAGCCAGAGTTTTGTTTTTTATAAAAAAACTAATATTGCTACTACTAATAAATTAAATTCTAAGCATAGTGGCAAAAAAAGATGTAGCAGTTATCATAAGCTATAAAAAAAACTATAAATTATATCACTTCCAATTTGCCAACTTTTTAGAACATGTTGAGGTAGATCAGTCATAAACACGAGATCTGGTCTAGGAATAAAAATAGTAGTCAAACGCCTTTGTAGGTATGGTGTTGTTGCTCTGGCAACCTTGTTCGCCAGTTGTAACGGTCGAGTCACACTGCCTAATGATTCATTTATTTCATTTTCATCATCAGCCTGTATCTATCAACTGCTGGATATAAGCCTTCCCCAATGCTTTCCACGAAATACGATCCTCCGCCTTCCTCATCCAGCCGCTTCCAGCCGCTTTCTTAAGGTCATCGGACCATCTAGAAGGAGAAACGTTGCGCTTTGGACTCCTTCTAGATGATCCTAATGATTAGGGTATCCAAATCAATCCAAACAGTAGAGTTTAAGTCATCATGCTCAGCCTGTAACTACCCACTGCTGGATAAGGTCATCCGTAATGCTTTCCAACAATACCGATTCTCCGCCTTTCAGCTGTATTTTGAGGTCATCGGACCATCTAGAGCAATGGTTCTTAACTTGTGGTCCGCGGACCACTAGTGCTCCGTGAGGGCACTTTAAGTGGTTCGTGAGCACTCTTATGGAATCGTCCTTCCTTGTTATCTTCCAGTTATATTTCTGACTGAAAATTTAACCCGAAACCAGCCAGTTAAGGCACTACATAATATCAAATTAATACCGATACAAAACAGATCCATCCAAATGATCCAATCATTAATAGGCCGAAATAATAACGAAGAAGAGTGACGTAGCGATGTAAACGTGTTTTCTATAACTTTTCTATACCTATCTCACCTCCAGCAAAGTTTTGGTGGTCCGGGACATTAAAAAAATATAAGAGAGAAGTAGGGCATGTAGAGAGTAGAGAACGTAAGTATTTACACCGCACAGAAGACCGCAGCCAAATAACAATATCCTTAAGTGAGGATTGTTGTGTTCTTGCGATTGAATGAGGTCACCAGATCCCACCACGCGTGTAACACTCGTTTATTGCCAGCGTCTATAGGCTACGGTAACCGCTTTATACCAGGCGGCGCGTATGCTTGTTGGACACCTATAGGTAAAAAGTAATAAAAGGTCACACTCATATTGTATGTTAATATTTATAGTAGGAAAATAGGGTGAATTGTTGTTGTACTTGACAATTATATTTTATGCTCGTCTACTTTTTTGCTTTAATAGGAGCTGACAGCGGCAGAAATAGTCTACGTGGACAACAAACAAACTCGTGGCAAATATGATCCTATGTATCCTGATGTTGAAGAGGTCCTGGGGTCCAGCCTGCCTTCACAGCAGAGCACCTTAGTCTGGAGAGATCTGAGCGTCCACATCAAGCTAAAAGATGGGAAGTTAAAACGCCTGGTCAATAGCGGTAAGGTTTAGTTACTGTGAAACAGTTGCTTTAGTAACAAGGAAAGATATATTAGACCAATTAATTATTGTAATTTCATAATATATATTTGTGAAAACTACTGAAAAGATATTTGTTTAGTGGTGTAATACTTAATAGGTAGATGGCGCCACACTGCGATTTCATCAATCAGATAAAAAATGCAAAATCTAACTTCTATCATATTAATAATTGGCGATCTACTACAGTACGTTTTCTACCACAACTGTGAAATTGTGGAATCAACTTCCCTCAGCTGTATTCCCAAATAAATACGAGTACGACATGGGAGCCTTGAAGAACAAAGTCAATTTTTCCCTTAAAAGGCTGGCAACGGATCGGCGACCTCTTGGTGTTGCTGATTTCTATGAGCGACTACTTTCCACCAGGTGACCCATATGCTAGTTAGCCCCCTCTCAATAAAAAAAAAATCGCCACTATCATAAACGTTTCTGGTAGCTTAGTTAAAAGCAGCGCTCGACCGGTTATCGAGTGGTCGTGGGTTCGAGTCCCACCTAGACGGAGAGGCCTAGGACGGGAGGGGAAGGCAAGTGCTTTATTATAACAGTATATTAAAATGCGTTATTATATTAAAATGCATTGTATTACATGTATATATAAACGAAACAGCGTGTATGTCTCGCTTTATGTATATTTTTTTTTACAGTTAGTGGTATTGCAAAACCTGGTACGTTGGTTGCACTTATGGGACCAAGGTAAGTTTCATACAATTGTATATTCGACATGATATATTAGGTTGGGGAAAAAGTCTTTTCGTATTTTATATGAAAATTCAAAACATTTTTTAATAAAGTTTATTTACATTTAACTAAAGTATGTAGGTGCCATTATGTTCGATAACTTTTTGTCATCTTGTAGGTAGAGACATGATCCCATTACTATAGAAATTTTGGGACTTCTGTTCAAAAAACCGCGACAAGTGGTTTTGGCAGTCTTCTCGTGATGTTAACCTGACATTGCCTCAAGAATTCTTAAGAGACCGAAACAGGTGGAAATCAGAAGGTGCAAGGTCAGGACTATACGGCGGATGCATTAACACCTCCCAGTCAAACTCTCTTAATTTTTGCTGAGTGGCTAAAGATGTGTGAGGTTTAGCGTTATCATGATGAAAAATCACACCCCTTCTATTAATTAATTCCGGCCGCTTTCTCTCAACTTTTTGCGTTAATCTCATCAATTGTTCACAGTAGAGTTCAGAATCGATAGTCCTGCCTGGCGGTAACAGCTCATAATGAATATCTTCCCTCCCAATCCCACCATATACACAGCATCACCTTGTTGCGGGTTAACCCGGGTTTCGCCAGAGTCTCTGAAGCCTGGCCGGTCTTTGACCACGACCTTTTTATGCGCCAAAACTGTTATGTGGTCAATTCCTAGTTCTTCAGCTACGTCGTAACTACTGATATGCCGATCTTGCTCCACTTTTTCAGAAATGGCATCCATTTTATCCGTAACAGGGCGACCAGAGCGACGTGCATCTTTGACATCAAAATTTCCGGATTGAAAACGCTTAAACCAAATTTGTGCTACTCTCACAGACACTGCACTAGGTCCATAATAATCACAAATTTTTTTCGCAGCTTGCGTTGAATTTTTACCTTTTTTGTAGTAAAATTTTAAAATGTATCGAATTTCTTCATTAGATTCACTCATCTTGACAGTAAAAAAAAACAAATGAAAATCACACATTTACCTAATTTGAATTTGGAATTATCTTTTTTAAAATTTAAACTTTTTATAGATATCAAAACCTGCTAGATACAAATGGTATAACCAAAGAGATTTTATTACAAGTTCATACATACTATAATGCGAAAAGACTTTTTCCCCGACCTATTATGATGATGATAGTCGATTTTATTAGGGCTGCCAACAAGAAACCCTTAATTTACCCATGCTTCATGCCCCATGCCCGTTTATCTGGTGGTGATGTCTTATTTTGCACTGGGTTCATAAATAATAGAATCCAAGGTGTACGACCCATTTGGATCTTTTGTGCTCTCCTTTATATTTTCTGTCACTGTCCTATCCAAAAACATGAGTAATATACTTTAGTACACTGCTTGGCGGAAAGGCCCTGCAAAGGTCATGCAAGGATATGCCTCGCCTAATATATCCATTCGCTTTCCAGCAAGAGACATACATTGACACAATGTATATCAGGGCTCGTTGGATTCCTCACAGGCCCCGCAGTTAGGGTTATCACCTAGTCTCAGATTATATATGTATAGGTGTACATTATCGTAAATAGTGACATAGTTCCTACCCATTTTTGTAAACATTTGTGCCAGTTTACGGTATCTGTGTCAATTGTTTCTTTAGAGTGCCGCATTCCGTTCATCACTCTCCGTTCAGCTTGATGCCTTGGTTTAGCATAATCGCATAATGCTGGTATTACTGTCCACCGTGAAAGACCTACAAAAGTTCGGGATTTCAGTTTAGTTATGTTTTGTCCCTGGTTATGTTAAAAAAGTTCTGCTCATAGGCGGTCTCATGTAAATTTCATTAAGTAGCTCCTAATCTTAAAATATTCGATAATCCTCCGGTGCTATGGAATAAACTAAAAGTTGTAAAATTTATTAAATTAAAAAGAGCTATTTCCCGGAAACCGATATTCACAATTCAAATTATGGTTATTTATTCTTAAGAGCGTCTACTTCAAGGAAGTTACTTTTTTTTTACGGGCTATTAGGATTATGGACCTATTTATTACTAATTCTGTGATAACTTCTGACCGTGCCTTGAACCTTTAGTTCTTCTCCTTATGTCTTGAATAAGGTTATATTCCTAACAGCTATGTCGACATATCAACATATTAAGTTAGCGTAAAATAACAGTATTACATTTCGTGGTAAACCGAGGCGATTGTAGAAAGTTGAGGTTTTCGTAGGTAATACCAGTATTCATCTGAATGAGTCTGTCACATCGCTTCACTTAACCACAGTATAAGTAATAGTACTACGTACAGTATGACCAATCCCTACTGCTCTCTAGTGTCGACGTCACCTCCCCTCTGGGACAAATCTGGAACCGTTTATATGGCGCCGCACGCATATACGTATATTCGCTCTGCACAGACGTCATTGTTTATGTAGTAGTAAACAACGCGACATTTGTATGGAGTGGCCGGGGTGTAGTTAAACGTAGCCATAATTTATGATATTACTTGAATTCATTTAGTAGATTACTTAGTTCCTGACACTAAGTGTCCTCTGCGCTTCATCAATATTTAATCTAAGCAACTGATGATATACAACATACATACTCTTACATGTACATCATACATACAGTACCTACATTTTTATTCGTAACTCAACAAGTAATATCATTCATGTTTGGGCTACAATCAACTGATAGCTGTATGCCTTACTTTTATAAATACAAAATTCTAACACTTCCGTCACTATACATTATGGAGATCGCATTATTTGTTAAGAACAATCCACATAAATTCCCAAAAATGTCAGATTATGGGACTAGAAGTCGACGTGATAATTATAGACTTTGTAACCATTCCGCCAAGACTGCGATGATGCAAAAGAATGTTTTATGTATGGCACCTAAAATATTTAATAAAATACCTAACTGTTTAAAGACGTTGAATAATAGTATGTTCAAAAACCACCTAAAGAAACTATTGACTGAAAAATGTTACTACTGTATTCGTGATTTTTTAGATGACAAATATTTGTGAATTAGTTATGTTACTTAATGACCTATTAGTATTTGACATGAAAACTATTTTTTGCGACATGTGCTCCTTTTTTCACTAAATTTGTACGCCGGCAAGGCAAAATATGAAGGACAATTTTATTATTACTTTAAACATCAGAACTGCATGCGATTGTATGTATATTACTCATATTTTATGCAAATAAATATATCTTTATCTTCTTTATCTTTATCTTTATCTTTGTGTTTACAAGCATCTCGACACCTTTCACTAACTTTGGCCCTCGGTTTTACCCCATTCCTAAATAATCATTATTTGTTATTTTTTTGTTATTTTTGTTTTTAGAACCTCGAATCTCCATTTGGCTATTTTTTGATTTAATGACAATTCGCTCTGCAGGGACGAAGTGTATTATTTATTTCTAAGTTTTAATTTTGTTTTTTACATTTTTTCTAGCGGAGCCGGAAAAACGACTTTGATGTCAGTCTTAGCTCACAGGAGTCCAGGTAAGAATCTTATAGAAAAGGCCTACCGAGGCCATATGAGGTAATTATAACATATGTTACTATTCTGAGGTCTGTTGGTTTAGGAAACCTGTTCCTAGAAATCTACACCTGACTATTGATTAATTTATGTATGGATTTATTACTATGTATGTTTTTGTCTCTTTATTTAATAATATTTCTCTAGACAACTTTATAGATATCATAATTTAACACTGTATAGAACAATAAGACATTCATTTTCAGATATTTTTGTACATGGAAATAGGAATTAAGTGTCCTGTGTTTTTGTAACATCTTTTATTAACTCTCTCTAACGGTAATTTGAAATTTGCAAACAATAATACCTAGTACATTATGGTACAAGTGTGTTATGTTGGTGATTACCGTTGAGGCGCCATTGAGAAACGAGCCTTTAGGCGACGGTCTAAAGAGAGCCGAGCACACGTGTATCATACGACGTTTTTCAACACACTTCTGAATAAAATAATACA
The DNA here is from genome assembly GCA_937001555.2 of Hypsopygia costalis. Classification (NCBI taxonomy): domain Eukaryota; kingdom Metazoa; phylum Arthropoda; class Insecta; order Lepidoptera; family Pyralidae; genus Hypsopygia; species Hypsopygia costalis. Next base: position 5,601,166 of record OW443330.2, read on the forward strand.
AAAAAAACTATAAAACGAGTTGTGAAAAAATTTTCGCAATGGCGGGAAAAAAATAATCGGTTTTCCTATGCTATATATCTAACATGTCGATCGGCCATAGACTTGTTCATTAAATGTTCTACATATACTGTGAACATGTGCACTCGCATGCTCGATCTGCAAATGGATTTATAAGTAAGAAATGCAGCTGTTAAATTAACTCCATGGTTTTATTTTAAATATTTTTATCATCTATGTCATGAGATTAGATAAAGTAGTGTATGAAACTGCACATACTCATACTCGTGTAGCAGCTAATAGGCTTGTATCCCATTTTGTTATTTAAAGATGTCACAATCACAATAATAGTAATAAGTAATTATTACAACTGGAATGTAAATATTAGGGATGTTAATATGATCAGTTGAAAAAAATTATGTAAATTTAAATTTTTATGTAATTTTAAAATTTTGTTAAATATTTATGCAGCTGTTTAATTTTCTGGTGGTTGGTAAAGTACTATATCAGTAAAACATGGACATATTAAAAAGAAAAATTTGCAGTGTAATAAATAAATGGGCAGTAAAATGATGAAATGGGCAGTTAGATAAATAGTTCGACAGTTCACGGTGAGCTTGTAACACCCTGATCATCACTTGATTGATATAAGAGAGGCAATCTGCCGTTAAAAGGAGAGGGACTTAAGGGTTGGTTGTTGACTTGTTTTATTTGACTCCCGCATTAAATTAGAATGAAAGCTTTTCCTTTCATAGTATATGTAGGTAATGTTTAAAATTTAAATAGAACTCAAGCCGTAACTCCTAATGCCTCCTCATTTTAAGAATTGCTTACAATGAGATTTCTTAATCGGATCCGACTAATCCGATTTGTTAACGGGCCACTAATAACTGCCCATTCGGTCATATTGCTGCACAGTATTTATTTCTTAATTCAGAATCATTTCTGTTCAGCTTTTACTGTTTTTTTTATACCACGAAGGTGAAAAACAAGCATACGCCCCGCCTGATGGAAAGCAGTTACCGTAGCATATGAACGCGTGTAATACCAGAAGCATCACATGCGCGTTGCCGACCCTGATGATGTTGAACTTGTTAACAAACATGCATTCTGTAATTTTTAACTTACCAAATCTACATTATAGAATTTCCGCTTTAAATCTATGCCTATTTATTATATTATTGGCAGTTTCTAGCCATCTAGTAAAATATTGAAGACTAGCGGCCCGGTACGTGCTTCGCTACGTATAAAGTGAAATAATAAAAAAAAATTATTGGAACACCAAATTCATTTATTCAAACAAAAAAATATTTTATTAATTGCTAGCTATTTTAAAACTTAATCCAAAACATTTGGATAAACAAAATTTTTTGTTTTTCCATGGTTTGACAATACTATAATAACTAAAAAATAATTTAAAATTTTTCATTTAACCTTTCAAAACGTACATACACTTTAGATTTAGTTACTAGTATTGTCAAACCATGCTTAGGCATGGTTTGTCGACGAATCCTTCTTTGGTGAAAGATTCTGTCGTCGAGTCACTCATGAATCAATCGTTCTGTCGGCCAAAAGTTCGTAGTGGAAAGGTTCTGTCGTCGATTCGCCCGTGAATGAATAGTTCTGTCGGCAAATCGTTCGTAGTTAAAAGGTTATGTCGTTGAACTACTCATAAACGAAACATTCTGTCGGAGGCTCATTCGGTGGAGAAATGTTTGTCGGAGTTAAGTTTCAGAATCAACATAAAGTCGAAGCACGTCCAAAATGAAATGACCGCATGAATAACATAACAACATGCCTGTACTGTCAACACTGAAAAAAGTTTCAATTTGACAGCACAATCCCCATCTGAAAAAAGTTTCAATTTGACTGCAAAACCCCCATTAATGATCCGCCATTTATTGAATTCAATTGTTACAAAAAATGTGATAAATGAAGAACCGCTCCACCGATTTTGTGCAAACTTCACCTAAACCATCTACTAAATAGTCCGAATAAACCCTAAACATTTGGTTTGGATAGGTGAGCCCGTCCTTGAGTTATAAAATTACAACGAAAAGTGGCATTGATTTTTATATATATAGATTAGTTTCGGTTGTAGTTTTTCTGATATTACTCTGATATTCATGATTCATGTGCAGATAATTTTATAATATACTTTTTAACAGCGGGTACAGTGATCGATGGAGAGATTGCTATGAACGGATTACCTATCGGAGACTTCATGCATCAAGAGAGTGGGTACATGCATCAGGACGACCTCTTTGTCGACAATCTCACTGTTATCGAGCACCTCACTATCATGGTAAGAATAAAACAGTCCCTGAAGGCCAATTCTCGTAATTATTTGAATATCGCAAAATGAATCGTGATTGAATTGTGAATTTACTGAAAATAAACTTACTTTCGTTAATTAAATTTCAATTCTTGCAGTTGGCAAAATAACATTCAATAGTTTGTTTTGTATTCGGTCATATTTCAATACAATTTCACTTAAATTAAACTTTGAATTGTCATATTGTGATACGAGAATACCAAATTTGATATTTATGAGATCGAGACTGGATTGGAACTGAATTTTGACTACATTTTAATTACGAGTATTGCCCCTCTGATGTTCAATACAGTCGACCACGAAAATGGTCTATCTGTTTTGACAAAACTTCCTAAAATCGTAAATATTGCTAAGGTTGATCTTTTATTATAATTGAGAGCGGATATAGACCTTCTTAATTAAAAAAAAAAACAAATGTCAATGGCAGGTCGTAGGCTTCTATTTTCATTTATTTTATTTAAAAACTTTATTGATCACAAAATATATAACGCCAAAAGCATTCTCTACCAGTCAACCTTTAATATATATACTTATTACTATTATACCTTCAATAAATAGTATTTTTAATTACATACTACAAAAATAAAACTGCCTGCCGGAGATATCTTACGGCTATGTACTATTGCAGTACATATATTATATTCGTCTATTTTACTGTACAGAATATCTTCTGTGAGAGTTTTTTTTTCTAAAAGAAACTAATAATATGCTGCCGGCTTTATAAAATGTATGACATTTCCACAGGCACGTTTAAGAATGGACCGGAGCACAACGTCACTTATGCGCAAGAGGCGAGTCAACCAGCTACTCAGACAATTGGCGTTGTATGGTTCTAGATATACTAGGATCGGAGGTCTGGATGGACGGAAAACGCTGTCTGGAGGCGAGAGAAAAAGGCTGGCGTTTGCTACAGAGGTAAATTAAAGAAATCAAATATCTATAGTAAACTATTTTTAAGTTTTGAGTTAATAAAGTTTTATGTTTACCTAGCTGTACTTTCAAAGTGTGATTTTATATATAAAAAAAGTATTAATAAGGGTTCCGTGTTCCGTATGCAAGAAACATATAATAATTGCAAATCTAATAAACCGCTGCCCGTAGGCAAAGTTCCCGATATGCTGGCTTTATCAACATATTTGTATTCATTTTCTTATTACTGAAGACGGCATTTTTACCTACATATTTCTATCTTCGAATATATCATACATACATGTACATATAGATACAGATTTCAATCAATTGTCATAAACGTCCTTGATTTAAAAAAGCAAAAAACATGTCGGGGTTTTAGATTTTTCTTTCAGTTATAAATGTTTATATGTTATGGTCAATGTAATAAATTAGTTGTTATTCATACTGACCGATATTTGGTCAATGTAAGAAAACATGTTTTGGCTAACCAAAACATCTAAATTTGAGTTGATTTTTGGTTTGGTTAGGGTTTTCTTGTGCCCTGTTATCGGAAATAGACGGTCCGCGAAGCGGAGCTCCGTCAACCTAGATGATGAATGATGTGGTGCCAAGTAAGCTTAATTATTAATTTTAGACAATTTATTACATTGGCAGGCCATTATAAATAATTACCAATTTATTACATTGACTGTAACATTAATATTTTCTAATATATAAAAAATAATAAGTTAGGTAATTTACATAAGAAGTGAAAAGCAATAATGTAATATTAACAGTTTTTTTCCAGTTATTTCTATGAAGTAGAAAAGAAAGACGAAAATGAAGTATTCTAATCAATACCGTTTTTAGCTTTTAACAGACCCCGCACTACTTTTTTGTGACGAACCGACAACAGGATTAGACTCGTCATCAGCACAGAAACTGATGAATTTGCTCCGCAACAGCTCCGTTCAGGGGAAGACAATAATTTGTACCATACACCAACCGTCTTCCGAGCTGATGGCGTTGTTTGACAAGCTCGTGTTGTTAGCCGAAGGAAGAGTCGCTTTCGCTGGTGACGCTTCAGCAGCTCTTAACTTCTTCGAAAGGTAAATCTTTAGTTTTAAATTGTATAACCCAATTCTCATAATTATTATCGCAGAATGAAAGTTAACCGAACGGGGATTGAATTATGAATTATTTGATTGAAAATTATAAACTTGGTTTCATTACCAATTTTTTTTATATGACAGGGGGCAAACGAGCATGTGGGTGACCTGATGGAAAGCAATCACCACCACCCATGGAGATTAGCAACACCAAGGGGTCTCCGATCCGTTGCCAGTCTATACTCCTTCCCTTCGTTCTTTCTGGTCACAACTACCCTCAAGAGAATTGTTATTTGGCTGTGGTATTCTGTGAGGTGGAGATACTTCCCTAGTCCGGCAAAATAAAAAATATGCTTCGCCCTACCTCTCTTTTCGCCAGAACCTCGTTTTTCAGTCAGCATGGTGCACCACGTACCGGTGAGGTTGGGTTTGGTACAGAGATGTTGATAAACTACTTACACCCCAAATTTTTGTAGCGAGCAGGAAAACGTTCTTAGTTTGTTTAATTTTGACCACATTTTGATATATCGACGGCGAAGTGTCAATACCTCCTATCTAACATTTTTCGAGAAATTGGCTTTTTTTATGCCAGTCACTCTAAAATCAATTTCTATTTTATATTTCAAATATATTTATATTTCATTGAAACTTTAGCGTTCCATATTTGTATATTTACCATACAAATGAATTTATTATTTTTAAAGTTTTCAGGAAACTAAATGTTTTTTTTTACTTTCTGTGAAATTTTGTCTGTGTTAGTTAGAAAATATTGGCACTTCGCCGTCGATATTCTCGTATAATGAGAGATACCAATTATAAAATTTATGACATTCGGATTAATCAATCAGTCAAAATCTTAGTCTTATGTGGATGAATCGACGTTTGTCAGATTTTAACGGGCCATCTAGAAGACGGCATCACACGCAGGGTCACCCCACACGCGACTTCCACTCTGAAATCTTCCTGACTAATCTGCCATCATTACTCGGCAGACGTGGCTGACTTACTGCCACTTCATACTTGATCGAAGACTTCATATTGCTAATTCCGAAGGCAAGTTTAAGTAATTGGCAAATTTAAAACAAATATATTATATGGTAAACCAGATGGTTTACCATATAATATATTTGTTTTAAAGTAGCCAATTACTATACAGATGTATAGTACCTAATAATATAATAATAATAATAATATAATAAAATAATAATATCTAAATAAACTAAGCAATAATACTGCTCAATAAGATAATCGAAAAAATACTTAAATCAGCGCTCAGTGACACTCACGTCACAACTCACGTGCCCGAACATGGGTCACGCGCCTAGGCACAATATTTTTTTTTAATAAACAGTTTAAATGCTGTGACATTCTGGAGCCAGTCTCAAAAGAAATTCGTAAAAATGCCATCACAATGCTAAAGGGTGCGGGGCCTAGTGTTGTATTGGACATTCATAAGTCTGAGTCGAGTAAGCACGACTCGCCAAAGCACGGACTCAAGTCGAATAAGAACTTGAGTCGCAAAACTAACTCCAGTTCGAGTACCAAACTCAAAACAACTTCTACTCAACAAACTCTCCAGTACAACAAGTTATTTAGTTTAGTTATACAAAGCATTACAATCATTCAAAAGTTTATTTGATATTAATGATATGTACACTACAAATTACAATATTTGTTATTAACTATAAAATAAGCAATTATGATTTTCTAAACTCCATGATTGATTTGTATAGCGACGCAGTAGACTTCAGTTAGGAATTACATTTTATTTATTACATTTAATACAAGTTACCCCTAGGAACCCGCTGCATATTTTTGGGATGAAAAGTATCCTATATCCCAATTTTGGTTATAAACTATCTGTTCTATCATCCAAATCCGTTCTTAAGTTATTAGTAACATTAGTACGATAATTAGTATAATCATCATCATCATCAGGTAATTTTAGTCTCCACTACAGGAGCACGACCCTCTCTCGTCCGTCCAAAAGACAGAGGGAGGTTTTGGCCTACACTCCCCACGTTGGCCAGACGTGTTGGGAGTATATTAGTATAATACTTAAGTTTTATTTTATTTTATACTACGTCGGGTGACAGACAAGCATACGGCCCGCCTGATGTGAAGTGGTTATCGTAGCCATATTAACGCTCGCAATATTAAAAATATTACTCGCGCGCCGGCACCCCCGCTGTAGAAGTGTTACTGGAATGTGACGTCTGCATTACAACAGCCTAAATCCTGATGTGCTACCAGCCTAACATACATTTACTCGATCTCGACTCGAGTCCATAATCAGACTCGAGCACAAAATAGACTCCAGCACTTATACCGAACTCGAGTCTATTACGGGAGCTTGAGCATAACTAAGAAATCGAACAGTGGAGTCTCTATATATGAGTCGAGTCTTGTGTTTACAGTCAAGTCTTGTGTTTACAGTCGAGTCAGTATTTTCAGACTCCCGGACTCGAGTTTTTTACAACACTATGCAGGGCTCTACCTACGTAGATGTTTTACGGCACTTGGAAAGTTAATAAAACTAAATACAACAGGAACAAACCAGACGGTCGTTAGTAATTTTTATATCGGTCCCAAAGCAGCTCTATTAAGGTTATCTAATTGTTATCTAGCGTAACTTTGGATAGGACCGATATATTCTAAAAAGTACAGGATAAAATAAATTGTCTCCAAGCCACCATCTATCCGACATTAATGTCATTGCTATTTTATTAACTATAGTTTTCATAAATGCTGTAAATCGGTGAGAGATAGATTATCAGCTGCTGATACAGATTTGTATGGCCTTTATTGATTTTGAAAAGGCTTTGGATACATGGACCGTGCTGCAGGCACTTCAACGTTGTCAGGTGGATTATAGATATGTCGCGGTAATTCAGTCCATTTATAGGAAATGTATATAATATATATGTACTGTGTCCATAAATCCAATATGCCTCAACACCTAAAATAAAAAAAACTTTCAACCACTTCCGACTCTTTTCGGTTTCATACCGACTCTGTCATGGGGAGGATATAGATAAACGTGGCATAATGAATAATGGAGAGGGCGATTCTCGGGCGATTCGAGATAAGATTTTGAATTTTTATCCTCTTTTATTTATGTAAAAAAATACGGCAAGAATTCCACCGGTTTTAGAGTTTACTCGTATTTTGATTTTGAATTTTCATTCGCTTTTATTTTGAACAATAAAAAAGAAATAGTACATTAGACTTCAGAATTTCCGCCTCTATTAAAATTAATCTAATTTATTTTGATTTCGCATTCCCATCGTCTTTTTAAACATAATGCTAACATATAAATGATTCAATATTAGTTGATGCGATACATTGTCTGATCATTCAAACGACCTTACTCGACATTGGTGTCCTCAATAGGACTTCCTCGGAGTTCGAGATGCATTATTAAGGGCTTCGTACAGATGGATTACTCAATAGAAATTTGCAGATCGTAGATGGAATCGAAATAGAAATTTAAGTTATTTATAATATATTAGTTTATTACGAAGGCCAAAGAAGATCTAATATGACTAAATTGTATTCGTAATAATGCTGCGTTAGAGCAGTCTAAATTATGGCAGCCCTCATTAGGTTTTACCTACAGAAAAGGTACTTAAATGCCTTTAGAGTATCAAGTTGTTTGTGTGTAATAAAACATTTATCTACAAAACGGTTTGACCTATTCAGTTATGTTATGATTTACTTTACTTTATAGGATTTGTGATCAATTATTAGATACGCGGTATTATTATTATTTTATACTATATCGGGAGGCAGACAAGAATAAGGCCCGCCTGATGTGCAGCGGTTACCATAGCCATAGATAGTTCAGTAGAGCTAAACGCTCGCAACGTGAACTATCGCTCGCGTGCCGCCACCCCCGCTGCCAACGCAGCTACCCCTTCCTTCTTAATGACCTCACTCACTCACAGGAAGAACCCTCAAGGGAATTGTTATTTGGCGGTACTTCCCCAGTCGGGCAGCTTCCAATTACTGTCGCCCTACCTCTCTTTCGCCAGAGCCTCGTTAGCTAGCCAGTAGGGCGCACCGCGTGGTGCACCTTCCTGGCTGACTTTGTCTCAAAGATAGTGGTGAGCCACTTACACTCTAATACTTTAACAACAATACTTCAACTAATAAATATTATATCTTATTTGTTAACAGCCTGGGCTACCACTGTCCATTAACATACAACCCGACTGACTACTTCATCAAAGTTCTGGCACTAACACCAGGGTCTGAAGCGGCATCTAGGCAAGCTATCAAGAGCATATGCGACCGTTTTGCAGTTAGTGATGCAGCTAAGGAGTTGGATATGGAGATTCACCTGGAGTTCCATCTTATGGACCACGAAGATGAGGTATGAGATTTATTACAATATGAGTGGAAAACGTAGGTCGATGCTTTTCTAGATGGACTGGCAATCCGGTGAAGATTATTATTAGGTATATTTTCTTTAGACACTTATCTCACCGGCAGCGAGCAAGCGACCAGCTATCAACTACATATTTTCTCGCTGAAGAATACGATTTATGTATGTATATGAATAGGTTTGTAACACTGCGTGTGTTTTTATTTTACAGAATACAAAAAGGAACAAACTTGCCGCGTTTAAACCTCCGTTCTTCTTCACAAAAATCATGTGGCTAGTGTATCGGTACTCGATGATTATCATCAGAGATCCTCGAGTGCAGTTTATAAGGATCATACAGAAATTGGTAAGCTATAATAAATCTATCGTCATATTCACTGCTGTTCCTTCTAGGTGTATGTCTATAGATGCTTTGCTTTGCCTTCGGCAGGACATTTATCCTCACATATTTTACATAAAGTAGAAATATATAAGTATATTTTACATATATATAATAAAGAACCGGTGGATTGGAGAAAGAATATCCATAGATCCACCAGTGGATTGAACAGTAAGATATTGTCCACAAATATGTCCAAATATTTGGCATCGGTGGAGCTTCGTCGGTGAATCTTAGTGGAACGAGAGGTTTTAAGTTTCATTAGTGCAGTCAAATTTTCTAATTAAACTTACCATACCTACTTCGAGTACCCGCCAAGGTTTTGCGAAACTTCTTCAAGAAAGACCTGAATATTCAATGTGACTATTTACCATCATATTTTTACTTATTTTTCCAGGCTATCGCCCTAACAGCAGGACTATGCTTCCTCGGCACAGCTCATCTAACGCAGTCGGGAGTGCAAGACGTGCAGGGAGCGCTCTTCATCATCATAGCTGAGAATACCTTCAGCCCCATGTACTCAGTTCTTCATATGTTCCCTGAGGAATTTCCACTTTTCAATCGTGAACTGAAAGCTGGACTTTACTCCACGCCTTTATATTATATAGCAAGGATGATTGCTTTGGTTAGTAGATTAAGATCTTTTATATACACTTCTGGACACATCTATTGGCCCACCTTGCATTTTCAGTTTCGTTTGATCCTAGCTAAAATGTTATATTAGGTCGAGCAAAAAGTTTTTATGCAGTTTTGAACCTGGCACATTCATAATTTCATTCAATAGTCTTTTTTTGAATTTCGGACACAGAATTTAAAGAAACAAATGACAATTTGGAGCCTGTTCGTTGATATCCAACAATCGAATACTAAGAAAACTTGATTTTATTGGTTTACTTGGATTGAAATTCTTGAAAGTGTGATTTTTCTCTTTGGTTTTGCAACAAACATTACTTATTCTTAACATTAAAGTGAGGTTCTATCAATAATCTATGGATACTTCGCCTGAAGTCGCCGCCCAAGCTGTGGCACTTATCCAGGCCGGACACAGCCAAAGAAATGTGAGTGCTCAACTTAATTTAAGTCGATCTGCGGTCCGAAATGTTTATCGGAGGTACCTAGAGACTGGCGGCTTTGTTCGTCGCCAAGGAAGGCCACGATTTCGGGTCACAACTGAAAGGCAGGACCGATTCATCGTGACGACCAGCTTGAGAAATCGTCACCTTACCTCCATTGAGATACAAAACCAACTTCGTGACTTCCACGGAGTATCTGTGAGCGCTCGAACTGTTCGAAGAAGGTTAAAAGAACGCGATATGGTACCACACAAGCCAGCTAATGGCCCCAAACTAACGCGAGCCCACCGAACAGCGCGCCTTCATTTCGCGCGCACTCATTTATATTGAACTCAGCAGCATTGGAGCCGTGTACTCTTTTCTGATGAGTCTAAAATTGTGTTACATGGCAATGATGGAAGGAAGAAGGTCTACCGACGTAAGGGAGAGCGTTTCGCACAATGCTGCTTTGAAGAGAGGATTGCTTATGGCGGTGGCTCATGGACTGTCTGGGGCGGTATATCCGCGAGCGGCAAAACTCAACTTGAGGTTGTCACGGGACCACGGCTGCCAACATTAAATGCTAAAAGGTACATTCGTGAGTGCTTAGAACCTCACGTGATGCCATACGCGGACTATGTGGGCCCAAATTTCCTTTTTATGCATGATAATGCAAGAGCCCATACGGCCGGCATCGTCAGGGAATATCTTCGGGATGTGAACATCACAGTTATGGACTGGCCAGCAAGAAGCCCAGACATGAACCCCATTGAGCACATGTGGGACGAGCTAAAAAGACGTGTTAGGGCTCGTCAGCCAGTTGCCCAGACGATGCAGGAGTTGAAAACTGCCATAGAAGAGGAATGGGGGAGGATCCCTCAAAATTTCATAGAGCGGTTGATAAACTCTATGCCTAATCGTATGAGAGCTGTGGTAGATGCCCATGGAGGCAACACGCGTTATTAAATTAAACTTTTATTTGATAAAAAATGTTTTTTGTTCAAAAATCAACTGCCTTAATCAAGGCGCATACCCGACTTGTTAGGCGTAGCTCCATGACGTGTGGTGTTCTGAATTCAAATTTAAAACAATATGATCGAAAAAGATGGTAAAATGTATCAGGTTTAAAACTGCATCAATAGTTTTTGTTCAATCTAGCAATCATATTTCGGTAGGGGCCATCGAAACCTAAACTCTAAGGTGGGCCAATAGATGTGTCCAGAAGTGTATATATATTTATTTTATAGATATATTTTACATTACACTTTTAAATATGATGTGTATCTTACACATCATATTTAAAAATGTAAAATAAAAATACGTTTATAGCTTGACTTTCGTATCTGTACTTATGTGCCTTCTTAGTTAAGAAAGTTTAACTACTTATGCATAATTTTAGCAAAGTGAATGGGTATGCGTACCGCTCGCCCGATGTGAAGCGGTTACACAAATTACACATATTCTTTATTGCCATATTTTTTTTATAAATACTGCCTAAAGTGAGAAAATGGCAACTCTTAAGGTCTAGAATTCTAGATTAATACTTATGTCGGTATACTATTTACCGAAAACCACGAAGCCCCTAATTAGGTGGTCTATGGCCATGCGTTTATGTAACTTGTGAGCAGTACAGCAACGCGGATATGATGGGCGTGTGAAAATGATAGAGAATGCTAGAATTTCCGTATTTGAAAGTTTTATCTGTCTTTATTTCAGTTTCCTGGCTTGGTGATAGAACCGACATTGTTCACGCTGGTGGTCTACTGGATAGCTGGTCTTCGCGCCACTGTGTACGCCTGTGGACTGACCGTCTTCCTCTCAATAATGGTGCTCAATGTGGCGATTGCTTGCGGTATGTAATATAACTTTGACGGAGGGAATAAAGTGGTGGTGACTATTCCTTCCGTCTATTAAGACCCACAGTCTTAACTCACAAACCACATGCTCGTTTGTCCCCCTCTCATAACAGACTTAAGAGTACGAAAGTAGCCTGCATGCTGGTGAAAGCAGAGTAAGACCTGCTAATGTTCCGCTTGCTTGCTCGGTTGGTTTACCGAGTGCAAAAGCGGAGCAGGTCGTTCTGTCTGGTTGGTTTACTGGATGGGAGACTCGCAATCCTGTGATATAACCGGAAGGTTTGCACACAGGGGCGCACTAGCTATTAGGTATAGGGTACGTGTCCCCATGTCATGTAAAAAAAAATGCACTTTACCAGGTACTTATACTCGTATATGCAGGCAACGGATCGAAGAACCCTAGGTGTTGCTGATTTCTATGGGAGCCGGTGATTCCTTCCATTAGGTGACCCACATACTCGAGAGGGGGTTCTCATATAATAAAAAAATATTATAGTATATAGGACAAGATTTTTACGCCTTATTTTAACTATGTATATTTTTACAGGTTCGTTCTTCTCTTGCGCCTTTGGTTCGATGCCGGTTGCAATTGCCTATCTGGTCCCCTTCGACTACGCGCTCATGATGACTTCCGGCCTTTTTGTTAGATTAAGGTAACTTTCTAAACCTATCTTGAGATGATTGAAGCATACGTCTAATTACCGTTTTCACCTGTGACGAAAGTCGTGCTGCCTGATTGACAACATTTATTCATCATTATTATTTATTGAAGGTCATTTTACATCAAGTGCAATAGGAAAATGTCAAAACAATACCATCAAAGAAGCCGCCAGCTTACACGTATAACGTATTCATATTTTTTTTTCGTTTGTAATTAACAGAAAGTTTTCTAGTGTGTTTTTTTAATTCTAAATGCCTAAATTATATTTTCAGTATAAGGTATGGTATACGCATATTGTATTTTTGAGGAATAATTTGTATTTGATTAATGCATGAGTTTTAAAATGTTACATATTTTTTTTCCGTTAATACTTAGTCAATTAGAACGCGTTCCTAAAGGGAGCTAACTATAAATTTGACGGCACATTGGGAACGCTCCCTAATTTACATAATAGTTAGCTCATAGCTCTTATCGCGAACGTTTCCTAATTTACAATATTAGCTAAAAATGTGCTAATTTTGTAGTTCAAAAAAGATACAAAAGGATATACTGCCCCCTTACCACCATCTCTTAAAGCGATTCAATAACTGAATAGAATACTTATTCATACCAATGAATAAGCGACTCTATTCCATTTGAAATAGAGTCGGTTATTCATTGGTATGAATAAGCATTCTATTCAGTTATTGAATCGCAATAAGAGATGGTGGTAGGGGGCTGAAATGGTATCTTAATAGTTTGCCGGCTCTTGGCACTAAACAAGCATATGGTTCGTCTGATGTAATGCGGTTACCGCAGTCATGTAACGCTCGTAGTACAACGTATGTTGCTCGCGTGCTGGCACCCATGCATGCCGTTCTTATGAGCTATGAGAGTTGAAATCGAGCTGCAACTGTCAAGGATGATGTGCAATAAGCGGTACCGCACCCTGGCCACTGCATACAAATGTCGCGTCGGTAACTACTACATTCACAAAGACGTCAGTACAGAGCGTGAATGAACGTGTGTGCGTGCGGCGCCAAACGAACTATTCCAGATTCGTCTCAGATGGGAGATGAGTACGACACGAGAGTGCGGCAGGGAGTGGTCATACTGTACGTAGTACTATTACGTATACTGTGCGGTACTACAAAATAGCTTATAGTTAGCTAATAGCTCGCAATGGAACATTAGATTAAACATAGACAATTAAAAATATATTTTTTTACTAGCTCCATACCACGATATGTATCCTGGATCCGCCACCTTTCCTGGCTGATGTACTCCAATGAGGCCATGAGCATCCTACAGTGGGATGGAGTACAGAATATAAGTAAGTTTACATACCAGTAGTAGGTAACAAGCGCTCATAGGCTGCGATGACTGCTTACAATCAGGCAGGTTGTATGATTGTTTGCAACATTAGAGATATAATAAACCTATCTACGTAATGTATGTAACCACATGGGCTGTAATGTATGTAACCAACGAAAGGCATGCAATATGAGTAGGGTTGCCATCCGTCCAGGTTTCCCCGCATTTCTAAAATTAGTCTGTAGGGCGTCTGGGGAGCGTCTGGGTTTCATTTGTAGCCCAAGGTTTTCATACTTCTTGTACTGGTTGCTAATGTTTAGAGATGGCAACCCTAAATATGAGTATAGCACTGAAGGCCAATTCTCGTAATTTTTCTACGAACGCAGATTGAAAGTTGACCGAATCGAGATTGAATTGTGAATTGACTAAAATTATATACTTGATTTCATTAATTAATTATTATCAATTCTTGTTGTTGGCAAAGTAATATTATTAGTTTGTTTAATTTTCACTCATTAATTTGTTATAAGTTCCCAATTTATCAATTTGGTTCGATAAATTGTGAGACGATTCCGCAAGCACACTCGACCACATTTAGACTTGTAATTTTTCAAATTACGCAAGTAGTAATCAAAGATACATTTGCAAGTTTATCATAAGTTAATTACGTAAGTTACTTACGCGAGTAAAACTTACAATTGTAAGGCGTTACTTATGTAAATTTTACGGTAGCAACTTACAAATGTAAATGCGGCCATAAATAATTGATATTATACTTACGTCACAGCTTACGTTGTTGAGATAACGTCTTGTTAATCGCTGAACGCCGGCTGCACGCACGAAAAACCTTGACTCGTTGTCACGTTCTGCCTGAGTCGAGCGTGCAAGCGAGAGCGCGGAACAAGTTACCTCTCTGCTATTCCACCGGCCGATGTTTTCTTATGACATTATCACGTAAAATTATCGTCCATAAACCGACTTTACAGGCAACCAATTTTTTTTTCAACAGCATGTGTCCAGACTACACCTGGGGCGCCCTGTCTAAGCACTGGTGAAGAAGTATTGGAGCGGTATGACTTCCACAGCGATGATCTATGGTCTGACGTCATCGCTCTCTCCATCCTGTACCTGGCGTTCCACCTACTGGCTTTACTGGCCTTGCGGCATAGAACTAGAAGAAAATAAATATTAATAAAATAAAAAGCTTATTTTGATAAATCTTACAGTGTGAACGATCTTTTTTTAAGTTGTCAAAAAATGTATACATTTTGTTTTATTTTAATAAGTACTGCCAGATTTTTATACATACTAGATCTTTAATAGGTATTGAGTTAGATGTATTTCTTATTAAATTTCAAAGAAACTAAAACGTTCTTCACATCGTAAGACTAAGAAATGTCGCATGAAAATATATTTGTTAAATATTTCATAAGACAAATTATGGTGTCTCTGTATTTTTAAATAATATAAATAAATCAAGGGTGCTGCAAAAGTGGCGCCTCTTTAGACAAAAGTCGTATCGCAAAAATATGAAAAAATCCTATGTTCAGTTTGGTACTAAGATTAAGTATTTGTGAAATAGGTATAAAGACGTTAAAATACTTAATTGTCATAGTAAAAAACTGAAATTAGTTCTTTTTGATATTAAGTATCATCAAACTATCAAAACATATGTTCAGTTTTCAAAAAAAATTTATAGTTGCGTAGAAGACAAAATTTATCTTCTACTCAAAGACTTCTATTATAATAATAGAAGTCTTTTCTTCTACTACGCAACGATACGTTTTTGCCTAAAGAAGCGCGGGGTTTCGCAGCCGATATCGCCCTAAATAGTTACACTTACTTCTGTGAATTTGTACCACTTGGTGCGTTTAGTGCAAATGCATGCTTGTACGTTCTGTGTCTCAGAACAATAACTAGTTCTGAGGTTCTGTGTATAAGCAGTCACAAATTCGTTGCTGAGAGGACTTGAAACAGAAACAAATAGAGTCGTTGCTGTCCATTAGATACTAATATTTTCTATTATAGAGGGCGAAGCCGGGGTTCACTAATAAAATGTATCATATTGCGCAATGTAAATAAAAAATAGCAGATGAAATAAGTCGTGTTTATTATTACAATGGGGTGTAAGTGGTTCCTCAACATCTATGAACCAAAGCCAACTTCACCTGCACGCGGTGCACCCTGCTGACTGACAAACGAAGCTCTGGCGAAAAGAGAGGTAGGGAGCGTAATTGTAAGCTACCCGACTGGGGAATGTACCTCCACCTCACAGAATACCGCAGCCAAATAACAATTCCCTTGAGGGTTGTTGTGTTCCTGCGAGTGAGTGAGGTCACCAGAAATGATGGAGATGCTGCGTTGGCAGCGGGGGTGGCGGCGCGCGAGCGATATTTTATGTTGCGAGCGTTAATATGGCTACGGTAACCGCTTCACATCAGGCGGGCCGTATGCTTGTCTGCCACCCGACGTAGTATAAAAAAAAAAAAAAAAAAAAAAATTCAATGTCGTTTCAAACAAACTTCGATTTTTTTACACTAACGAGCATGTGAGTCTCGTGATGGTAAGCCATCACCACAGCCTCATGGAAATCAGTAACACCAAATGTTACTGATCCGTTGCCAGCCTATTTTAGAAAAATCAATGGTTCAATTCAATTCAATTCTTCTTCATGGCGATCTTGGTGTTCCCGCCAATGACAATACTATTTATTTTATTAGGTTGGGGAAAAAGTCTTTTCGTATTTTATATGAAAATTCAAAACATTTTTTAATAAAGTTTATTTACATTTAACTAAAGTATGTAGGTGCCATATTGTTCGATAACTTTTTGCCATCTTGTAGGTAGAGACATGATCCCATTACTATAGAAATTTTGGGACTTCTGTTCAAAAAACCGGGACAAGTGGTTTTGGCAGTCTTCTCGTGATGTTAACCTGACATTGCCTAAAGAATTCTGAAGAGACCGAAACAGATAGAAATCAGAAGGTGCAAGGTCAGGACTATACGGCGGATGCATTAACACCTCCCAGTCAAACTCTCTTAATTTTTGCTGAGTGGCTAAAGATGTGTGAGGTCTAGCGTTATCATGATGAAAAATCACACCCCTTCTGTTAATTAATTCCGGCCGCTTTCTCTCAACTTTTTGCTTTAATCTCATCAGTTGTTCACAGTAGAGTTCAGAATCGATAGTCCTGCCTGGCGTAACAGCTCATAATGAATAATGCCTTTCCAATCCCACCATACACACAGCATCACCTTGTTGCGGGTTAACCCGGGTTTTGCCAGAGTCTGTGAAGCCTGACCGGCCTTTGAACACGACCTTTTTCGCACGTTCTTGTCCTACGTGATCCACTTTTCATCACCAGTTATAAGCTTCTTCAAAAACGGTTCGCTTTCATTACGTCGTAGTAAAGAATCGCAAATGAGTACACGGTTCATCAGGTTTCTTTCAGTGAGATCGTGAGGCACTCAAATATCGAGCTTTTTAGTGTACCCAGCTTTTTTCAAATGCGCCAAAACTGTTTTATGGTCAATTCCTAATTCTTCAGCTACGTCGTAACTACTGATATGCCGATCTTGCTCCACTTTTTCAAAAATGGCATCCATTTTATCCGTAACAGGGCGACCAGAGCGACGTGCATCTTTGACATCAAAATTTCCGGATTGAAAACGCCTAAACCAAATTTGTGCTACTCTCACAGACACTGCACTAGGTCCATAAACGTCACAAATTTTTTCGCAGCTTGCGTTGCATTTTTACCTTTTTTGTAGTAAAATTTTAAAATGTATCGAATTTCTTCATTAGATTCACTCATCTTGACAGTAAAAAAAAACAAATGAAAATCACACATTTACCTAATTTGAATTTGGAATTATCTTTTTTAAAATTTAAACTTTTTATAGATACCAAAACCTTTCAGATACAAATGGTATAACCAAAGAGATTTTATTACAAGTTCATACATACTAAAATGCGAAAAGACTTTTTCCCCTACCTATTATTTCGGCATATGGTTACTTGTATTGTTAATCATGTAGGCACATTATAAACAAGTGAATATACCGTCACTTCCGGTTGCCAGAGCTTCGTTCGTTGGATAGCACGGTGCACCACGGGCAGGTGAGGTTGGTTTGGCTCACGTAGATGTTAATATGCCTCACACAGTGGATCAAGTGCATGGAACAAATATGTTCACTTATTTATAAATATATGTACTAGTTACTACATACCAAATTTAAATTGTTATTTTTATGGAAAATACTACAGGAGTAAAAGGACAAACATTAAAAAAATGTGCAATAACTACTATTGCCATCTTTCTAAATATTATGGCATTAGCATACACCGAGAAACTTGTTTTGCGGTGCGAGCGTCTTTTTTTAGTAGTTCGACATATTTAACCAAGATGGCGATACTATCGGCCGTGTTTTTGTACCTGCTCAGCAGCGGCACGGCTGCACCCGACCAGCCGGCGCAAGCGTAGTTCAAATCAAATTCATCCGCCATATTCGTCGTGTCAGACGGAGTGCAGTGCGCGGCTGTGACATGTTTTATCGTAAACTGCATAAAACTTATGACATCGAGTTCCCAGTGGTGCTTAATTTACTTAAATAACACGACAAATATGCGATTTAATGAAGCAGCGAATGTATCGAATCGTTTTTTGATTAAACGTGCAACGAACAGTGTATTCATGTGTTTATGATAACAGCATTAACAGTAATTGTCGGCTGTGTGTTGTTTTTTTTTAAATCCCATGCTGTTGGTGGTGTAAGCTTTGTGTTATTATGCAACGTAACATAACCGTGACCTTCGCGTATTGTGACCGTGCTTCTGGTGCATTTTGAGGTTAAAATGCTACTTGGATTATGAGCGACTGCGCCGAGCCATCAGGTTTGTAAGACGAACAGTTAATTTATCTGCTTTTGATAATACAAATTGTTTATTTATCTTGTGTCCTACATTTGTCTTATTTGTAATATTTACTTCGCGTAGATAACGGCCTTTGCACGTCTGTAACATCATAATAACCGCTATTACTTGTACTATTTCTTATTCTGTGCCGCTATCGCAGACTGGCACAAAATAAAGAAGTTCTATGGATCTTTATTTTAACTACGTTCCTAAAAACACCAAAGACAATTTATGAAAGTTCGAATTCCTGGAAATTGGCGGTAAAAATTCAAGGGTTTCTGTGAATAGATATTGCAATACTTTTATTGCTGAGTAAGTGTTTACTTAATTAAGAGGTTTATTGCAAGGAAGGAAAATAATAAAAGCATGGATTTTAATATTAAGTACATTGTTCATAAGGCTATAATCGTTTGGCATGGCTCATGGGCCGCACAGGCAGGCCGCAGGCATCGCGACTCGGCCAGGAAGGATGCCTGTGGCTGCGCGGAGGGAATGCACCTCGCTCGGCCCTCGATGCCTCGGCTTACCGCAAGAAATACAAAGGGACTAAGTTACAAGGACGCTCTTTGATATTCCGGTTGTTTTAAATGCCCTCAATGTTGATCTTGATTGGTTTGATTTCGATCTGAAGTTACGATTAAACATAGGTATCTATCAAGGTAGCTATCAAATTTTAACCACAGAGATCAGAGTAAGAGTTGTGTTTGGCAACTAACTGCCTTATTTTTTGTGTTCGGCATGTGTATAGATCCACTCTTTACCAAAATATTGTAACAAATCATGACTAGAGAATCCAAACCTGCATAAAATACCTACTGAATCATTCGTAGAACTGAGAGATTTTAATTTTAGTGGATCCACTGTACTGGATTTGCGGCCTCTAAATTATGAACTACATTATGGATTTTTGTCAATAGACAAACATATACGCTACATTTTTAGCATAATAAGGCTGAAAATGTAGCGGACAAAATCGCAACACGCTGAATATTTTAAATTACATTATGAGTGTATGCGCATTGCGCAGCCTAAAAAGACAATTGTAATTGTGAGACAAGTTAAAACCGAAAATGCTACGAAGCAAAGTCAAACTACTTAACTAACGAAAACGAAGTTACTACTACTACGCAATAACACATAAAAGTAGAAACCTCAATATTGTGTAGACACCCACACAGCCAAAAAAGAAGAAATCAAAAGTCGAGCAAAAAAAATCATGCTAATACCACAGTATAAGTAATAGTACTAACGTACTAATACGTATATTTTGGGTATCTGTCTAGGCCGCAATAGTTAATATAGGTATTACGAAATATACCTACTAGTAAATCAAAAACGTACTAACATATGAATGAATAGGCAAGGACATCTGACAGAGATGTCACTAGAACTTCTGATTTTCTGCCGTCGTTTCAACATAAACAGAGATCTAGCTTAAACAAAAAAAAAAAAAACAAAACAAACAATAAAACTAAAATACACAAAATATCTACACAAAAAGGCCCGTACAAAGTTGTGTCACTTGTACCTTCTACTATTATGAAAGATTCAGGGTACTAGTACAGTACTATTACTTATACTGTGGTACTAGTCAATGGTACTACTGACGCGGAGGGATCAGGTTATAGGTTTCTGTCGTGACAAAAACAGACAAAAACCAGAATACCAAAATATCTGCCTATCTGTGTATATTATTATGAACAAAAATTTTAGTTCCTAGTGAACCGATGAATGTAATCGTTGTGGAAACGATAAATGCAACAAATTGTAATGGAGATAATGTTACAAGGCATTGAATATTAACTACCTGTTTTATTTACAAATTAATTCGTTTAATAAATGGTTAGCTCTATGAAGTCAACAAGCTAAGTAACAAGTAGTAAGTATGGCCAGTTATATTCAACCTTGACTTAATTAAAAATATCGTTGAATAGATCTTGATATGTAATGTACTTAATAATGAAAATGTAATGTACGTTGCTTACGTCCTTTAACTGTCAAAGGGAAAAATTGATTCGCAAGGTCCTTATGCATTCCTTCGTAAAGTACCTAATTTCAATGATGTACTAGAAAGATTGATGCTATCATTAAGGACTAATAATGAAGCCTAAATTACAGTGGATTCAAAACCAAAAAAGCAACTTCGCTCTAGATTGATTTCAGATGGGGAAGGATGTTTCTAGAGTCTAGAAGCATCCTTCCCCATCTGCCATTACTGATTCTACAGATGTGGCCAGCCCACTGCAATTTCAGCTATAAGGGAAGGTCTATAGCCGTGGGTATATGCTGCTGATGATGAAACAGGTCGCAAATTTGTGTAAACGACTGAGACTAAACAACGTGAAAAAATTTTAATGCACATACTAGTTGATTAACGTTGCATACGACTTTATACGACCACACCCACTTTCCATTGGGGATAGGTACACCACTTTACCTAGCCTTATCGGATTCTGCACTAAACCAAAACCACTAGTCTGCACTTACGTTATCGTTCGATAATACCACTTTAGATTAGGTACGTGGGCAACATGGTTTTAATGGGAGTCTCATAACCGCACACCGTTAATTTGATGGGTTCTTATGGCTGATACAATCGCACATCATCTGGTTTGTAATTACGGTGAATGTTCCGTATCATTACTTGTGGTAATCAGAAAATTCGATTGCACTCTCTACGTTTGTGAGTTTGACCGTTTGACGATGTTATTTATTTATTTGAAAGCATACATCAATTTATAAACAAAATATAACATTAATAATTCTAGTATGCTGTTAAATCTTCTGAGTTATTAAAGAACCTCATTTTATAAATTGTGAAATTCTGTCCTTAAATAGGTCAGCAGACGAAGCATCAATTTCTTATTGTCTATGTCGATTTGCTGTTATTGATTCTGGCTGCCTACCAAAAATTTGCCTTTTCTTCTTCAATTTCTTTACTCGTGTATAAAACGCCGTCGTTGCGACAGATCTAGGATGTAGTTGCAAAAATCCTAAGTCTGTGGTGGTTCCTATATCTAGGGTAAATAAATGTTATAATTTATGAGCATCCAATCTTTTTCATTTCTTTTTCATATATTTTTTCAAATGGTGCGTTTGCATGTACTATTACTTGTACTGTGGTAAAATACAAAATTTGGAGCGAAAGTTCGGAATTTATCAGACGAATTTCACTCTACTCGGACGCAGGGTACGGCGTTTTCATTTAATGTCTAAATGACAATAAATATCAAATAGGTAATATCATTTGTTTTGCCGCAAACACTACAAAACATCGGAAGCGCAGCATGCGCCACCATAGCGAAATTTATTTATTTATTTATTTTGGCCACTTTCCCGAATTGATATCGGAAAACCAAGGTCACTTACAGTACTAGTTTTTGACGCTCTACACGAATCCGAAGTCAGAATTTCGAAATTTTGTGTTTCATGGCAACGGACGGGCAGACAGAACGACCGGACGATTTTATAAGCTGAAAATCCCATCGTCCATCGTCGTTCGAAACCTCGGATTTAAATTTCGGGAACCTACTCTTGACAGGTTCTTCTACTTCTTATGGAATCGTTTTTGCTGGAATCTGGGTGCAGTGGTGGTCTACTTCGAAGTGAGAAACCGAAGTTTCGACTGAAATTCAGATTTTTTTAAATATATTTTGTTAAGTTTTCTAGAAATAAAGAGATGTTAATGTTTCAGATTTATGTTTTATTTAGACAATAATTGGGCTCAGCTGGATAAAAAGTGCACATCCGCCCCATCGTAGGAAATTTCTATATGATAAATTCCGAACTTTAGTCCGAAATTTCGGATTATCGAAGTAGGCCCCAGGCCCCCAGATTGTAAGGAAAACGAATCCATAAGCATTTAATGCAAACTACGCCAGCTGATTCCAGTTAGTGTAAATTAGTCTGTGAAAATGTAACCCGCTTGTGTAAATGTTTGTTGCCCGTCTAGACATTCCTGATAATAAGACGGTATTAAAGAAGGAAGATAAGAATACCAGACATAAATGATTTTTTTCCTCTAGACTGGACGCATACTACTAATATTTGTCCGTCTGTCTGTTTGTTACCTTTTCATGACTAAATGGCAGAAATGACTATATCACATGTGTCAAATCACATTCTATTTATTTTTATAAACATAAATAGAATTTCTAAAATAAAAGTAACCTAAGTTACTCCTTATTAAATCAGCTATCTGCCAGTGAAAATCGTCCCGTCAAAATCGGCCCAAATGTTTCAGAGATTAGCCGGAACAAACAGACAGACAAAAATATTACAAACAGACACTCCATTTTTTATTTAAGTATCTGTATTACATCTTTTCTCACAAACTTTCACATTATGTTAGAAGGATAGTTCAGTCAATTAAAGGCAGACCTAATATGACCACAATCACAGCTTAGTATGCAGAGTGGCACAATCAAATAAATTAAACGTCATTCGTTCAACAATACTTTTTTCATTATACAGATCAACCTTGAAAAGTAACTAAGCACCAGCCCTGTCAGTCAAGCCAGAATATTTTCACTAACGTAAACAAATCTGCTTCGTATTGGCAGGGCACTAATTGACTGAGTCACGCCACAATAGGTAGGCAACTGAGTAAGGTCGTACTGCCCTGTGTTTTGAGATAAGTTTGCGTGATTCGATTCCGAGGCGAACGGGTTTAGGAGCAGCTTGGTATGATAATGAGTCTTAATCAAGACTAATAACAGACTGAACACGTTGAATAGCGGGTTGTGATGTAAACTTAGATTCTATCTTTAGTCTTTTTAGACTTTATATTTCATATATCGTTTTATCGATTGTATAAGTCGATTCTTTCACAGTCGATTTGCTATATTTACGGTAGCTATGGTATACAATGTAAATTTATTTGTGGTTGCTATTGTTATAGCATTTTATCGTCATGTTGTAAACCAAATCAGCAGGCATAATTATTTGTAAGCTCTGTTATCTAGAAATGGTTCTTTTGATACGCGTTATGTTTCATGACTGTCACTGACATGTCGTCATAGTGATGATATTATATTCTTTGACATAAATAATTTTATTTCTGATTTTTATTTGACGAAAGACCATTTACATCTTTCTAAAAAATCTAGATATAAGATTTCTTCTTTACTTGCCTACAACATTAATTATATAACGGGTTTACACTGTAAACCAAATAATTATAATGTAGGCAACTTGACTGCAGATTTAAACTGCTTCACAGGACAGAGGGAAAGCTTGCTGAATTAAAAATTGTACATCAAAACATACAAAGCTTTCCTGGCAGCGAATTGCTTGTACAATTATTTTTAGAATTGAAAAATGTTGACGTTTTGTGCTTAACTGAACATTGGTTAAACGATAGTCAGATGATCTTTCATATTAATAACTACAAAGTTGCTAGCTGTTTCAACAGGAAGTCGACTACTAGAGGCGGTTCATTAATTTTAGTTAAAGATTGCATGTTAGTCAAAGAGCGTGTGGACATTACTCGGCTTTCTGTTGAATGTACTATCGAGATATCTTGTGCCGAGTTAGACAAACATTTAATTATATGTGTATATAGACCCCCAAATAGTGTGTACAAAATATTCGAGGAAGTCATGGAGGATGTATTAAAGTTAGCATTTAAAAGTAATAAGAACCTAATTGTTTGTGGTGATTTCAACATTGATTTGCTTGTTGATAGTACTGTTAAATCAAATTTTTTAAATTTATTTAAATCTTTTAACTTGCATAACTTATTTCTTGAGCCCACGCGAATTACTCCAACCTCCGCTACCTGTCTGGATAATGTCTTCTGTAATTCGGAGTACTTAAATAAATGTATAATTAATGACTTACCTTCAGATCACTGTGGACAATATGTCGTATTCAATAACGTAGTTGTGGAAAAAACCAAACTTATTTCGTTCAGACCAATTACTGGTAGTAAAATATCAAAATTCAAAAATGTTTTGAAGGATAAGTTGCCACTAATAGTATACACGGAAAATGATCCTAACAAACTATATGGTGATCTTTTTAATGTAATGTCTGAAGAATTTAATAACATATTTGAACAAAAAGTGGTTAAAGTCAGAAACAATATTAAATTTTGTGAATGGGCTACCAAAGGTATTTATAAAAGTCGAAATACACTATATGATTTGTATGCTCAAAAATCGTATAGACGGGATGGCAATTTTACAGAACACGTTAGACAGTATTCCAAAATCTTCAAGAAAGTCTGTAAGGTAGCCAAGCTAACTACATAAATAATAAAATTAAAAATTCTACCAACAAGTGTAAAACTGTTTGGAACATTGTCAACAAAGAGACTGGCAAAATAAAAGTTAAAGAAAACGACTACTCTTTGAAATGTAATAATAATATATTAACTTCAAATCAAGATGTTGCTAATGCATTTGGAAACTTTTTTACCAATGTTCCCATTGATACGACTGCCTCTCTCAATTCATCAGCCTCAGAATCCATAAGATTACTTGAGGATAATGTACAGCCCTGTGAGCATGCATTTAAATTTTGTGTCATTACCCCAGATGACATTATTCGAACATTCAAACGTTTAAATATTAAGAAATCTGAGGATCTCTGGGGAATGTCCACTCAAATTGTTCTTCCTATTTTGGATACTGTTGCTGCTCACCTGGCTATAGTTTTTAATGAAAGTATAGAGAGTGGTATTTTCCCAGACTTAATGAAACTTGGCAAACTTATACCTTTATTTAAATCAGGAGATAATCGTGAGCCTGGGAATTACAGACCAATCTCTATTCTGCCAGTATTGAGTAAAGTGTTTGAAAAGATCATGTCAAATCAGCTGCTCGCACATCTTAATAAGTTCCACATTCTACATAAGAAGCAATACGGGTTCACCGCCGGATTGTCCACTACAGACGCAGGAATCGCGCTCGTGAAATACATATTTGAGGCTTGGGAGACGTGTCAGGACGCTATCGGTGTGTTTTGCGACCTCTCCAAAGCATTTGATTGTGTTGATCATCAGACACTGCTGCTCAAATTAAATCATTATGGTATTAAAGAGAAGGCTCTGCAAATGGTAGAATCATACCTTAGTAATAGAACTCAAACGGTGGATGTAAATGGCACAAAATCAAATGCATTTGATGTAAAAATGGGCGTGCCCCAGGGTTCAATTTTGGGTCCTCTCTTATTCTTGGTATACATCAATGATTTGCCTGATTTGGTAGAAAAATTTGCCAACGTAGTACTGTTTGCCGACGATACCTCACTTATTTTTAAAGTTGCTAGGTATAAAGACAAAATTGATGATGTTAATAATGCTCTCTCTGCAATTTTGAACTGGTTTACTACAAATAATCTCCTTCTTAACTCATACAAAACTAAATGTATTAAATTCACGTTACCCAATGTCAGGCAAGTCCATGCTGATGTAGTCATAAAGGATAACACCCTAGTTTATGACAATGATACTGTTTTTCTTGGTATTACCATTGATTCAAAGTTGCAATGGGGCCCTCATATAACGAAACTAGCTCGCAGACTCAGTTCCGCAGCTTATGCGGTTAGGAGAATAAGACAGATAGCGGACGAGACAACTGCTAGGCTCGTTTATTTTAGTTATTTCCATAGCATTATGTCATATGGCATATTGCTTTGGGGTAAAGCAGCTGACATTGATAAAATTTTTGTATTACAAAAGAGAGCCATTAGATCAATTTACAGTTTGGGTTCTAGGGATTCACTCCGTGAGTTATTTAAGGAGATAAACATCCTCACTGTCGCTTCTCAATATATTTATGTAAATATTATGTACGTCCGTAAAAATATTTCGAATTTTACAAAAGTATGTGATATAACTAATGTCAACTTGCGGAACAAAAACAAATTGGTTATTCCAAAACATAGACTGGGGAAGGTCAATAATTCGTTTGTCGTAAATTGCATCCGCTACTACAATAAGTTGCCGGAATCGGTCCTGATTTTACCCGACACTAAATTCAAACAGTTTATTAAGACCACCTTATGTAAAAAGGCTTACTACAGGACCGACGATTACCTTAATGATAAAAATGTATGGCAAATTCTCGGCACAGGATGTGAAGCACAGGCGTCTTATCTTTACAAGTAGTATTGTGGATATACATATTTAGACTTTATACAATATGTATATACACTCTATACTATGATTTTTTATATTTAAATTTTTTTTACTATTTTATTTTACTTATTTTTTATTTTCTCTCATATTTTGGTTGACATACCATTTTTTTTTATTGTACATTGACATTCTTTTTATTGTATTATGATAATATTGTATGGTTATTAAAAAAAAAAAAGACCTATATTGACAGAGTTTCTTTCGGCATTTCTTCTCGTCAATGGTCATTCCGAAATGCTGGTAGATAAAAAAATATACCTAATTGTAAAAGACGTGTCTAAGTGCCCGCGAGGGCCCACAGAATAAAGAATTTTGACTTTGACTTTGACTTTCATCGAGTTGGTTAATGTGAGTGAGGAGCACGATGGGGTCGTTGCTTGCGCGGGTCAGGCTAGTCGAACTCGCAAGTTAAGCAATGTCGATCGCAGCCTATGTATGGATGGGATTATTTATCAGTGTGCCCTTCGAATAGAGTATTTATAATAGATTATTTAACTGTGTGTGTGAACTATTTATAATAAAATATTTAGAATAGGCTACTTAACTGTGTATTTAACTGTGTGCCCTCCGAAGTCACACACACAGTCATTCAGCCAAGTTAGTGGACTTAGGGCGGCTTGAAAACACTGGCCTCTGCCAACGCGCAGTTAAGCAGCGTGGTGGAATATGCTCTAAACCTCTTCGTATGATGGAAGACCCGTATCCCATGATGTCAATGAGATGATTATGGATTGATGCCGAAGTTAACGAGAATTGAGAAATCTATCAGGAGCAATCATATTTATAGTAACTTGTTCAAAAGAAGACACGCGAAATGATTATGCTGACGCCATTATACCAATAAATATAATTAGCAGTCGTCAATTGCATTTTATATTAAGTATCGTATTACGGCTTAGATCGTGATTTGGTTGCTTAAAATGAAAGTATCGTATTTAGAATTATGAAGAACACGATGGAAGTTAATTCTTAAAACGTGTTTAACCTATAACAACCTCCATTAAACCTAAATTATAGCCACACTTCTGGACGAACTACAGTTTGCAACAGAAGCATATTGTGGGCTGACTGTAACTACGCAATATACGCTGTAAGGAATGGTGTACCTTGGAAGAAGTGTACATACAGTACCTACACCTCTTCGAAGTAGTACGTACACTATGGCCACTCCCTGCCGCTCTCTCGTATCGACCTCACCTCCCCTGTAAGACGAATCTGGAACAGTTTGTATGGCGCCGCACGCACACAGATTCATTGACGCTCTGCATATACGTCATTGTTTATGTACTGTTAAACAACGCAACATTTGTATGGAGTGACCGGGGTGTGACGACAATATCCTAACTTTAACGAATAGTTAATTAACCCAATTACTAATTAAGCTGTTCCGAAATTTCGGATCTTGCAAATTTTGGCAGCAGCCCGTTATCATTTCAGCCGAAAAAAATCTAAGTTGAAATATTTTGTATTTTATCTACTATATAAAAATAAGTCGGGTTTTCCTTCCTGACGCTATAACTCCAGAACGCACGAACCGATTTCCACGGTTTTGCATTCGTTGGAAAGGTCTCGGGCTCCGTGAGGTTTATAGCAAAGAAAATTCTGGAAAAATTTGAAAAGAAAAGCGGGAAAATCTTTTTTCACATACAGCGCCATCTCTAAGGAAATGGATGGAAACGAAAAGATTGAGCCACAGCGAAGCGTGGTCGGGCCGCTAGTTACTCATAAAATTGGTTACCTTCAAAATAAATTATGTAGGTTTAGCGTTGTCCACTATTCAGTTCATTTATATTTCAAAATGAGTATAATAGAATGTTTGTGGATCTAAAATGTTTAATTTTGAAATAAATAAATTTTACTTAAAAAGTTATTTTAATGTAGCGTTTTGCACACAGTGAGAGAAAACAAAGGACATAGTGCCCAAATACAGAATAGGTCAAAGGGAGAAGTGGTCATTTCCAGAAATTTACGCCGATCCAGCCAAATCATCCATCACCACAAAAGTCGATCCGAAGCAGTAGGTAGATGGTTTTATCGCTATCATAAATGGCTTTTCTCAATTGATATAAGATTGTGAATAATATAATCATAGTGCTGATGATGGTCAATACCAAGAAGTTAACGAACAAGACGTCATTATTTCTTAAAAGTACAGGCAGCTGCTGACTCTCCTCATTGCAACATTGTAACTCGCGGAACAATGTTGACTTTTTCATAATTCACGATAAACACTATGAAATAAACTACAACTGTTAAGCTTTACTTAGGGGACTGTTTTATCTAGCTATAAGTCATTAAAACTAATGTTCAAAAACCTCGCACGCCTTGCTGACCCTTGCTGCAGCATGAAATAAATTTCGACATCTGTCTTGTTAGTAGCTGATAACTACCTCACTGAATGATGACAGTAGTTACCTTTCGAATACATAAACTAACTTTCGCCCTTCGACTCCACTGTCGGTGCATATTTACAGAAATTCTGTATAGTTAATTAATGTCTTCGTTTTGACCTTTGACATTGTACATTTCGAAATGTATCTTCTATTTTGACAGCGTTCTTCATTCATTCAATGTAAAATCGTATAACGAAATCCTAGATCTGTAAAAGATCGGTTAAATGTAAGAAATACAAAAATACAAATATTAATTGCAATTAAAA
This sequence comes from Hypsopygia costalis, assembly GCA_937001555.2. Lineage (NCBI taxonomy): Eukaryota > Metazoa > Arthropoda > Insecta > Lepidoptera > Pyralidae > Hypsopygia > Hypsopygia costalis. The sequence goes on from OW443330.2 coordinate 5,630,845, forward strand.
AGCTTTACGAAAACGTGGATCGATTCGGAATATAATATAAGGTGGATAAGTAAAACCATAAGGTACTGGACGCCAGCCATAAGTAACCAAAGTACCATAAACTATAGTATTGGACGAATGACCTAAAACATAGAACGGATGTAACTGAATGCGAATGAATGATGGTAAAGATAAATCCACTGTCATTACTTACATTACATCACTGTCATTTACAATACAAAATATATATTGTTGAGTTATATATAAACTGCGTTCGTATCATCATCATCAACCTGTTTCTACCCACTTCTAAATGTATCCAGCCGCTTCCAGACCATTAAGAAGGGAGGCGACGTTCCATCCCTATCTGTCATTTCCTCAGTGACTCGGCAGATGTGTTATATTTTATTCTCGTCGTATAGCGATGTAATATATCTTTCCTATTACCCTATCGAGACCTTCAGATGTAACCTAGAATGGGGTAATCTAGGCCAGCTGCGACATTTACGCCTTGTGTATTGTAGAGATTTTTATTAGTAGATCAGTATTGCTTGTATGATATTGATGTTGTATGATAAGTAAGTCAGGTGTTGCAAAGTGTAATTTGATTATCGGATTTGCCCCAGAATTCCATGGACACTTTTCAAAGCTGAGACGTTATACATTGTGAAAGATCACTAGAAACTAGGTATAATAATACTAGGCAATCAGAATGTATCAGATGAGAAACCACTGTTGCGGCGAATTGGATTGTTAGTTAAAATGGATGTACAGAATGGATAAGGTGTAGAATGTGTATGCAAGAAGAAATGTAAAGCATTATTGTAAACAATTCATCTATCAATCAAATTAATTAAATATAAAATTCAAATATCAATATTGTAAACATGTATATTATAAACAATTCATCGACATTTAAAGAGCTGCACTCTTGTTGATACAGCTCCCATCATTCGTTTAGAAAATGGAAGAAGTCACGTGGTATCAGAAGGAGTCATGTACAATGTTGTGTTTCGTATGAAATAATATTGAATATAATTGTTCATCAATTCGTCACCTTAAAGCTATTATACCACAATTAAAGTACGTAATTAAATATCTCAAAGCGCAACTTCCTGAATTTTTACTAATGACATTAGGATTTTCATCAGTAGTGCAGAAATATATTAAAATTTCCAGCATTAAAGATAGCGCCTCATTAACGAGGCTCAGTCCAGGCCACGTCTACCTGCAGCTATAGTGCGGATGCCATTAATTGAATTGCTGCCTAGGCTTCCGTTTTAACCAGTCCGACTAGGAGCATTTAACTACGCGGCAAACATTCAGCTTTATTAAAATTAACGCGGCATTTCGCGCCTTCCGTTTTGGCTTTTATCTGTATATAATTTATAAGGACAGGATTTGAACTTATCTTGCCAGAGAAAAATGGTCGAGTTTCGTGAATAGAAGAGGAAATGATAAAAATAAAGAGCTATTTTTTTTAAAAGGATTTTTTTTACCTGACTGCGGCGAAATGGTAGCATTGTTCCTTCGTAACGTAATAAGTTGTTCGTTATATTCAAAGTAATTTTAAATGAAAATGACGGATTTCTGGTACAAATTTACAGATCATTATTTTTTTTTTACTTCAATGTGTTCAAACCTACCAAGTTGGGTAAAATAAAGGGTTTTAAGATTTAACAAATGGTTAAATAACACGTAGACTGTTTATGTATAAATTTATTTCTAAATTGAAAAATGTTATGTACATCATATTCATCATATTTAATTATTATTTTTTGGAATTCTTGAATTTCTCTTATTCCGTTCTATTAATTCTATTAAACCGTTAATTACACTTGTAGGTATTTGTGCACTGCAGCTTCTGTAACTCTGTATGATTGATCTTTTGTGTGTTTATTACAGCTTTACTATATTTTAGTTCAATTTTCAGTTTTTTACGATGCCTATTTCTTTACGAGAAACATTGAATATTTATAATATCGGCTTACTTTACATTAAATTTGCTTATAAATTACTATATTCAGCCTTAAAATAACTTTCTCTCATTATTCATCATTATACATTGATTTTCCCATCATTACTTATAATAAACGCACGATTGAAATAAATTGCGTAGTCATCGCAGCGAAAAGTGTGTGAAACGTAAATTCGATAATATTTTATTTTTTATCAATCAATCAATAATTCTTTATTTGCACAAAATGTAGGTACATATATATAAAGTTGGTATTAGACAATTTCCCATGTACATTTTGTCTTGTATTTGACATGCAAATATAACAGTCGTTTATAAATAACAATTATCAACATTTAAATCATATTTGTCTTTTAAAATATTAATGATTAAAATAATTATGCTCAAATGTCGTATTGAATGTCAACAAAATTAATATAAAATAACAGACAATGAACATTAGGAAATAATAGCAATATGAATTAAAGCTGACATAAAAAAAAATATCATTAAAAAATCAATAATAGCATTTTTCCGTCAGAAATAGTGTCAAGTAGGTTCTTTTTAAAATTATTTTGTCCTTCACATAAAAAAAATATTGATGTTCTTATCAATTTTGAAAGGATACCATGGATAAGATTATCAAGATGTTGTAAGACCAGAGAGCAACAATGATACTGTTTGTTAAGAGGCTTAGCTACAAAGAGCACTAGCGCCAAGTTTGAAAAAAAAAATCATCATAAATTGAGAAAGTACCATTGTAAATTGAGAAAGTTGTTACCATCTTTTTATAAAAAACTAATATTTTTTTTATTATTAGTTTTTTATAAAAAGATGGTAACAAGGATACGCCCGCCCGACGTATAGTCCGCTGCCTATGGACGCCTATAACACCAGGGACATCACGTCGCAAATTATGCTCTTTATCCTCTTTCACAAAGACAATTTAGTATATTCAAAATGTTTTTAGTCAACTAAAAAACTAAAAGTTAAAAATCAACGCTTAAAAAAAGTGCGGGTTCGCGGAGTTTTCTATTTTCAATTTTCGTTTTGATTCAAACTATGATTTTAGAAATACAAGCCACCTATACAGAATAATATACTCTCCATCTCCACCTATCTCAATTTATATGTTTTATGTCGGCGTTAGTGTGCTGCATAAACGCTCTTAAATCTTAATTGTACTGATGTCGACACAATGGATCACTACAATCTGAGATTAATCACGGACAGGCTCTGGAGATTTTGCACGTTTCCGGCTTGACTTCTTATTAGGACGTGCCAAAGGGGAGATTAGTTGATTGAGTCATAAAGGGATCGTGACACATCTCTTTAATTTATTGGATTGGAGTTTGAACGACGCGACGTTAGCTATTAACAGCTATATTCTTGGTTTCCTTCCGGTATTAGATTGTAAATTTCGCGAACATTTTAGGAAACGTTTATATATTTTTTTATTTGTCATGTGTGGCGTCCGGCCGGTCTCTCCTATCGACCTCTCCTTCCCTCTGAGACGAATCTGGAACAGTTTGTATGATACCGCACGCACACATGCTCATTCACGCTCTGCACAGGCGCCATTGTTTATGTAGTAGTAAACGACGCGATATTTGCATAGAGTGGCCGGGGAGTTTTAAAACTACAATCGTGACGCCACCTTACTACTCATTTTTTTTTTGTGTATTCTTTTTAGTTAGAACAAACCATTATAGAAGATAGACATTGACCAAATGCAAATAAGCAACAAAAATCTTTCAGAACTTGCTCTCACGGAGTCTCACGTAGTACATTATTCTGTGGTAGTACTATTACTTATTCTTGACGAGCTCGATGGTCGAATGGCTAGGAATGGCCACTTTGACTCCGAGGTTGTGGGTTCGATCCCCGCACATGACAATAATTTACTTGCATGAACATGTGTGTTTGTCTTCGTCTGGGTGGTTTTTATGTATGAGTATATGTATGATAAAAAAAATATATAAGTATAGTATGAGTACCCATAGTACAAGCTTAGCATTCTGGGGCAATAGTTTTAAATGTAATGTGCAAAGAGCCTTTATAGCTCAAAAAAGGGCTATACGTATTATGGTAAGATTTCCGTCTGGGGAGTCCTGTGTACCTTATTTCAAAAGTCTTGAAATTTTAACTGTACCTAAATTATATATCCTGGTCCTTTTAAATAACTTTCGTAAGGAAAGGCATCTTTATGAGTCTGAAGAGGAAATGATAGAAAGAAAAGATCCGCAGGAAGAATATTAAGACAGGAATGCATCCTAATTTGAAAGTGATAAAGCAAGGTGTACGTTACCAAACAGTGGTTGTTTTTAACAGGCTGCCTATAGAGTTAAAAAGTGTACGTAGTCGAAAAACTTTTAACACAAAATTAAGAGCTCTTCTTGTGGACAAATGTTGTTACTCATTGGAAGAATTTTAATGTATTAGTTTAAGTAGTATTAAGTTTTGTTTATAATATGCATACGAACACAATATTTTTTGTTAACGAATAAATAAATACAATACAAATGCTTAGTTTGGGAGTGCGTAATGTGTCCAAGAATATTAATTTATTTATTTATTCTGTTCTCTCGGTGAACAGAATAATGCTTCGGTCGATCATAGGTGTATAAGCCACTGGGCAGTCCTAAAATAGAAGAAATACGTTGTAGCACTTATTAAAATACTACTGTTATGATTAATTTCTTATTGCAAAGATACCGTTTCCAGAAACAGGATTTCGCCAGTGTAGACTTTGCTAATTAAAATTTTACACGCGAACTCGACCAGCGGCAATGTACGATTTCGTAATGTAAAATTAAATTAGAAATAATGACTGGGTTGATTTACTTCTTAATGGCACGCCCAGCGGATTTAATTAAATCTAGTTGCTTTTTATTGTACTCGGATAAGGAAATCTATATTTATATTAAATAAAAATGAATGTTGCTAAGCGCAAACATCGAGAACGGCTCGACCAATTCGGCATATTTTTTTTTCGTATTTTCCTTAAGACACACGGAAAGTTTTATTAAACAAAAAACTTACGTGAACAATAGTACAAAAAAACGGGGCAGCTAGTCTTCTTAATCTTCTTAATATGTATATAAAAATTTCGTGTCACGTTGTTTAAAAAATAATGAGACTGGTTGATGAAAAGCGCTTACGCTTCTATACTCTAGCCGCTTACAAAGGAGTTACTTTTGCGTGTTGTTGCCTCGATGCCAACCCAACACCGTTACAGAACTTTCCTAGATTTTATATACAGAGTGTTCCTACAAGCTTGTATGGTAAACGAGTTCATTGGACCCGCTAATTAGTGGTGTACGCCGACGGTTGTGAAAGTCTTGGTCCTTTTTTATAACCAACTACGGCATTATAATTTCGTCAAGACTTCTTTCTCATTCGATGGCAATTATTATAGAATCGGTCACATTACAGACAAGTGAAAGTAAATAATAATTGCAGTAATGGGGGTACACAAGGAAGAACTTTAATTTTAAGTAATCACTTACATCGTTGAAAGTGAGATAAGAAAAACTTCGTGAGAACAAACAGTGTGTCGAAGTATTTATCACCAGAATTGGCATGACGCGATGAAATGTGGAACTGGTTTGATGCTCGTTAAGACGCCGGGGAGTCTCACGTAGTTGGACAAAAAGCGAGCGAGGAACAGGGATGACTCGTTTTGGACAATACCCTGGCTGACACTTGAATGCCGATGCCTTTGCTATGCGACGTCTCGGGACTTGGGGCTGCCCGGCGATTGAGGTATGCAATGCGCTTACCTTGCATGAATAGTGCCTTGTTCTCAGATTACTTTGAATAGCTCTTTGGTGAAGCTTTTCCCATACGTAGCTAATTAAAAATAGTGAGGCTGGATATTGAAGTGCTTCATTGTTGCTTGTATGCCTCTATTTGTATAATTAAATTAGTTTTATTTGTAAAAATATTTTCTGTTAATAATAATGTGTTTACTCGTCTGAAACATGATCCCAACCATAGTATTCTTTCTGTATTCCGGGGTCTAGCTATAAAAAAGTAACACAGTACAGGGGTATATGTTTACATAGATTATGCGGCATCAACCCATAATAATCCCACTATTGGGATACGGGTCTCCCTTAAATCGAAGGGGTTTAGAGCATACTCTACTGCGGATTGACTGAATACTTAGATTATATTTGTCATTAATGAATGACTCATTTATGTGTAACATTTTCAAACCTATATAATGTTTGACTATGGTAATTATATAATATGTAACTTGTAATGTTATAATAAAGCACTTGTACTATTCCACGTTATTATATTTAATATTACCGACCGGTTTCGCCGCTAAGGCATTATCAAGATAAACAGATGGTGTTTGTGTTTCTACAAAACATTTTTATACCGTGCAATCAAGAAACCGGTCGGTAATATTAAATATAATAACGTGGAATAGTACAAGTGCTTTATTATAACATTATGATAATAATGTTCCACCAAGTGCTAACAATCAACAGTATCAACTTTATGTAACTTGTAGTCAGGTATATCATCATAAGGGAAGATGGCGGGTTTAATAAATGAAATCAAAATAGATAGAATTTGTTAAAATTAAGGTTATGGACTTAGTAAAAATAGATTTATTGCATTTTTTTATTTATTTACTAGGGTAACCAACAAATCATTACGCCTTATTAAATTACAAAGTATCGACATATGCAAGGAAATCAGATATATGTATTTGCATTAGTGTTTTCCTAATTACAGGCTGCCACGGCATGCAAATTGTAACCTGTATCCAATATACTTGAATGTCTAAACTTCAGCTTTGCCTACAATAGAAAGATATCTATTATAATCGCTGCAGCTTAGCTGCAAGCAATGATAGATTCTAAACCCTATCTGCCCATAACATAAAACAAACACGTCGTTGAGCCAGTCAGGTCTGAGTGGAACAAAACACGCATTGTTACCCGAAGGTCGTCGTAACGCAGATTGTAGATAGATGGGCCCACGTAATGTGCTCTTAGGAAAGACTAAGCTGTTTACTGTCTCACTTATTTATTGGATTTAGTATTACTTAATTCGAAAGAAATTCCAAATACCTAAAATAAATATAGTTAAAAAAAAACACAAAAAACACGCTTTAATGATCAATCGAATTAAAAAACGAAATTTTTTTGACGTGACAACGTCTTATAATTCGATGGAGCCGGCTGCACGCACTAAAAAACATGACGTATGCGGCGTTACCTCGCTCTGAGGCGTTCCCTTAAATTTTTTTTTTGAAAAATGCAAACATTCCATCAGTATGACGTTGTCACGTTCAACTATCGTCAGTAAACCGACTTTACAGACAACCGATTTTTTTTTTAATACATAATTGCAGTGACATGCTTGATAAATTAAAAATATGGCACAAAGCACCTCACGCTTTTTGCACAATAATACTAATAACTCGTTCATTTATATTTTCTGCCTATATTAAAAGCTATTTTTCGTTTTTTAGTTCGATTGATCGTTAAAGCCAATTTTTTTTTAAACTATATTTATTTTGCACTTTTTAGTTCGATGTGATATGAGAGGAAATTAATTAATCCGAGCCATCCTTACCAGGACAATTACATAAACTTGTCATATTTTTGTATTGTTATCGGTCCTTAATAACATACAAAGTTATATACTTGATAACATATAAAGTATAGGTATACAAAGTTTTAATTAAATCTGACCGTTAAAAGTGGGTCCAAATCAAGTTCAAAGAAGTCGGTTACAAACTGACAAACAAGCACACATACCTGTATGTGTGCTTGTGTGAAAAAAACACTTCACCTGTGAAGTTAATAAAAGCGTGTTAAAAACTAAAGTGTGCCAGTTTCCAGTTCACTAAAATGAACTTGAATCTGGCACGCGAACTTAAGCAAACTGAATTTATTATAATATTTTTTTATAATACTAAAGTAGATATGATCTGGATGCCAATTATCATAATTATTTTACCACCCTAGAATGAAAGTTGACCAAATCGAGATTGAATTATGAATTGACTAAAAATTACACACTTGATTTCATTCATTAATCATTGTTTATTCTTATTGCTAACAAAATATAGTTTGTTTAATTTTCTACCATATTTCGATATAATCCCATTTTAATTAAATTTGGAAATTTCATATTATAGTGTTGCGAGAATACCAAATTTGACATTTGTGAGATCGAGACTGGATCGGAACAGAATTTAGAATAGATTTTAATTACGAGAATTGTTCCTATGGCTAAAAGTATGCAATCGTCGTAGACGTTTGCAACACCAAGGCTTGACTCAAAACTTGCCGAACCAATAAAACCCCTTCGCGCGTTGTTTACCGGCTTCAGAGCAAAAGGCAGCGTCCATACATTTACATTATGTTATTATGTCACAGGGAAATGACGATACCAGGGATTTCGTGAAATTCCTAGGCATACTACGAAATCACGGTAGATGCCGAATATTCTTACTAAAAATGTTTCGTGAGATGAAAAATCAACATACTTTTGTGAAATGATGAAATAAATCATCAGTGTTATTTTTGAAATCGAACAGAAACGTTAACAGCACTAGGGCTACAGTTTAACAAAATTAACAACATTTCTATGGACAAGTTCGTAACCCTATTTCCAGCTACATAAAATCTATTCGCTACCCTAGAAAAGGAAATTATTTCTGGAATGTTATAAATGCCCGGTGAATTGCACTTCCCGGTGCAGTGAGGTTGAATTTTAGCACCAGCTCTTTGTGCTGTGTGGGTCGGCGACCCTTAATTGCCCTAGTGCACACCGCGGTGCATTGCCCCAGTAAAATTCAGCATAACAAGCCTTTATTAGACTCGCCAGCTACTTCCTCGGCTCTTAATAGATTTATGATGCGGCATGGCAACTTAAAATTAAAAATGGCATGACCATTGTGATGAAATTTCAAATGCGATTTGATGTTTTGTAATGTATCATCAGACGTAAGGGGATGCTGCGTCAGTAGCAGGGGTGCCAGCGAGCGAGCAATACTTGTATTGAGAGCGTGTATATAGATGGCTATGGTGATAACTTTACATCACGCGAGCCGTACGCTTGTTTGACACGCGTCGTATATGATAAAAGTGATCATCTAACGCTCTAAAATTGCTGTAGACATGGTTTCGTATTTATTCTGAAAGTTTAGATTTTTTGTGACAAACAAGATATAGACGCTTACAACACGTGTAGTGCCATTCACGCTCCATAACCGTCATTGCTAGCGCAGCATCTGACCCACTTGACAAAGACAGCACACAAATCTCAGGGATGATATTATTTGGATACCATCTTCTGTGAGAAGAAGGTATTATTACCCTAGTTATGTGCTAGCTGTCTTTCGCCAAGGCGTCGTCAGCTAGCCGGCAGGTGAAGTTGGCATGGTGTTCAGCTCTGATCTACGCCCCAAATATAATGTTGGACTGGGAGATAAACTCACAAGGTCATAGAAATTTGGCCAAATGGCGTCCACTGTTGAATATAGGCCTCCGCCGTAGTATTCCACAATGATCGGTTTTGTGCTGTTTATCTGCGATCTTTACCAAACCGTCGGTCCATCTAGTGCAGGGCTGTCAAACGCTGTGTTTTCCAGTCCGCAGTTGCCATCCAATACATTTCTGCTCCATCAGCCAACAGATCTGCGTGCTATGTGGCCCGCCTGCCCACTGCTACTTTAGTCTGCTAAACCTATGTTGATAACTCTAGTTCTACTATGGAGGTACTCGTACATTGAGTTTATCACAATTTCTATTTGCGTTACAGATGTGAAATAAGAAAGGTATTTTTGAAAAAAGTCCCGTATATTACAGGTTGAGGGTGAAAGCTAGCCTAGATATAGAATGAACATTAAATAATAAATAACACAAAAAGTATTCAAAGAGAGGTAGGGCATACCGTATATTTTAAGCTGCCCAATTGGTGAAGTACCTCCACCTAACAAAATACTGCAGACAAATAACAATTCCCAATTAAGGGTTGTTGTGTGACATCACTCACTCCCGCCAGTGAGTGAGGTCACCAGAAAGAATGGAGTATAGGCTGACAACGGATTGGCGACCCCTTTGTGTTGCTGGTCTCCATGGACGGTGGTGATTGCTTTCCATCAGGTGATCCACATGATCGTTTAGCCCCTCTCTCATAAAAAAAAAATGTATCGGAGAAAAAAAACCGTTTATAACAAAGAATCGTTCTAAGTTTTTGCATTACAATCGTATTACATTTTGTATGGTTGTACTCGTAAACATGTAAATAACACCGGATAAGCCGAAGCCAGCCCCGAAGGCGATAGTAGTATCGATATACTCATTTGATATCGAGTGACCAGTTGAATCACTTTTAAGTTCCCAACTCCATGGGCCGAAACCTTTTGTGGAGAGTTTTTGTTGAATCAGTAAATTGATAGCATCGATCGAATCAATTTATTACGATGAATCATACTCGCTTCCATGAATTACAACCCTGGTGTAATTTAGTTTTTGCTTGTGTTTGCTCGTTTTTCTGACAACATTTTTTTTGCGTGACACTTAAAAGTTCAAAGTTTTTTCTTAAATCGAAATGAAATAATCAATATTTCTGGACAATTTGCACAGTGCTATCTAGTCCCAAAAGTGCAGTTTGTATTATGGGTACTAGACAAGTGATAAATGTACTTAAATACATTTTTTTTGTAAATATACTTATAATAATACATAGAAAACGCCCAGGTCAAGAAAAACAGACATGTTCAAGCACACAAATGTTTGTCTTATGCGGGAATCGAACCCGCGAGGTCGGAGTCAAAGTAGCCATTGCTAGCTATTCGACCACCGGTCTCGTTACAATTAACGTTTTGTGGACCATTACTCAAAATTACATAATAATAATATTATGTAGGTAATTTGTTTTGTCTATGAGTCTTTGATAATAATTATAATATTGTTCTATCGTGGTAATCTGTACTAATATTATAAAGCTGAAGAGTTTAGTTTGTTTGGTTGAACGCACTAATTTCAGGAATTCCAATTGAAAAAATATTTTAGTGCTAGATAGTCTATTTTTCGAGGAAGGCTTTAAGGCTATATAACATCACGCTAGTCACGCTACCACCAATAGGAGCGGAGCACCAATGAAAAATGTTGCAAAATGTTGGCTTCCGTTGCGTGCGCTGCGCAAACGGTTTAAGTTACGCATCAATTATATACGATGGAATTATTCATCTTAAAAAGTTCTATAAAAAGTCCGTGACAGCATATGTCTATCTTTAGAGAATGGGTCACTATAACCATTCAAATGGTAACCTTTCGCTTCACTCTCAACGCTCTGTCACACGCAGACGAAGTTGCGCTAGTCAGCTAGTTTCAAGAGTAGACGTATATTATCGATCAGATACATTAAGAACATCATTAAGTCTTATGATAATATGATAACTAACATATATATAAATGAAATTAATTAATATTCTCCGACTTATCTCCATTATCTTAAGTAAACATGAAAATGAAACTAATAAATCAAGTCGCTTAACATACACGGCAGACCTATTGTCGAGATACGGGTTAGTAATGGACGTCCTGCATGTTACTTTTGCCCAAACAAGGAAGTGTGGATGTGGAGTAATTGGCTGGTCCAGGAAACTGCTAAAAGGCTACTTAGGTTCATCGATCATTAAACGATCGGGCTTGCTTTAACTTCCTTTTTAGAAATCGACGTGGCGATGAAAGCGCTGTATCTGCAGCATTAAGATGTATCAGTGAGATGATCATGCCCGGCTAGGCGGACTATAAAAGGCGTGTTTGACTTCCCGGCTTATTTCCCGTTAACGCTAATATTTTGAACTCTGAGAATGAGTCTTTTTATAACACTTGAAAGTGTTTTTCATTGAAATTTAGTAGGATGCTGGCGCTTGTATTGGGAATCATTGTGAGTCCTACTTAAATTGCAAAAAAAAATTCTCAAAATTCATTAATTTTAATGCACAAAAAATTTTTTCACTAATGTCATAAGTTATTAAACATTTATTTCGCAACATCCGATATTAAAAATACATCAATTTAATATACAAATAGCATGAATACAACTCTCCTTTGGTGGTAATTAGACCCATATTTTTTAACTCGTGTGTGTGAGATCCACCTCGCCTATTTTTTTTTATTTTTATTTAAAATGTGTCACCGCGTAATCGTACTCCTTTTGTTTGCTGCACGCAGTAGGAGAGCGTGCCGAGCACATAGAACTCGCAAATGGTCATACCGCGCTGGGAAGAAGTTCATTATATTCTGCAAAATAGCTTCTATGAGTCAAAAGCTGATAATAGTCTCATCATCGAGACATCATTTAGTCTCCACTACAGGAGCAGGACCTTCTCTCGTCCGTCCCAGACAGGAGCCTCTGATGGAAAGTAATCCACCAACCATAGACATCAGCTACACCAAGGTCACAAATCTGATCATCATCATCAGGTCATGATAGTCTCCACTATAGGAGCACGACCCTCTCTCGTCCGTCCCAGACAGAAGGAGGATTTGACCTACACTCCCCACGCTGGCCAGACGGGTTGGGGAGGCCTGATCGATGCTTAGTCGCCTTGTACCACATCCACGGGAAGAGACGGAGTGATTCTATTCTAGTCTGCTGGAAACCACACGGCACGGTGTCCAGGAAATCCTATATAATTTTCGCTTGAACAGCCGGCAACGGTTAGGCGACCCGTCAGTGCTGATTTTTATATAAGGTGGTGATTACATTCCATCAGGTGACCCACATGCTTGCCCGTCTCATATAAAAAAAATATATGAAAAAAATGTTTACAAGTAAACTCTTCAAATTGACGTTGATCTACAGTTCCTTTAAGACCCGATTAAGAGAGATTGGGATATTCTGCAGGTGAAATGAATCTTTATTCAATTCTTCTCAATTATTTTACCCTTAAATGGATGAAGGCGGAGTAAAAGTCATCATTCAGGCCTCGGCTCTCAAGTCAACATTACCATGTTATAACAGCGTACTGTTTCCGGATTTATGGCGCAATTAAGACCATAATCCCGTATGAAGACTGGTAGCGATTACAAAACGTGTTGAGTCCACGTGTAATCTAACACTCGTTTAGGATATATGCACAAGTTTTTTTGTCGTTCTGAGAATTTATTGCGTTTCGTAATATCACTGTTTGTGGAATGCATTATGTACTTAGTTTTCCTTTGAAGAGTTTTTAATGCTGAATCGAGTGTTTACAAGGAATTCAAGCGACGAGTATTTACTTCGATAAATATATGACCATTTTTATATTTAATAATTTTATTCTATGGTTTTTATTTATGTATTTGTACTCATTTAAAATGAAAACTAGGCATACACTGTATTGAAATTGAATTGCATGTAAACGTAATAATATCTTTTTTTTTGTCTTAACGTAAGTTCAACTGGTTGGCTCGGATATTCAGCCATTATAAAATAATATTTAATGACGTGGGCGCAATGTAGTATGCACAATATCAGACTGCTGCGGGCTGTACTAATAGTGTATGTAGTCAAAATTCTGTAGTGTTAAGTTTTCACACTTTGGCTACTTCTACAAATGCAGTCTTTAATATCTATTACTCAATGAATAAGCATTTCCAGTCTCAAAGAGAAGATGACGTCGGCTCGAGAGAGCGGCAGGGAATGTCTATACTGTACCTACTGTAGGTAACTAATCCATATCCATACTAATATTATAAATGTGAAAATGTGTTTGTTTGTCCATCGTTTACAAGAAGTTTTTGTTCGAAACAAGCCAAAGGATTGACATGATTTTTTTACGGAGATAGTTTAAAACGTCTGGCGAGTGACAAAGGCTATTAAGTATAAGGTATTATTTAATAAGTATAAGGTATTATCCCGGAAAATATCTTATACTAATTTTAGCCAGATCTTCACTGAACCACACTAATAAGGTACATTACTGTAGTTAAATGAAGCTCTAGCTAAAGTTGTCTTTATGGCTTTACACGTACTAAAACGCAGCGGCAATACATGAATCATCCAAGCATTTGAACACTCACAACTCACACTTATGCATATTCAAATTGAAACATTCGTTGGTAATACAGTAGCCGACAAGCATGTGCGTGATGGCGCATATTGTAAACAGATATAATTAAGGCCACGTCGTACATATTAATGACCGATCAGTATTCACATCACAGCCATGGGTCAGATGCCAGATATCTGTTGGCGCCCAACGCAGGGGTCAGGAGGTTGAGAATTTGAGATATCCGATAAAAGTAGTGCAAATATATTAATTAATTCGTTATCAAAATTGGGTGTATTTATGAATGTTATGTTATTATAGGTATGGTATTAAAATTAGGCAGGTCAGGTCACGTTAACCGATAAAGTAGACCATTGAACAGTGGAAAGATCCTAACTAAAACTATTATAGTAACGTGAAGTAGTTAATAAGAGGATAGTTTACTAGATGGTGAACGGACATTATCAAATTTGCGACTGGCTACTCATTTGTTTAATTTTCTCGTGACGAACATCATTAGAAAAATATTTTATATAATAAAAACACTTGTACTATTCCACTTAATTAGATTTACTTTTACCGACCAGTTTCGCTTTTACGGCATTATCAAAGTATTAAGATGGTTTTCTCTTTTCAACAAAAACATTCAGGTATCGTGTAATCAATGACAACTCAATTATTTTATTATATAAAAATGTTGAAAACGTTTTCCACTTTTTTTTTGCACCACAAGTGCCAACAATCACCACCACACCAGTATCAGAAAATTATAAGTGCTAAGCAAACAGATAGAAAAGAAAAGTGAAGACATAGATCTACAATATGGCTATATGCTTAGATAGAGAAGAATCTTGACATTCAATCCATAGCTACGACAGCTCTGTCGAGATGCAAGATGGAATGACTAAGGAGAAGAAGTTCAAATTCTATTCGTTTATTTTTTGTGGTTGCACTTACTTTAAACATCAGAGGGTAGCGTATCGTAATTTTACATAAGCCTTTTTGCTTTTACTGAACAACAATTTGTCAAGAACATCGGATAATATGGATCAACATGATTACTATCCGCTAAAAATAATCAAAGATGCGTTCCAGTATAATTTAATTTAACATAACAATCCATTACCTTTTCCAGTTTGACACAAAAATTGCATTAGTCCGCCTATAATTTCACTCCTACGGACGTAAAGTGCGTGTTTAACCAAGGAGGCACTTAAGGCTTTGTCAAACAGCGAGCGTGGCTGGGCTGGACACTAGCGTGAAAACATTAAAATGAAATGAAAGCGACGAGCTTGCGGGGTGCGACACACTAGCCGTTGTCGTGACGACAAACCGCGTCGCGGAAACGCGTCGCGACGTCTATGACAATCGGCACATACGCAGCTTGGCATTAGTTGTAAAAATTTTCAGATTTTTGTACAAATACCAACATGGGCGTTGCAAAATTGATAAACTGATAAATAAATAAACTAAACTAATGTTATGAATTAAAGTAGGACACGAATATCTCTCAGATTTCAAAAGCTGCATTAGGTGCTGACGGGGTGCTAGTGCGACGCGCGCGGTGTGCCGTGTTGCCAACAGTATGTGACTATCGCGCCGCGCTTACGACCGCTCAGCCTCGTGTCGTGCTCTCGTGCTAGCGCAGCGCCATGGTACCGCCGAGTTCGCTGTTTGACAAAGCCTATAACGCACATCTCAGTGTGACCTTGATGCGATAAGCTCTGGCTTATCTGGGGTCAGCCGACGACAGGAATTTTCCTGATATGCCCCGAAATTACCTCCTCTGTCAGGTAAATAAACTTGATTTTTTTTTTAAATCGAAAGGGGAAAGTGGAGTAAATAGAATATACACACAAAGAGAGAGAGAGACGTTTTAAAAATGTCATATTTGACATGAATCTTTATTCAAATACTTAAGTATGAGGAAATAAAAAAATACTGAAGTCAGTAAATTATTGTCCTTTTTGCATCTAGGCTCGTTTGGCTGTAGTTACAATCGTGAGTCGAGTAATGTCGAACCATTATGTGCTATTATGATGTTCACACACTGTAAACTACAGAATACACATTACTTATATTGTTAAATAACACTGACATAATGACAAGACATAAACTTTAATAAAGTATTGTTTGGGAAACGAGTACGTTGATTACTAAAGAAATACTGTGAACGAAGAGATGTCTTTTAGCATAATGTCGCGTACAATAGTGACTTTTTTATACTTACCTATTCTAAACTGTTTTTTGTTTACTTATTGGACTCTAATGTGTCTGTCTAGCAGCTATGTATATTATGAAAATATGACCTACTATGCTTATGAAAGAGCGGTGACTACATCCTTTTACAAAAAATCCTCTTTCTGTCATTTTTCATTACATTGCTTATGCGTATCATTCGCTTCCCTTTCTCTTATCGGTTCTGCATTTCTCATTCTACTGCCTATTTTCCATTTCTTATTTCCGCGCACTGTCTCCTTCTCGTCCATCTTTCTGTTTTTATCCATCAAAAAAAGGAAGGAAGTCGCTAGTCTAACTTGTGTGTCTGTGTAACTATTTGTATGTCTGTCTACGGCATTCCATGAGTCTAATACAACTCACTTTATTACGCATAAGAGAAGATACAATAATGATAATGAAAAACATTATGTAACAGTACTAACAGTTCAAGGGCGGCCATATTAACATGCGATCTCTTCCAGACAACCTATGGGCAAAGTAGCTACAGCGTGCGCCCATATACAGCTTCTTTGGATCGTACTACGTGGCATAGTGGAAAATATATTAGAATAATATAAATTTTCGCTAAATTCAAATCGAATATCGATTTGAATTTGGCAAAAATTAAAAAGAAACTTTAATCTGATGCTGCATTATTACCATGAGTCTGCAGGACACCCAACCCCGCACCAGGAATTGTGTTTCGGCGCATTGTAAAACTGGTTTTATAGTGTTCAGGGTCTAGGATGTAACAGAATAGATATTCTTGTTAGAGGGTTAAAATAATAAATATTCCTGGACAAATTACAGACGGCTGTCTAGTCCCAAACTAAGCAACATTTGTACTATATAACTGATATTTTAGGTACTTAATTGTACATTTTTTTTAACCGACGAAAAAACGGAGGAGGTTCTCAATTCGACGCGTATATTTGTAAATACATACGTATAATACAAAGAAAACACCCAGACTAAGACAAATAGATATTTATGCACACAAATATTTGTATTGTGCGGGGATCGAACTCGCGACCTCGGAGTCAAAGTGGCCATTACTAACCATTCGACCACCGAGCTCGAACAGACAAAGTTTACGAAACAGTTCAGTTAAAACATATTATTTTGTAGGTAGATGATTTTCTCAAATTAAAAGAATTAAAATTATGAACTTCTTTCAATTTGAGAAAATCATCATCAACCATTGACTGGTCCGTACTATGCTATATCCAATTGCAGCCAATTAACAATCGGTAATAGCTATAATGGAAATCTTTTTAATGTAATTCAGAAAAAGTATATGCGTGAGTTACAATCACGTGATTCGCAGTGCCTTGGGTCATTAATAATTGCTATTAAAAAATGATCAATTTGTTTATTTTTGTTGACCTGTTGATGATTGGAAATCAATGATCTTCGTTAATTAATTAAGTACTTTGACTAATCAGTTGGTTCTTTTTTTATACTAGGTCGGGTGGCAGACAAGTACACGGTCCGCCTGGTGTAAAGCGGTTACCGTAGCCATACTAACGCTCGCAACATAAAATATCGCTCGCGCGCCGCCACCCCCGCTGCCAACGCAGCATCTCCTTTCTGGTGACCTCACTCACTCGCAAGAACCCTCAAGGGAATTGTTATTTGGCTGCGGTGTTCTGTGAGGTGGAGGTGTCGTGGGCTGATCGTTTAATTGGGCCGATCGCGATAAGCCTGGGCAGATCGACATGTGCCGCCATATTTTGATTTGGCTGCCTAATCACCGCCATATCGTTCAAAGCATAACGTTTGACGATTTGGCCGTCCATACTTGGCCAAATCGAGTTTGTAGGGTGTCCATCATACTTACAAGCAAATAAAATCAAGTTTAAGTATTTCACTCGATAAAAAGACGTTTAAAAAGTAAATAAAATCAATTCCGGCGCTTAGCCGGGTAGCTTAGAATTACGCTCCCTACACCTGTACCTTTATTTTCGCCAGAGCTTCGTTTGTTAGTCAGCAGGATGCACCGCGTGCAGGTGAAGTTGGGTTTGGTTCAAAGATGTTGAAGTTACTTACACCCTCATATTCAGGTTCTCATACATTATGTCTAAAATCTGTATTTCACTTAAAGAACTTCGATAAAAATAGCGATAATTGTATCGTGTGTTATGTGCGGTGGTGTAATGGTAATTGTGGATACCCTCATACACCTCGCCTCGTAATTATGGCCAGGGGCTTCAATTATTGAATCCTTTCGTAAACTAATTACTTACAATTTTAATGATTGCTTCATCTTTTGAATTACCACGGCCACTTCGTACATGTCTATTAAGTTGCGGCCTTGAAATTATTATCTTCACATCGTTTTCGCTTCAATGGAATTGGCAATTCAATTTTAGAGAAATGAACAAGGTAAGGAATACTGCCATATGATTCATCACCATGAAAAATCTTTGGATGTTTTAACATTTATTCATTCATTGATGTTATAAATACTATAGATATGCTATATATAAGTATCAAAAACGTACACCCGAAAAGTGAGGTAATTGTCTCCCCTAGCAATCAGTTCGCACAAGCAAGCCCACGAATCTGACGTTTGTGACAATTGATTGAAATAGGTAAAAATGCCATCTTCTGTATTACGAAAATGCACAATTTATGTTGATAAAGTAAAATAAAGCCCAAGGGATAACATCAAATATTGTGTAAACACAATATTTGATTTTAAACGCGATTTTAGGTGAATTTCAATATTTTGGCAACAAAAAAGACGTCATTATGTACATACTCAGCAAAGAAAAGAAATAGTAAGTATATTAAAACGAGATGATAGGGAAAGCGATAATCAAAGATCCTCCAGGAGACGGGAACCGTTTTCTAACGCAATTTCGTATTGACGCAATTTAGTATGGGCATAGTATAAGTAATAGTACTGTATGGGTATACCATATCCATAGTATTTATAATTTATTTATAAACATCATTGCATTCATTAGGTACTTACATTTTATCACGGCTTGTATGGCATTTAAACCTATTAGCCTTTATGTTTTAATTCACTGCCTCTACTAACGTCATCGAGTAAGCGTCTATAGTATAGAATTATATAGTATGAAATAGTAAGTTTGACTTAAAGATTGAGATAAAGGTTCTGACCCCTTACCACCAACTCTTATTGAAATAGATTCGCTTATTCATTGGTATAAATAAGCATTCTATTCAGTTATCGATCGTAATAAGAGTTGGTAGTAAGGGGGCTGATTTAAAAAACATTTCAATGCAGCTCGAAAAACGACGCTTTCAAAAAAATTGCATGCCAGATGAAAAAATCCGCTCACGTTAAAGAAAAACTGAAATAAAACAAAACCATGACCTTGATAAATAATAACAATAGTAGATTATTGCATCGAGCACAAAGTAATTTATTATTGCACCGAGTGCCTGATTTAGAGCCCGAGCGTTAGCGAGGGCTCTAATCTAACAGGCACGAGGGCAATATAAATTACTTAAGGCGAGGTGCATAATCTGCTTTTCTTTCAACTAATACCTATAGAAATAGTAGATAAAAGAAACTCATATCAAACAGTTAAAATATAAGTTTCTATAACACTGTCGGCTTCATTTAGAATGTTTTCCGGAGTTAATGTGTCGCTAGATGATTCCATTTTAATTCGAAGCCGAAGCACTCAAAATCAGATAGTATCACACTTTTATCGTTTCCAAAAATATTGTCAAGCAAAATTAACAAAGTTCCCGCCAAATCACTTTTTTAAATTTCTTTCATTTTTAACTCAGAGTTAGCAGCAATCATTTTTTAAATTTGGAACAAGTAGGATAGAAACGAATAATACGTTAGAAAAAAAAAGTATTGATATCGGCTGGCTGAATAGAGCTAATCCATTGAGATTGGCACCTTTTGGTGCGATTAAAAAAAACTGTGCAATAATGAAATTTCATACATTTTTATTGCTCTAGAGCATTAAAGACTCGTTTTGTACTGAGTTTTTAGTGTGATTGTGATGAAATTAAAGCATAGTTGGAAGAAAATGGTATTTTTTTAATCAGATTTCATTATATTATTTTCATCATAAAATTAAAGTGGAAGTTTGTGGTAGAATATGTGAGATTGCCATTGTGTTTGTTAAAATACATCAATACCTACAATTACGCGCCAGTATATTGAAATTTATATGCAGTTTTTCCTTTTAGTATTATGCATAATGAATATAAATAAATGACATCATATAATTATGAAATTCATTCCGCTTGATATTATGAACGAGTGCAAATCGCGCAAATTGACCTTTTGTTTCGAACTGTGTTGTAGTAGTACATCATTGCCTGAATCGTAATTATTATCGCACCAAAAACATAAATTTGATAAATACGTCAAGTTCTTATGTACCACCAGAGTAATGATATCAGAAAAGGTGTGAAATTTGGTCCCTGTTAGGGTATTGGTTAAAAGTTTGATTTGGCCACTTCATGGTCGACTCACAGTATTCTATGAACGTTTTAACTTCGTAAGTATTTTTTAACTTTGTGTTATGATACTTGACCGTATCATAACACAAAGCTATTGGTACTTTTGACTATGAACTAAATCAGGAGCCAAACCACTGAATAAGTAAGATATTGATTACTGCCAAACTTGGCGACTTTACTTTTGGTGTTGTCTACATTTGGTGCTACATGACAACTAGGCCAAGTTTACAAAAAATATGTTTTTGGTGGTATATCAGTGTTTTCTTGAAAGAAGTGTTACTATGATTTAGACTATTATACTACTATGCTTTAGAATAATAACAGAGAAGTGCCACTTTGATCCCTATGGTTCATACATTTTAATGATCCCATTATAACTTGTACTATTTCGTAATGAATAAATAATATATTTGTACTTTTCGATTATTTTTTTCTTTAACCTATTCCTGACCTATTCCTGATTTCAAATCTCAAGGCTCCGGATCATCGGGACATATCCTATAAGTTTTGATAACATTGTCAGTCACTATCAAAATAAGTAGGTAATTCTTTCGTCTTTTTTAATTGGGCTATGAAGTCATCGACCTGATTAATTTGTAAGAAAATTAAGTGCCCAGTTGTACTCAAAAACGTATGTACTGGGTATAAAATACAATATTTAAAAGGTTCCCTTAAATATACATACTGCATTGTCGCTCGGCTGTTTCTTAGAACTTGGCCGGAGACACTGCTGTGTAGCGATATCTTATACCTGTATATTTTAACTGTATCAAAATCGTAGATTGAAACACGGCCATGACGAAAAACTCGCCATCGAATCTAAGACCATTTTTCTGCTTTTGTACTATTTTTTTCTTCAAATCGGACAGTATTCTATATATTATAGAGTTTAGAAACCAAATAGTTTTTTAAAATAAATAACATATTCCGTTATTGTTTGCAGTTGCACATACCGCACCGTTAGCTCGTGACGGCGGCCTAATAGAGCTTTTAGCGATGACAAAGAGTAATGAGAGATGCGATAGTATATCGAGACGGCCCACTTCCCTATTCGATTGATTTGTTTATGTCTTCCGATACACGAAGCACGAAGCGATACATGCCTTCGTCCACTAAAATGAAATTAAATATGTATACCTTTATGGATTTTTGTGGACATTATTTGCGTTGTCACTTCCCTACGAGATTATTTATAGTTTATGTTTTAAGCCAAGCATATTCCTTTGTTTACCAAAATCGATTTAAACACACCTATGAATTTATGTGTATCCAATATTGTTCTATTTCTAATATAATTGTGTGTACCATAATCGCAACGTCACTGAATAATATTTGATATACGTAAGGCTTCGTATTGACGTGGTTAATGCAAACTTTTACACGCGATTTTGTAAATTGATTGCGGTGGAAGTGGCACACCGTCAAATTTAATCCAAAACCAATGTTCCCTGGATATGGTGCACCTTGCTAGTTAACTAACGAGGCTCTGGTGAAAGAGAAGTAGGTAGGGCATATGGTAAATTACAAGCTGCCTGATTAGGGGAAGTATGTACTTGGATACTGTCTTCTGTGAAGACTGTATCCAAATATCAATTTTCTATATGGTTGGTGTGTTTCTGTGAGTGAGATCACCTCACGCAAGTGTCTATAGTTTAAGATTATCGCTTCCCATCAGGCAATCTGTATGCTTGTTGCCACCCTATGTAATTTACAAAATGTGTTGTATAATCCTTAGAAACGTGTATCAAACTATGACCTTAAGAGAAAATAATTGAATTCGAGTAAATAGTGTTTGAAATTTAGAGGTGAAATTCCACAGAATAAAAAAAAAACCCCTTCAGATTCCTTATTGCTTAACCATATAGATTTGTAGGACTATTGTGTGGTTTAAACTGGTTCAAAATACAATTTACATGAGACATGTATGAGGCAGCTGTCGATGCATGGCTTATCTAACCGTGCCGCCGCGCCGGTAATACGAGAACTTTGATAACATTCCACGTGTGCTTCCAAAAGGATAATATAATAATATACATGTTATTTATATAACAGGAAAAGCATTGAACCTCTGCGGTTTAGGAACAATCATAAACATTCCTGTTCTCAAATGGCTTTACGCAATTAGTTTAGTGTGCATAATATTTCGAAATATCACAAGATATCGAATCTAAATTTTAGGTAATTATTATTTTAACAGTTGGTTTCGTCCAATTTGATGGAATATTATATATAACATTTCTAAAATTTAGTAATTCACTGTCCAGTTTATTCTTTTCACCCCCTGCCTAGCTGAGACTTGAAACCACGACCTCTCGATTACCCGTTGAGTGTTCTTCCAACTGAGCTATCAGGAACTTTGTGTTGGCAAAGAATTTGTCCATTTCTATTTACTGCTGTAAAGTCGCAGTG
The DNA here is from genome assembly GCA_937001555.2 of Hypsopygia costalis. Classification (NCBI taxonomy): domain Eukaryota; kingdom Metazoa; phylum Arthropoda; class Insecta; order Lepidoptera; family Pyralidae; genus Hypsopygia; species Hypsopygia costalis. Next base: position 5,653,890 of record OW443330.2, read on the forward strand.
TAGCGCCATCTACCTATTAAGTATTACACTACTAAACAAGGTATAGCACTCCATCGTTACAGATGAAATTCGGCAATTTTTTATGACACCTAACTTATGAAATATTGTTATGTAATAATATTATAAATATATTACCATTGTAAAAATATTTTTAAATTTTAGATTCTTTGCCTTGTGCCGAAAAATCTTACTTTTTGTAAAATTTCATGGTTAACTAGCATAAATTCTATAATAGTTACTTCGTGATATTTAGGTCAATGAAGTGCGCCACGAAAATGAAATCAGATGGAAATGGTATATAATTATATTTGTATGTAAGCGTACCAAACTTACGCAATTACATGCAACCAATATGAGTATACTAGTAATAACTTCGTATTGTAATTGGTTATATAATATATAGTGTTGTGTCATAAAAGCATAAAGCATAAAAAAACCAAAATAAAGCTTATAAAATCAGATTCAGTTTCGATCCAGTCTCGATCTCACAAATGTCACATTTGGTATTCTCGTAACGCAATATGTAACTTCAAATTTAAATTTAAACGGGATTATATCGAAATATGAGTGAAAATCAAACAAACTAAGAATGTTACTTTGCCAACAACAAGAATTGATAATAATTAATTAATGAAATCAAGTTGGTATATAATTTTAGTCAATTCCAAATCCAATCTCGATTCGGTCAACTTTCAATCTGCGTTCGTAGAAAAATTACGAGAATTAGCCTTCTGTTTATCACGATTTATTACACATGCGACTGATAGAAACCAATACTGAGTTAAGCGTTCTGACGCTTACTGTGGACACGCTCGCTACGCTTACATACCAAGTCTACTTAATCTGTGAAGTGCCCTATTTGTTTTGATTACTCCTTGGCAAAATATAAACGAAAGTAATTTTTTGACTGCGCTTACTTCAATACATTGCAGACTCAAGTAACTTACAGTATATTAATTTTAACGATACGCTCACGCATTCCTAAGAAACAGGGCATTGGCAGACGGACAACGAAATAATCTCCAATCCTAGAAAAAAAAAGAGAAGTAGAATAGCGTATTTTTTTAAGCTGCCCGACTGGGGAAGTGCCACAGAATACCTTAGCCAAATAACAATTTCCTGAAGCACGGAAGGGATATATTTACCATGTTGTGAGCGTTCAGATGATTACGGTAACCGCTTCACATCACGCGGGTCGTACGTATGTTTGCCACCCGACGTAGTATAAAAAAAATTAAAAATATATTTCTTTGTATGTTTAGTCTTGGTTAATAGTTTATGTATGTATAATTGAGAGCTGCAGAGAAAGCAAAACGGATGTTTGTTTAATTTTACATTCGACCAGCCTTTTATTGATAAGATTGGTACTCGTATTTACTGCGGTTGTAAGGCAGTGCGCTTCTTTGCTTGCGTAGCGTCCAAGGTTCGGTAAGATTTATACATGTATTTATATATATATGTATATGTATATCCGAATACCCCAGGAGAGTCATGGATAAGAGGACCCTCATTTTCAGTAAGTTTTCGATGCTAAAAGTTATCTTAGCTGACAGGCGATTTACCTTAACATATGTATAGACTTAGTACTAATTATAACATAAATTAGAAATTAAGTCAATCAATGGATTGACTTAATTTCTAATTTAAACCATCAGGCGGGTCACCATGTGGCTTTTTTCACTCTAGTGGTAAAATAGGTATTTAAAAAAATCGAAAAATATATTACGTATATATATATATATATACGTACACCTACCTTTTTGTAACATGATTATCAGGATTTACAAATTTTACTCACAATAATTTATGAATATAATATGTTTGCACTTATTATTGCATATGCGTGAAAAATTTAACATAGTACCTATCTAATATTAATAATAGTATCGTTGAACGACGAAGCGTTTGACGCCCTCCTTCTAAATGGTCTGATGATTTTAAGAAAGCGGCTTTTGGTGAAAAGCATTGGGGAAGGCTTATTTCCAGCAGTGGGTGATGATGATGATCCATTATTAAATGCATAATGATAGTATTAACCATAAATCATCGTCTAATAAATAAATGAAAGTGCTTCCAGCTATTCAATTTTGATTATTCATTTTGAAATGACATTATAGTACTGTGCATCCATAGGAGTCGCTCCATAAGGGAGTAGTGCATCCATAAGAAGAACTAAAGTTGCTTCCATTCCTTCAATTCTAAAGTACGCCACAGAATATCTAATACTTCCTAACGGAGCAGACGCTTAAACGATGGCAATCTATCTCAAAGGAATCTTTGCAAATTATGATTTATGGACGATAAACTATCTAAAAGTTAATAAACTTGTAGTCACTAAGGACTGAATACCTTCAACGCAATTTAAAGAGCAGTTTGAACGATATGAGTACAATAATACGTTTATTGAAGCGATGGGCGTGAATTGGCCCCTTGTGAGGCAAAGCATCCGCGCAGACTAGCGACTTTTAATAAAGAAGTCGCGTGATTATATTTTATCGCTATATCTTTTGGTGATGCAGATGATGCGGAATAAATTGAAGAAAATTGTGTGAAACCTTCTTTGACGTCACGAAAGATTCGATTTTGATTATATAAATTATATTTTTTCCTTACGGTCACAGAAGTAATAGCAACAGGTATAGTACATGTACAATCATTAATATTAATTAAAAAGCTTATCATTTTGATAATACGATGTTTTATTGAACAGTGATGTACACTTACATTTGTAAATAGTCCGAAGACAATCGATGTTATTGTATTGTCTGGGATTTATATAGTTCAGAGACGGATATATGGCGCTTCAATTCTAAATTCTATTCTAGCAACAGCCTAATAATATTTTAAAAAAAATTAGACAGTAACTGCTCATAGTAATATAATTACGAGTACATTTTGAGTCTTACCTATTTGTCTGCGACAATTTAAACTATTCAAAAATGCAGTACTGAATAAATATAATTATACAGCTATTTTATACTACCTTTGTCTATAGAAATAAATCGACATTTCCAGTGAGTGCATAGAGTCCGAAAACAGCAGATCAGCGATGGTAATAATGAATATCTAGTAAGTATAAAATTTGTCGCAAAATTGCTGTACAGGTTGTCGTTTGTCTGTGTCGGGGCAGACTGAAGACTAGTCACTGCGATTTAGCCTGAGTTCAATAGATCAGATAGGTCTATTGTGTGAGCGTAAGAGCTATTTTCAGAGGTCGATGACTCCTATCAAATGGTAATTTATCTTTACACCCTCAATAGGTATCTGGAGCTGATGGGATTTAAATTTGTTTTGAAAAGTAGATGTATTTTTAATGATCTTCTCCCGCTTATTGATCAGATTCTTAGGCTATCTACTGATACCCATATTGTATTTTTATGGTACGCAGATCAACCCTGTAGCTAGCATAGCACCTTCTCATAAACATAGAATCGTAGAGGGATATATCGGCCGGGTTGCTTACAATCCAAATTGAGTAAAAAATGACGATTTTCTTTGCCAATATCGTAATCGGCGGAGTACGCCTAGATGCAGGTGAGCGAGGTTTCTTTTTGAAGCTGATGAAACTACACCATGATAATATGGTTATAGTAATATCTTCAATCTCCCACCCGTATGCATACAAGTGTAGGTTATAGATGCCACTGCATATTACGTAACACATATCATGATATCAAATATTTAGGGCAGTCACACATTACCCACAACAACTATGACGAAAGGCGTGTCATATTTTGTCTTAGTATTAATAGGAATGCATTCATTAAAGTGTCCGTACTCTTAAATGAATGCATTTCTATTAATGGGTCCATCCCTTTTCATTGGGCCATCCCAAGAGAAAATATTGATGGATGGTACTACTTACGAACTGGCAAGAAATCGTACAAAAATGATCAATCCCGGTTATATAAAAATAATAATATTTTTTCTCTACAATCGGGAATAGATAAGTTAAGTGGATATATTTTTTCATCAGCTTAGATAGGATTTCAACGATTGCAATGTTGAGGCTTCCAACCCTGTCCGTACCCAGCCTGACCGTAAAAGAAAGAGCGTACGACTGTTTAGACGCTGTCTCCGATAACTATTCGTAGTAATAGATAAATATTCGTATGACATATGTAATATAAGTTTTTAAAATCCGCTTTCGAGTATCGGATGAGATGTACTTTTACCTGTACTATATACTTGTATTAGGCTAGCAACTGTATTTAATCTCGTTATATCTGATCAAATTAACAACTTCCTTGAAATGATGTTGCAATATTACTACTAATTAGCTTCGATACTATGTAGTGTCTCAAGAGCCGGTATCGGTTATTAACTGTGCATTTCATAGTTGGCTGATTATGTGGGACATTGCAATACTACAGTCAATATCTTATCGTACGAGTATGATACCTTATCTGCTTTGGGAATACTAATATTGTATTTAGATATCAAATCTTTTAAATAAAAAGAAACCGATTTCAGTGCAGTTAACTCTTAGGGATTAACAAGGTTTTTATAGGTGTGGATTCAATGACGCTTACATGAACATAAACATAAGGGCGGCACAATTGTGATTTTTTTTAAAGTTAGTGCATAACACGACACTAATCCAGTTTCTAAGAGGGGCGTACGCCCCTCCTAGAAACTGGATATAATATTAATAAGTGTCCTTTTGCTTTCATATACTCGTGTAAATCTATATTTCTATATCTATATATCTATATATATATATAAAAGAAAGTCGTGTTTGTTACAACACTTATAACTCGAGAACGGCTGGACCGATTGCCATGGTTTTTGATATGTTGGATTTGTTTCCGTCCCGAATAGCAGAATAACTCTTAAAAACATTGGAAAATTCTCGAAAAAATAAAATAAAAGAAAAAACATTTTCCCATACAAAATGTTCGTGGTTGTCGTAGCTGTCAAATGTGACGTTGTCGTAGCTGTCAAATGTTGCGTTGTCGTACGTGCGTACGCCAAATGTATGCGTGCGTTCAGAAATGTATATTAAGCTCATTATAGAACAAATGTCATAGATTAAAAACAAATGTTAACTCTATTGGTCTCATTTTTACGTCTTGGAAGTTGGCTGTGATTTGTTTTGAAAACAGTTTTGTGGATTTAAATATTTATTGCAAAGAGAATGTAACCACTACGTTTTAAGAGACGGATATGCCATACAAATAGCGTAATTCTAATATGTATGAAATGGAAGCGAAAACAATCAGAATTTGTACCAAATTCGCTTCCGATTCATAGAGTCGTTTTTTTACTTTGAGTTGCGCCAGGCTGATTTATTGGTTCTAAAATATTTATGCGTGCGTTCAGAAATTTAAATCAAGCTCCATAAATCTATGTAATATATAAAATAATGTCGTGTCTTGGTCGGGAAAGTATTAAAAACGTTGAAAAATTGACGAAAAAATTTAATAAAAAAAAAAAACGTTTTCCCATACAAATAGTGCCAGTTAAAAAGGATTGGAATATTTATTGATTGTTATGTAAATGTCAAATCGATTGGTCTCACTTTTACGTCGCGAATGTTGTCTGTGATTTGTTTTGTGGATTGAAATATTTATTGTTGTCAATTGGTACTTTTTTTGTGACTTTGTAAAGTACTGAACTTATTATTTACCCACTGCTGGGATACGGGTCTTCCCTCAACCGAAGATGTTTAGACCATACTCCAACACGCTGCTCAACTACGGGTTGGGCCACTAACTTGGCTTAAGGACTGCCATCTAATGATAAACACCAGGACCGACGGCTTAACGTGCCTTCCGAAGCACGGACGAGCTCGAGATAACATAAACTCATCCATGAACAGGCTACGGTTGACGTTGCTTAACTTGCGTGTACAATTAGACTGACACGTGCCTCACGCCATCGTGCTTCTCTATTATTTTCTATTATTCATTGTATTAATTTCAAGAAATCATAAATTTTGTTCATATATATATGTACATCACGACATTCATTGACTGTTAGGCGGTACGAAGTTCGCCGGGACATTTTTTGATTAAACAATAAGGAAATATTTATTTTTATGAAGTCTTCAGTTTTTATAGATACGGGTCTTCCCTCAGCCAACTCAAGGGTTTAGAGCATACTCCTACATGCTGCTCAACTGCGGGTTGGCGGAGGCCAGTGTTTTCGAGCCGCCTAAAGGCCACTAAATTGGGTTAACGACTGTTGACGGTTTAACGTGCCTTCCGAAGCACCGGCACGGAGGAGCGCAAGATAATCTAATGATAACAACCGGGACCGACGGCTTAACGTGTCTTTCGAAGCACGGAGGAGCTGGAAGTAATATAAACCCATCCGTGTACAGGCTACGGTCGACGTTGCTTAACTTGCGTGTTCAATTCGATTGACACGCGCAATTATGCCATCGAGCTTCTCTATTATTTTCTATTATTCATGGTTTTAATTCCATAAAATCATAAATTTAGTTCAGCCTATATGTACCACGACATTCATTGATTGTTAGGCGGTACGAAGTTCGCCGGGACAGCTAGTATAGTATAAAACCAAAAATTCACTTCAATTGGTTAACCACTTAGTCTCGATAACTATTCATAATTCATAATTCATAATTCATTTATTAGTTCATAAACATGGGTAATAATACATTGGTGTTAAATATGAATACAACAGTAGGAACAACCATGATTCGCCTTATTGGCATATGAACATAAACATTTGAATGTAATCATCATTCAAGATATTATATTAATTAGGTACTGAGTCATTTGCATATCAAATTTGAATTCGAAAACAAAACAATGAGAATTAAATTAAAATAATGTCAATAAATATAAAGAATGTCATGAAATCATAAGATAATGTCAAAATACAGGTCAGTGAATAATAGAATTTTGTCATAATTTACTAGATAATTTATCATTTATAAATACTCTAAGGTCATAGTACGTTTTTTCAACAAGGAAGCCACTGAGTGCAGTTTTAAATCTATTATGGTCATGAATGGATCTAATAGACTGTGGAATTTTATTATAAATAATCGGTGCCATATAATTTACGCTCATTCTGCTGAGTAAAGTTTTACACGAATTAACAAATTTTAAAGTACCTTCACGACGGCTTCCGACGGGATTTGATTCAAAATAGTGTGGGTTCTTTCTGATAAAGATTGCAACCTCATATATATACATAGATGGTAGAGTAAGAATTTTATATTTCCGAAAGTAAGGCTCACAGGAGTCATCCTGCATTAGGCCGAACATGGATCTAATACATCTTTTTTGGGCTTTAAAAACACACTGTTTGTCGGTCGTGTTACCCCAGAATAATATGCCGTATCTTAGGCTTGCCGCCACGTATCCATGATAGGCTGTTAAAAGAGTCTTGATATTTGAAACGTTTCTTAATTTACGCAGTACATAGGAAAATTTATTCAACTTTTTTATTAAATTATCAATATGGTATTTCCACGTCAACTTATTATCTATTGTCAAACCTAAGAATTTTGTAGAATCCACTTCTTTTACTGAATTGCCTAAATAATTAATGTCAAAATCTAAAAGATAATTATTTCTTTGTTTAAAATTCATCAGATGTGTCTTCGTCAAATTAATTGTCAAATTATTTAATGTCAACCAATTTATTAGAGATGTTAATGAAATATTTATGTCAGATTCTACATCGTTAAAATTATCATAATTAAATAAAATAGTACTGTCGTCAGCAAATAAAGTCATAGAATGGTTAATAACATTAGGGAAATCATTTATATAAATAATAAATAAAAGTGGTCCCAACACGCTACCTTGTGGGACACCGAAGCATACTGACCTTTCCCTTGACGTGTAACTAATGTTAAAACCGGTTCTAGGGTCAATTCTATTAATATGCGTGATTTGTCTTCTATTGCTTAAATACGATTCGATTAGTTTATTGGCATTGCCTCTTACACCATATTTTTCAAGTTTATTGAGTAGATTTCCATGATGAACAGTATCAAATGCTTTAGTCATGTCCATATATAAAGCTATTGTTGGCTTACGCTTCTCTACGTTAACGATAACTTTTTCTAGAAACTCATACATTGCTATGTTTATCGATTTGTTCGTTCGAAAGCCATATTGATGTTTTGTAAATAAATTATTACGTTCAAAGTACATGTATAATTTTTCGTATATAACATTTTCGATAATTTTTGAAAATATTGGGATTAGTGCAATAGGTCGATAGTTCTTCAAAAGCTTTTTGTCATCCTTTTTAAATAGTGGAGTAATAATAAACAATTTCAACCTATCTGGAAATGTTCCTTGTTCAATGCATAAATTTACTATGTAGCACAAGACAGGCGCTATTATTTTAGCAACAGCTTTTATAACCCTAGTGGAAATATCGTCAAAACCTACGCTATTAGTATTCTTTAGATTTTTAATAATTCTTATCATATCAAATGTCGAAGTTGGTGAAAGAAACATTGAATTGGATTGATTTTGTTGAATAGTATTAATTTTAGGTTTATCTTGAAGGTTACCTTTTATGGAGTCAATAAGAAAGTCATTAAAAGCATTTACTATTTCTGTCGGTTCTGTTAACTCTGTGTCATTACACAAAACACTGGAAATATTTTCTCGAGGCAAATTATTGTTATAATTATTAACCACTTTCCATGTTGCCTGAGATTTATTCTTAGCTTGATTTATAAAGTATTCGTTGTGAGCTTTTTGAGTGAAATTGATAACTTTTTTATATCTAATTGCATATTTTTCAAACGTTAATTTATTTATTGCTGTTGGAGAGTGACGGTATTTCCACAACAACAGACGTCTTTTTTTGCTGCATAATTTAATACCTTTTGAAATCCATGCAGGCTTTCTCGTAGAAGAGATTCTTACTCTTAACTTTGGAAAACAAAGATTGTAGAATAGCATGAAATCGTCATGAAAAGAATTAAATGCTTTATCTGGATCGGTTGTGGCATACACTTCGCTGAAACTTAGGCTTTTAATGCAATTAGTGAATTTATTAATATTCTCAGGAGAAAAATCACGGCGATAAGTATACCAATATTTTAGTTTACATGTTCTTTTGACAGGTACCCTAAGAGCTTGGGCTGTGTGATCAGATAGAGCCAGCTCTATTATTTCTCCCTTTGCGCCGCGCACGTTATGAATAATATTGTCTATGCAGGTGTTACTTTGAAGTCTAGTGGGTTCATTGAATTGAAATTTTACATTATATTTAGTTAATATTAGGTTTATGTCTCTAGTTGATTTGTTATTTTTCAAAATGTCGATATTGAAATCACCACAGATAATTATTTTATAGTTTTTTATGTCAGTAAGAAAATTTAATATGTCGTCAAGTTTACTTAAAAATAAATTAATTGATTCCACTATAGATCTAGGTGGTCTGTAAACACATACAATTAACAATTTATGTTGTGCCAGTTTTATGGCCGAACATTCTATGACGTCACAAATTGATTGCTTAACTATACTGGTTACATTTTCAAAATTATAGCAGTTCTGAATTAAGATACAAGAACCCCCTCTCCGCTGTTGCCTGCAGTAATAAGATGCCAATTTATAATTCGTTATATTTAAGAGACTTAAATCATTTTCGGTCATATTGTGTTCCGTTATGCACAGAATATCCATTGCATTGCCTGTTTCCTTTAACGTTTCTAAATTAACCATAAAATAGTTCGATTTCGTGATAAGGCCGTCTATATTTTGATGAAGAATGTTTAAAAAATTATACTCGAAATAAATGATTCCACGAACTATTCTTAGATTTTGCCCTGCTTTCAATGGCTTCATTGCAGTCAATGTTTGATGTAATAAGAGGAAATCTTTCCAAGTCAATTTTTAAATTTTTCATTATAGTTTGAAAAATGTTTAATATTCCAGAATTATAACTACCGGACCTAATAAGCTAAAATTTGGCATGTTGATATCTTATAGCACAGTATAAGTAATAGTACTAACGTACAGTATGGACACTCTCTGCCGCTCTCACTAGTCAACCTCACCTCCCCTATGGAACCGATTTGGAACCGTTCGCAATGGATGCAACGTCCTACAAATTGACGTCGCTCGTATTTTATTCTCCATTCAGTTTAAAAAATGGCACTTACTTGTGCAGTGGATGGATGTCTCAACACATGGAAAATAAAAAAAAGAAATTTATTCGATCCCTTTGGATGAAATAAAGTACTGATTTTTTTTTATAAATTACCTAAAAAGCATGCGGCAGCCATAGTTTCATCATAACTAATTCATGTCTGTCAAAGTAGGATACAAGATACAATTAATACGAGATGAGAAAAGGATAGCATTATATGTCTCAAAGAGCAAGTGAGTGCGCAGACGCGGAAGTGACATTGCTGTCACTTGAGTTATGGTGGTTTATTGTTATTGTTTACAATTTTCTTATTTACATTTCAATGTTTATTGTGCGTGATATCATGTGTGGTATTAGTTTTAAATTACGTTTGTTCCATGTGAATATGAAAATGAATCAAATCATTGCGCATGCATTTATATGAATAGTAAAAAGCTACAATTAGTAAGAATGAAATGGTTTGACCATTACAATGAACCGGTGTTCGGAAGGCGAACGTTTGATTTAGTGGTGATTAGAAAATATAAAATTTTGGGTAAGTTAGCAATGGCAACTAAATATAAACAAGGCGTTTTGTGAATATTGTAGAGTAATTTATTTTATGCAAATCTGTTTACTATGTCCGACTAATAATTGAATAATGTCACAGCATTGTCAGCCCTAGCGACCAACACGCAAACATAGGCACGTGTACAGACGACGACAGACGTCATTTGGTTTACTACATGCAAACGCGCCATTTTTGTATGGAGTGGCCGGGGTTTGCTTATAGGTAGAAGACTTCAGCTAAGAATTTTGCGACATTCTATATATATTAATAAGTTTTTATGGAGACAATTAAAAATTAAAATCTTCATAGGATTACGTGATATGCCCAAGTGAAGCTGAGGCGGGCCCGATGGTGTTACAAGACTACTAGCTGACCCCGCAAACGTTGTTTTGCTATATAAATTTAGGGGTTGATCGTAGAGGGGTGAAAATTTGCGGTTGTATGTATTTTTATATGCCGTATCATAAAAAAATAAAAACAAAAAAATTAGTCTAAAAAATAAAAATAAAAATTTAGGGGTAAGGGATGGAATGGATGGGAACATTTAGAGGGATGAAAAATAGATGTCCGATTCGCAGACCTAACCGATATGCACACAAAATTTCACGAAATTTCGGAGGAGTTTAATTACAAACACCGTAACACGAGAATTTTATATATTAGATTAAAATAAAAGATAAACTAAGTTCAAGATAACTCCATCGAGCCTTTCTAGCCTGCTCCAAATGGAGCGAGTCCTCTGCGCCCGACCTTATTTCATAGACATATGCAGCTGTTTCGAAAATGGACTGGACAAGCTCACTTTCGCTCTCACAGTGTATTGTCGCGGCGTCGTCGCCCACGCCTGACCACAAAATTATAACAGATTATGTTGATGGATATATCCGACCCGACTAGCACTGACCACAGACATTGTAGATCATATCCAACAACGTTACAATAATGATGATGTAATAGCCTCACTCAAACTTGGTATTTGATCTTGGCGTACATAGGTAATCATCAATCAAATATCAAAATGATACGAATAAATAAAATTGAGGGCTTAATTCTCAGCATTGAAAAAAGCTAGCGAGTGTCACGGTTATTTTTATTTTTACTAATGGGGTAGAAAACGAAGTATCATCTGCTCGTAGAGTCGTAGCGTATGTCACGTAATGTTCTCTTGTTTTCATTGCGTAGTATATGCTTCCTTTAATCCTGGTTCATTTAGACATGGTCGACAACGCGTGAGTGATGATGGTGTCACAAGCGTCCTATAGGCTGAGTTGACTTTTTTCAATCAGGCGGGTCGTATAATTGTTTGCCACCCTAGTGGTTTAAAAAGAATCAGGCGATGTGGAGAGATTTGAAGGACTCGCATTGTTATTTGGCTAAGGTATTCTGTGAGGTGGAAGTACTTCCCCAGTCGGGCAGCTTACAAATACGCTGTACACTACTTCTCTTAGATATTATGATGTATTTATTATATATAATTAGTATGATTATTGAAAATTTTTTACGCAATGCCGGGAAACGCGCGTACGAAGTCGCGAGCGCAAGCTTGTTATATATATAAGTCGCAACATTTAAATTTTATCTGATAATTAAAACTGTCTTGCACTTAATTTAATTATTACTATGATAATTTATTTGTCTGCTTATTAATTAATTATAATTTGATGATCTAGCAACCAGCCTACATTAAGCTATGGAAAGACAAAGTAGCTCCCTCTTATCGACATTGTTAGTGATTGCGACCTCATATCTTTCGATAGACAAGGCCTTTTCAGACATTTCCCTAGCCATAGATAGGTCGTCTAGTATGGCAACATTCTATAATGCTAAGATACCTATTAAGCCACACGTTCACTAGTTCGCGCCAGTCTCACGCACGTCATGCAACTGATTACCGATTTTTATGTGCTTTCTATACCCCGCCGCCACACTATGCTCCTCGCGCTGCTCATCGCCTTGCTCCTCGCGCTGCCGCGATGTTTCCCTCACTGCCCACACACTGCTCTACTCGCGCAATTATTCGCGACGCTCCGCACTTGGACATTCGCCTTTGCTATACAATGGACGTTGAAGCCGTGGCAGCGTCCGCGATATGCATTTTTATTATAGCGAAACGAAGCTTTTTTTTATGGACTAACGGTCTAAAAGATGCCATCAAACATTTCTTTTTTGCTACCAGCTCTTATAGGGAAATGTTCATGACAGACATGATTTTAAAAAAAATATTTAAAAAATATGACGCGTGTTACGCGCCCGAGCGCTCGATGCGGAATGCGTCCGAGGCGATTATGTGGCCGGCCACTCGCATTCACGTTGCCGGTCCTTTGCTCGCGCCCAAAAAACCGACAAAACAGGGAATGATGGGCAAGACGAAGAGCAAGACGAGCGGCATGACGAGTAACGTGGCCACACTAAGTTCCTGCCTACTTCCCTCGCTACTTCCCTCGCCACTCGACGAGTGTATGGCAGGGCTAATAGAAATAAGGATTTATATACAAAAGACTAGCTGGCGCCCGTGACTACGTCTGCGGGTATCCCGGTATTTATCCGGGAATTTTGGAAAATCCTTTCTTAGCGGATACCTTATGCCAAACTTCAGGCCGATCCGGTCTGTGGTTTGAGCGGTCCGTCCGTTAGATCAGGCAATAACAGTTGCCTTTTATAGATACACACACACAAGTTTTCTATAGCACTTTGTTCATTATAGAGATGGGCAAAATACCGGGCATTTACGATAAATTTCCAGTAAGTATATATAAATTCTCTATTTATGCTCAAAAACTGGGCATTTATATGTGCTACCTATTTAGAATTTATCGTAAACTCCAGGCATATAGCCCATATCTAATTCACTACGGTACCGTTCGCACCTAATGTATTTGAATAAATCCATTGCGTGGCGTGCGTGCGTTGTGGACGGTGCGGGCTAGTGAACGCGTACCTTTATAATATGACGTCATATAGTGAGGACAACTACAGTTACAAATCTGATTAAGAAAGTTCTAATCAAGAAGTATTAAACATGTCTTGTTTATTTAATTTGAATCCTACTGGTGTTGACAGCTATTCAATTTATCGAAGTGTCAAATTTAAAATATCGATATTATAATCACTCTTGACTTACCATTGATAAATCGTTGAATCATATTACAATCGAATCTACTAGTATAAAAATAAGGTTGTAAATTCGACAATACAGATATAATGTAGATCACAAAAGTAGGTTGACATAAACACTAAACACCTTTGATGCGGTTAGATCACATTCAAGGTATCGTGGTTTAGTGTACAACAGGTTTTGGACGGTCTTAAAAAATAGGCCTTATCGTTAATTAATTACTATAATTACAGCACACAATAATTTATGTACGAAGTAGAAATACTATATCATGAGGCATGTTTAAGAACCATTTATGTACTATGAAAAAAAAAACTTGTCTAAAACGTCCTTATGTTTTCCCAAATCGTCTAATTTGTTGCACAAAATGTCAGCTGGCCAATGAATTAACTATTTCCATTGATGTTCTTTGCAATTATTGTTTAAAGATCCAAATTGACATTTGATTGTACTTTCTTTTTTCGCTATTTACCTACTAATTGTTCCCATCCGATGACCATATTAATCCATTGCATGGAAAACATTACTTGTAGCGATAGGCTCACTTTTGAATACTTGATGTATGTATATTTTGTTTAAATTATGTACAATAAAGAATATATTCGATTATATGTTACATGAATGTAAAAACCGTAAACACTATTCAACGCTCATCTCTATACCTAGTGTACTCCTAAGGTGCTCGTCCTATTCGTAGTTGGTCTCATTCACAACTTGTTCCAATACAACACGGTGCCAAATGCGAACGCGTGTAGTTGCAAATGGAGTCATTGGGCCATTTCTTGAGCCATTTGCTACTATTCCGTGGCTCAGGTCCCACTTAGATAGAAGGTGTATTTTTGCACAAAGATCTTTTTAATTCACTAAAATCTACTAAGGTGGTCGAAATCTCCCCTGTTGAATAATAATTTACTGCTTATATTAAAAACTCGCAAATAAAATAAGTTTGTTGCCTGTTGAATTGACATGACCAGTTGAGATTCAGACCTTGTTCCATATAAACTGCATACAATTTTCCTGTTAGTTTCCTTGCTTGTTTTATTGGAAATATATTCGCAGAATACAGTAATGTTAGACGAGATTCTCAATGAATGCGTTTAATTATCAATACGTTAATTTTGGGCGTTAGTACTCTGAGAACACAACAATCGTTCTGTTCTGGGAAGTTAGCACAATCGAATTACTCGAGCATTGCTTAATTACTCGCTTTCGGGGAAAGTAACATTCCAATCCAACAATGAGATATTAAGTTCTAAGGTAATGTTTCCCAACCGTCAATGACATTTTATATATAGATGGGACATAGGCGAACATCACGGCAGTAAAATTGGCTACAAAGCGCTAACTCATTACCTGCGCATGTATACATGCAGTACGCAAAGAATGGAAAAGAACGATCAGGAAGGAATTTTATATTAACGGGTGCGCCAAATGTCAGCTCAGTCGGACTGTGTTAAAAATATAAATAGATACATAGCTCGTATGTATCTATTTATATTTTTAACCGACTCCATAAAAGGAGGAGGTTCTCAATTCGGCTGTATTTTTTTTAATGCTTGTTACTTAATTACTCCGTGATTTAAAAACCGATTTGAAAAAAACTTTTTTTATTTGAAAGAGTATACATCCAGATTGGTCCCATATTTTTTTCATCATCATCATCATCAGCCTGTATCTACATACATAAATGTAGAGTAATGTTTGGAGTCTGTTTTTTTTTTGTTAAAATTATATTTGCAAGATTTGATTACAGACACTGCTGTGAAACTAAATAAAAGCTTGTAAAATGGGAGAAGATACTGAGAAATTTTTGAAGCGAGTATAATCATATTAAAAAGTCATCGATCAGTGAACGTCCCACGACCGTGACCGATTTATAAACATCTCATTATTTTTTCCGTCCAAAAGATCTCCCGATAAACAATTTCGACTAAAATGTCTTCATCGGTGCCCAATTTACGAGTTTCAACTCATGTTTATTAAGCATTGTGCCAAAAAAGATTTCCGAATTGTAGGATTGGAGCCTTCACCCATTTTGGGAATTCGCCAGTTACGCGTATTACGGAAAAGTATACCTACCATATGGATATAATATCATATGGTACGGTATGGTAATATCGTATGGTAGGAACGTAGGTTTAAGTGGTTCATCAATATCTTTGAACAAAATCCAACTACAACTGCAGGTGGTGCATCCTGCTAATTGACAAACGAGGCTCTGGCGAAAAGAGACGTAGGGTGCGTAATTGTAAGCTGCCCGTCTGGGGAAGTACCTCCGCCTCACAGAATACCACAGCCAAATAACAATTACTAGAGGGTTATTGTGTTCTTTCGAGTGAGTGCGGCCACCAGAAAGGGAGGAGAAGCTGCGTTGGCTGTGGGGTGCGCGAGCGATATTTCATGTTGCGAGCGTTAATATGACTACGGTAACCGCTTCGCATCAGGCGCGCCGCAAGCTTGTCCGATGCCCGTAGTATAAAAAAATATTGAGGAAAACCTACAACAAGCAGTGGAAAATATACAGGCTGATGATTGTGATTGTGCCTTAAAACATTAGACTTTAACATGGGAAGTTATCCTGTTGATCACAAAATGTATAGAAAAGTATTTATAGCGTTGTGACGCATTAAATGCTTTTTATAGCATGAAGTTAATAAATAAGCAGACGGATAACCTGAAGGCACGCAGATGGTAACAAATCACTGCGGCCTATGCCGGTGCTTGGCTTTTATTTTTGATAAACTAAACCGATTTTTGAGAAGTAAAGACGAAATGTTACGTGAAAATACATTTTTTATGGTAAAAGTTCCGTGTCACAACATTCAAAATTGTTTTAAAAAATACATTTTATATACGCTGTAGGTACCTATTTATGTTACCGAGGACAAAAAATTGGCTGTGCATTTGCGCATTAATCTTAAAAAGAGCTTAACCTATTTCAATACGGTTTTCACTGTCATATTGTGATAAACTTCCCGTAATTGTGTTTGTTTCATTTCAATCGGTTTACTAAGAAAAATAGTTCATAATCGCTCTTACCAAATGTCCACGCAGACGGAATCGCGGGCTCAGCTAGTCTCCAATATATCACACTTGTGTATACTATAAGACATAGAACATAAAGAGATTATTTTTATGCAATAAGCCAAGAGACCATCATCCTGTATTTTACCCAAACCACGTTTACAAACTGTTTGATATCCCAAACCCACAAAATGGTTTCTATTCTCAAAGCCAATAACTTTTATAGATATCATCAGGAAGTTTAATTCGTATAAAGCGTTACAAATAAGGTTTTTATTAGTTCATAAGACAAATTAACGACAAATTTAGATTTTATCTGCTATAAAATAGTTAAATATATTCTGTAGACGTCTGGCCACCTATTAGCAAGTCAAACGTGATTTGACGCCGATAAGGTCTTTTTATGTATCTACTATTACTGACAGCTATTATGTAGACCACTTGTAGACCAAGGTTTCAAGACGTGGTAGTATGTTATAAAATACCTAATAGAGTTCAGGTGATTTTTGTTTTATTAAGTAACAGTGAGGTTTTAGATTCGCCTATTTTTTAACACTAGACAGAGTCTATACCATATAACCATGAAGTTAATTTCATTAGTTTCTGCTATCCCAAGAAGTAATCCCATAATGTCGTATCATAATCATCATTATCATCAGCCTGCATCTATCTACTGCAGGATATTGGCCTTCCTTAATGCCTTCCACTGGATTATAGATTTATTCTTGAATGAATCATTGAAAATGAGTACGACCTTCAATCATAAACTTTAGAAATAAGAAGTAAGATTTTCTAAAAAAGAAAAGCTAACTAGTAAAAAAAAAAACAATGTATGGAACATGTTTTTCAAAAAACATGTTGTTTATATATAGCCAGGGTGCCCACCGCCTAAGCTGAAGCTGATTCCCATTGGGTTTAATGATTGCGAAAACCAAACTTCAGTTTAGGTGTATGGTATTTGTGTTTAAATTAGCTGGTAGAAACTTTGAAACTCTAAGCTGAAGATGTTTGTTAATAGCTAAAACGTAAGATCTATTTTTCGAATCAAAATTTTAGATGGTAATCGGATTCTGCTTCTGCAGTAGGGTCCCAGGGTTTAGCCAGGGGGCCTACCGCCGAGGCCGAATCCGATTACCGACAGATTTTTTGATTGCCAAAATCAAACTTAGGCTTAGGTTGCTGTAGAGCTCTACCGACTAAGCAGAAAATACTTGTCAGTAACTAAAACGGAAGGCCTATTTTTCATATCAAAATATTTGATGGTTATCGGCTTCAGCTTCGGCGGTAGGGCCCCAGGGTTGTCAAGCCGACGTAACTTCTAGTAATAAAGTTGATACTGTTGATCGTTGGCGCTTCGCGAAACCGGTCGGTAATATTAAATGTAATAACGTGGAACAGTTCAAGTGCTTTATTATAACATTATTCTAGTAATAATTCCCTTCCCTGCTTTTAAAGGTAACTGGAGCCACGTGGCGCGTCCACAATGACCTCACACGTGAAATCGAAAGCTTGGGTTGTCAGCGAATGGTCACGTGTCGGTCACTGCGTATGCAAAGTCCATTTCTCCCCATTTTGGGAGGCGACACGGCGACAGACACCACGCCCTTGTAGTGTTAATGGTGTAGGATTGCATATGACAGAAATGTGTAATTTTTTATTACAATTGGGGCACGGTGCACATCTATGTGACGTGACATTTTACATTTAATTGAGTACAGTCAGTAATCCGGGTAGCGGATTTTAAATCAGGATTTCTCGAAAACTTCATGAATTGTTCTCTTCGATTTTTTTTAAATAGGTAGTCTCATAATAATACATAAAATTTCTTAAGTTACCATTATCCTAATTCTCCTGGTTATTTTATTTCTCTTCTTGACTTTATCATGCCCCTAACGTAGATATAATTGCATTAAGTAAGTCACAAGTGTTCGAGTAACTTCTCATCTTTCAAATACTGCAATCCCTGAAGACCAATCTTAGTTACAACATCTATATATATAAAAGAAAGTCGTGTTTGTTACAACACTTATAACTCGAGAACGGCTGGACCGATTGCCATGGTTTTTGATTTGTTGGATTTGTTTCCGTCCCGAATAGCAGAATAACTCTTAAAAACATTGGAAAATTCTCGAAAAAATAAAATAAAAGAAAAAACATTTTCCCATACAAATGAAAGTGTCAGTTGAAAAAGGGATTACGATATTTATTGGTTGTCAAATATCAAAACGTCAAATCGATTGGTGTCACTTTTATGTCGCGAAAGTTGTCTGTGATTTGTTATGAAAATTTAAAAATGTCAAATCGATAGGGGTGAAAACGCTTTTCCCATGGGGTTCGAGCGCAAGAATCAAATCAGAGTAAACATCAAAAGAAATGACAATTACAAATCACCAAAATGATAAAACCTATTTCAAAACTAAAAAAAATAAAACAAAACGTTTTTTTTTTTAAATTTAACAATAAGGAAATCTTTATTTTTATGAAATCTTTAGTTTTTATGGATACGGGTCTGCCCTCAACCAAAGGGGTTTAGAGCGTACTCCAACACGCTGCTCAACTGCGGGTTGGCGGAGGCCAGTGTTTTCGAACCGCCTAAAGGCCACTGACTTAACTTAACGACTGTCATTAAATGATAACAACCGGGACCGACAGCTTAACGTGCCTTCCGAAGCACGGAGGAGCTCAAGATGAGCTAATGATAACAACCGGGACCGACGGCTTAACGTGCCTTCCGAAGCACGGAGGAGCTCAAGATGAGCTAATGATAACAACCGGGACCGACGGCTTAACGTGCCTTCCGTAGCACGGAGGAGCTCAAGATGAGCTAATGATAACAACCGGGACCGACGGCTTAACGTGCCTTCCGAAGCACGGAGGAGCTCAAGATGAGCTAATGATAACAACCGAGACCGACGGCTTAACGTGCCTTCCGAAGCACGGAGGAGCTCAAGATGAGCTAATGATAACAACCGGGACCGACGGCTTAACGTGTCTTTCGAATCACGGAGGAGCTCGAGGTAATATAAACCCATCTGTGTACAGGCTACGGTCGACGTTGCTTAACTTGCGTGTTCAATTAGACTGGCACGCGCAATGACGCCATCGAGCTTCTCTATTATTTTCTACTATTCATTGTTTTAATTCCATAAAATCATAAATTTAGTTCAGCTAATATGTACCACGACATTCATTGATTATTAGGCGGTACGAAGTTCGCCGGGACAGCTAGTTTTAAATAAATAAATATTCCAGGCAAATTACACACTACCATCTAGTCCCAAACTAAGCAAAGCTATAAGTATTAGCCATTAGGTAAATGATATTATACTATTATAAATGATATTATACTCGAATTGAATTAAATTAAACTGTATTAAATTAAATTAGATTGTATTAAATTGATCAAATTAAATTAAAATGAAATTAAGTTCAATGTCCTAACGTAGATTATAAGGTTCCAATGTTACTAACCTATTATGGACTACTTTATTGGTCTGAAATAAATATTATTTTATTTTATTTTTAAATACATTTTTTTAAAAATACTTACATATAACACACCGTACCAAGTCAAACAGACATATCTTTATCTTGTGCGGGATCGGACCCGCAACTTCGACGACCTTATTACTTCCAAAGGAAAAACAATTTTATACCCTATCAAAACGTGTCTCAAGATTCGCAATTTTCCGCAAACACAGGTATTTTAAAGAATCCCGCAGTGCTTTATATGTCTGGTAATTTCAACCTGAATACTTTCGGCTATGTTTCAATTATGGTAATTTTATCCGATCTCGAAGGAATGTTATGTATCCACTTTTTACACGAAATTACTTTTAAGTAGGTTTATGAAAATGTTAAAGTATTATCATGCAATTGCTTAATATTCCATAAATAAACTTAAAAATAAATCGTAATGATGTATATTCTATTTTTATATACCTATTCTCTATTTTCTTTGTCCTTAAATAATGTTATTAATTTGGAGAAAACAATCCTTTTTAATTTAATATTTTTGTTATTTACAAAGCACTTGTACTGTTCCACATAATTACTTAAATTATTTTTACCGGTTTCGTCTTAAGGCATCATGCCAAAAGTGGTAAAAATAATTTAAACCGAATCAAGGTAAACAGAATCTTTTGTCAATCTCAGCGCTTTCCGCAGCGTATACCTCACAAGGCATCCGCGTGCTTTACAGTGATATCACACCTTGGCCACTCCATACAAATGTCACCTCGTTTACTCCTACATAAACAATGCCGTCTGTGCAGAACCCGAATGAGTGTGTGTACGAGCGGCACCATACAAACTGTTCCAGATTTCTCTCGAGAGGGGAGGTGAGGTCGATTCGAGAGAGCGGCAGGGAGAGGCCATGCTGTACTATTATTTATACTGTGGTGATGTCAAAGGTTTTGTCATTCTAGTTTTTATTTCTCAAGGAAAAGAAGACTCTTAATTATTCCCCTAGTATTAGTACGCAGACTGCTAATGCTGAACGCTCTCAAAATATATACCTAATCGATGATTGAATGATTCCAGGATTTTGTTTGTTGAAATGATGTTTACGTTACAATGTACGAGGTGTAGCATAAACAGCGTGAGTTTTGGTCAAAATAACAGCAATTTGTTTACACGTAATCGAGGTAAGCGTTGATATGTTCAGTATGAACGTAAGCGTCGATTACGTGTGTGAATTGTAATTACGTTTGGATATATCTTTGTAGTTTGTTTATAGCGAGTTTCAAATAGTTAGGTAGGTACTATAGTTTAATACTGAGCCGCACCTTCTTCTAACTAGTTGTTGCTCACGACTTCGCTCTTGTCAATATTTTACCGGGACGAAAAAATACTTACATGTAAATCTAATTACATTACATGTAAATAAATAATGTTATAATAAAACACTTGTACTGTTCCACTTACTTATATTTAATTTTACCGACCGGTTTCGCCGCTAAGGCATTATCAAGGTAAACAGATGGCAAATGGTAAACAGATGGATGGAAACCATTTAAAACAAACTATAAAAATATAAAAAGAAACCATATAAACAGACGGTTTCCATCCATCTGTTTACCTTGATAATGCCTTAGTGGCGAAACCGGTTGGTAAAACTAAATATAAGTAAGTGGAACGGTACAAGTGTTTTATTATAACTTTATAATAATAATGTTCCACCAAGTGCCAACAATCAATAGTATCAACTTTAAATTTAATATATTTGTGTGCCCTATTTGGCTGTGAAATCAATAATACTGGCAGACATTCCGATTTTCGCTGCGAACCAAGGCCTCGTGATTATTTTTTAAATCATTTTCGACATCTCATAAACTTGTAAGGGGGCGTCCATAAATTACTTGAGGTGTTTTTTAAAATTTTCTGCCCCTCCCTCCCCCCCTGGTGAGATGTCGTGAGATTTTATTCAACCCCCTCCCCCATCCCCCGATCTCACGTGAGATTTTTCAAAATGTTACTTCTCAATCTCTCATTTTTCAAAGTGTTCTTACAAAAAACATTCCAACGCGTTTACGCGTTGGATTGTTATTGTAAAAAGAAAAGAAAAAAATTATTCGTGCTTTTTTAAATCATAAGCATGTACAATCTGGATTAAATGGACCAAAATAGTTTAATTTTTTTTTTGTTACAATCAGAAAAAAAATTGCGTGATATTTACCGAGACCCTCCCCACTGTCCAACGTAAGATTAGATGAGATTTGACTCGACCCCCTCCCCCCCTTAAACATCTCACGTAATTTATGGACGCCCCCTAACCAATGACAATGCTCCATGACCATGTGAATTGTATGAGCTACTTATCTACCAAGTTTCTTCAGAATCGGATCACCCATGTCCATGCGCGGATCACGTATTCCAGAGTTATCGCGCACAAACTTATAAAAAAATATTTGTTCGCCCTACCTCGATATAAAGACTTCGCCTGCTTCGCTAGCTTCGGCCAATATGTCGCAGCCAGCTGGTTACAACAACCTTTCAATTGTACGACTAGCTCTTTCATTGAACCGTGACATTGTTATTCCTTCGCTTTTTATGTTATGGCTAAATAAACCTTTTTGATGTATTAAAAAAGTAAAAGTTCAATCCCCGTATATACGCTGACATTGTTCCGTGGGCCATTTCAGTTCTGATGTTGACTTTTATGGCGTTTTAAAGCGTTGTAACTTTTTCATTTCAATGGTTTTATTTCGCAGTTGTGTTGCGTGTTCATTTTATTGTGACTGTGGATAGAGATATTAGAATGGATTCGACAAATAAACCCTCTTGTCTTAGACTCATCCATATAACGTGAAAGTACATAATATGTCTGTTTCTCTGTTCTGTTACCTTCTTGCGACTAAACGGTTGAACCGATTGGAATTAATTTTAGCTTCGACATAGATTATATCCAGAGGAAGGACATTGGCTATGTTTTGGAGCGATAACCGATATTCATGTGGGCAAAGCTGCAGGCATAGCTATGAAGGAAATAAATTTCAGCACTCTAAAAGTATAGTTCCATACATATCAAAAAAATGTGAACTAACATTTAACATGTTCCCTGTCCATTATACAATACACTTTTAAATCAGTACATTGTTTTTATTTTCATACAAGTTTTTTGTAGAGTCTCGTATGTATTTTTTTTATTCCCCGTTTGAGAATATCTTCTTCCCGTCCTCTTATATTGAGCCCATCAATGATGCCTAATCGTTAAAAATATTCTGTTGGTATTTGAAATGTAAATTGTATTTGGTGAATTCAACTCTACAGTCGCAGATGACAAGTGAATTAATAACAAACAGTTTATATTTTATACAATCAATTATGTCACTAAGTCACTTTTTAGCAAACATGAATCTCAAAACAAAATCATCTCCAATGCTAAATCGTCTAGACCTACGCCTCTGAACACACGATTGGTCGCGAATAGAGCGTAAATCGGAGTTCGGTCCTGGAATAGTTTATTTGATCGCAGGTTTTGGGTTCGATGCCCGACCAGGGTGGTCTGCTACTGCTGTTATTATTGTTTTTCCTGCCAGTTATTTCTGGTCTGCAGATTAGTATCATTGCGGTCTGAGTAGATATAGTTATGATGATTGCTTTTTTAATATTTCAAATGGCATTCGCATATTTCGATAAAATAATACAGTCAGCAGGAAAAATTCAATTTTTCATACCCCGTTGTTGCTTTCATTCATCAACGTTTGTAATATTCGGAACAGCTCATCTGATTTTAATTGGATTTTTTTTTATGTAAGAGGGGGCAAACGAGCATGTGGGTCACCTGGTGGAAAGCAATCACCACCGTCCATGGAGACCAGCGACACCAAGGGGTCGCCGATCCGTTGCCAGCCTTTTAAGGAAAATTAAAACTCTGTTCTTGAAGGCACCCATGTCGTAGTTGTTCGGAAATACCGCTGAGGTAAGTTGATTCCACAGTTTCACTGTTCGTGGTATGAAATGTCTTAGGAAACGTACTGTAGTAGATCGCCAATTATCAAGATGATATGGATGGAATTTTAATTTATGGCGAGTTGTACGATAGTGGAATTCAGCGGCAGGTATCAAATCAAACAGCTCATCGGAGCACTCCCGTGATATAATTTGTATAGAACGCAAAGAGACGCTACATCTCTGCGTGTAGAGAGAGAGTCCAATCGATTCGAGATCATTGGGTCACCGACGATTCGAGCTGCTCATCGTTGTATGCGGTCAAATTTTCACTGAAGGAAGGTAAAAGAGATTTTTTTATACGACTAGGGTGACAAACAAGCCTGCCTGAAGGTAAGCAGTCACCAGAGGATAGACGTTAATCATTCCCGCGTGGCTGCCCCTGCAAAAACCACTTTACACCAATCTTGAAGAACTCCATAATGCAGTCTCCTAAGTAAGTATGGGGTAATAGAGCTACTTAATAAAAATATTAAGGACTAACTGACCCGACAGACGAAGTATGAATATTAAATAAGAATTATAATCTGTATTAAAAAAAACCCTATTTTCCATAGTCTTTAGATATTTGCAGCGCGTCAATCGCGTCAACCTTCAAGCCACTGACAGTTTTATCAAACGCTATAAGGTTACATTAGAAAAGTTAATATGTTCGTTCGACTTTCTTAAATTTTCCGCGCAACTTTCTTATTTGTTTCTTTCACTATGAACCTTCTGACAATAACAAACAGAACAAAAAAAGATAACTAATTCTTTTTTTGTCCATCGCTCCAGCCGTTCACGCGTGATGCTGTGACATAGGGAAATAGACATTCATTTTTATAATATATACTTATATACAGATTTCCACATGTAAATGAAAAGAAACATCTGTCGCGGGTTACAACTGGCACAGTTCACAGATTTTTTCTTGCAGTTAAAATATTGTAAAATCACACGCATGCCTGCTGTTTTATTTGGATATTTTAAGGCCAGTAAGTCGCTATGGGCAGTATGTCAATGAATTTTACGTGATTCTACAGTTAAAATTATCATAATCTTGTCGCGATCGTGTGAATGTTGCGACAGTGCCTTAAAACTAATTGAAATTCGTATTCATAAAAGGTAAAGCAAATTTTATTATGAATTGTTTTATTGCAATAATAATTTATACAGTTAAGAGCATGATACTTTGATCGTTGAAATATGCCGAAAGTGATACAGTAGTTAAAATGGAGTGTAAGTGTTTATGTGCTCTCCGTTACAAAATTAAGTAACTTTTGTACGCGACTGCTCTAAAATTATATTGGGTTTTTTGTTTAAGTAATTGTTTTTATGTAAATGGGTTGCGGTAATTTCAATAAAGATATCGATAGACGCATCCGACTGGGCTGGGCAGCGTTTGGAAAGCTTCGACACATTCTCGCCGAAGCGATACCCCAATGCTTAAAGACTAAAGTGTAATCAGTGCGACTTCTTCCCCGCTATGACCTACGGTGCGGATACTTGGACGCTGACCGTTGGGCTGGGTCACAGACCA
Organism: Hypsopygia costalis; assembly: GCA_937001555.2. Lineage (NCBI taxonomy): Eukaryota > Metazoa > Arthropoda > Insecta > Lepidoptera > Pyralidae > Hypsopygia > Hypsopygia costalis. The sequence continues at coordinate 5,679,648 of OW443330.2, forward strand.
AAAGTCGCACAGCGAGCGATGGAGAGAGCAATGCTTATGGTATAGCATTTTAACACACATTTAACTATGTAGATAAGCACAAAATGAAAGATATACTACGGCAGTTTTAGGCGAAATAATCACTGAAAAGCAAGACCTAGCGTACTTAGAGTTCTTAATTTGACTACGGAGCCTTAAAAATACCGGTTTGCCAAATATAATCATGCTTACCTACCGATTTCTTGGAAGTTTTGAACGAATGACAAGTAAATTCCATTCAGAGCCGTTTACGCGGCCAAGGATTTGGATTAAAAAGTTTTAAAACCAACAATATTATCGACTTTCAAGATATTTTATTGTTAATAATTATGAACATTTAAAGTTCACAGTTGCAAGTCGTTAAAATAAAAACGGTGAAGGCTAATTGGTGGCCTGATTAATGTTTTATTTATTGATATAGTTTATTGTTTTTATTATCACTAATTAAATTTTATTGCTAAACTAATAGTAATTTGTCATAAGTATGTTTGATTTTTTTATGTTGCAGTGCAGATAAAATGAAATTGATGTATGGGTACTTTATTCCATACACTTATTTTCTCATACCGAGAGCTCGGGCCAGGGAGCCTACCGCCTAAGCTAAAGCCGATTACCATCGGATTTTTTGTTTGCAAATATCAAACTTCAGCTTAGATTGGTGGTAATTGTGTTTAGCTTAGCTAGTAGAAACCCTAGAGCTCTACCGAATGAGCTAAAGTTGTTTGTCAATAACTAAAACGTAAGACCTATTTTTCGAATCAAAATATTCAATGCTTCAGCTTTCAGTGAGTTTATGTAGGCACTGTATGCTAAGAGTAATTTTGCGTTAAGCTGCATTTGCGGGTACTACCTCATTCATGTAGCTAGAAAGAATACTTCTACCTCAAGACATACAAATGATGGAATTAAATCTCGAAGATAGGCGCTTTATTTTGATAAAATAAATGTAATTTTGGTACATATTATGCGTTATAGGAATACGAACCAGCTTCTGGTGTTGTTTGTCTACTTCAATCATTCTACATCAATTTTCACTCAGGACTTAATCGACCTATAATTATTCTATTTACATTTCGCCCCAAACACACAGTGAATGCGTTTTAGTGACTAAACTTCCTACTGTTCTATGACTATAGTCTTCCTTCAGGTGGACCGTTAGCTTGTTTGCTCCCTGACACGTTATATAAAAAAATAATAAATCTCCCGTGTTACAATTATGTGACCATAGAGTGTGACCTACTGAGATAGAGTTATCTGCAGTCAGGTGACAGCGGCGGGGCGTCCTATACAGTACTGTTAGATAACATATCTGACACTTACTTATCTGTGGAATATTTGCTCTTGTTTCAGGTAAACGCGACAGTGCTGCTTCGAAGGGATGTAAATGGAACAATCGAGAATCATGATTATTTTTTTTACCAGATTTTATTTAAAACAGGCTTTATTGAAAGGCGAAATTCGTACCGCCATTATATTTCGTGAATATTTTCGATATTTCTGTAAAATTTGTTTTACTTTATGCCCGTCTTGTATGTCAGCTGTCTATGTTTTGTCAATATATTGAAGATCTCTCAGTCTTCTGTCTCATTCCTCACTCACTTTTCATGTTATGAAATACTAGCGGCCCGCCCACGCTTTGCTTATTCTCATGAGGCACTGAATTTTATCATTTTTATTTTCGTGTATTTTTTCCAATGTTTTAATAGTGATTTTATCATTTTTATTTTCGTGTATTAATACACGAAAATAAAAATGATAAAATTCAGTGCCTCATGAGGGACTGGACATGCTATTCGGAGCGGAGACTAATCCCGCAAATCAAAAATAATAAAAATCAGTCTACCCCTTCCTGAGTTAACGTAACTAACCTGACTTTGTTTTGTACATATAGATATATAAAAATACTATTAGATTTTTTCTTTCATACAAACTTTGTCCTGACAATAACGAGCACACAAAAAAAAGAATTATCCAATTTGGTGCTGTCCAAGTGCTGTCGCTTGAAAGTTAGGCGCGAAATGATTCATTTTTATTTATTAACACACTTTTATTAAGTAGACCTGTTACATACAGGTACCTTAGATCCCATTACACTAACTATGTAATGGGATCTAAGGTAACTAATTTAACCATCTTCCAAGAGCGTAATGACAATTGGCAGTTGTATGTAGTTCTGATGACAATACAATAATATGGTACTGTCGAACTGATCTGATGATGGAGCCGAAAGATATGAACTAGAACTTCATGATGGAACATTGTATCATAGCTGTTTTTGGATTTCTTAGAAAAGTCTTGTAATAAACTTTGACCACGATTAGGTTTCAAGGTCTGATGATGCAGCGGGAAGATAGGCACTGGCATTCCATGATGGAATATCGTATCATAGTCGTGTTTGCACTTGTGAGAAACGCCACGTAATGGATTTTGAACACGATCAGGTGCATTTATAAAAGCGTGTTTTTCTAGTGTTTTTTAAACTATTAATTTATATAGATTGACAGTTTCGTATGAGCTGACCTGATGATGAAGCCGGAGTGTGTCATCTTGTGATGGGATATCTTCTTTTTTTGTGTGTGCCTAGAAAAGGCAACCGTTACTTAGTGATCTATCATATCAACGCACTGCTCAAATTTCTGGACATATCGGCTTGAAATTTGACTTACATACATTCCATAACATAGGTAACTATTCTAACATAGGCATTCGCTAGCAAAGGATTTCAAAAAATCTCCACGCGATACTGGGATGCACGCTGCGTAAATTTGGTTTATAATGTTTTTGTCCAGGTGATATATAAGCTGGCTTGGCCCTAATTTGGAAGTAAAATCGCTGCTTATCGAAGTATTTACTTACGGGTACCGTTAGCCCATGTTTTGAGCGTTCGGAAGCTCTGCTGAACCCATTCGATTGAAATGAGACCCAAATCCCAGCAATGGAGCGAAAACGGGTTCATGATGATTATTAAGTTTTACAAATTAATATATATCAAATCATCATCAGGTCATTTTAGTCTCCACTACAGGAGCACGACCCTCTTTCATCCGTCCTAGACAGATGGAGGATTTGGCCTACACTCCCCACGCTGGCCAAACGGGTTGGGGAATATATCAAATAATAGGCATCAACCTGTAATCGTCCCACTGATACAGGGTCTCCCTTCAATCAAAACGGTTTATAGCATACCACCACGCTGCTCAACTGCGGGTTGGCGGAGGCCAGTGTTTTCAAGCCGCCCAAAGGACGACTGTTACCTGGCGACAACAGCCGGCACCGACCACTTAACGTGCCCTCCGAAGCACGGGCAGCTCGAGATAAATAAACCCATCCATAGACAGGCTACGGTCGACGTTGCTTAACTTGCGCGATCGAATAGATTTGTACGCGCAACGACGCCATCGATCTCATTTATGCCTAACTACAAAATAGTTTATCGGCATCATTTATGAGTTGGTTTCTCGCGTTATTTCCCCCTTTCTAACAATCTGGATGAAGTTGTTTCCCTGGAAGCCGGTCTATTTTGAAATGTTTATGGTCGTTGTACCATTCATAGCTAATAAAGTCGAGATGTATTGTGAGCGTTCAAAGGAGTAATGGCCTTTTGTGGGCATGGGTTAGATTGCCTATTATACAATACAATTACAGTTAATTATTTTTAGAGAATTATCGTTCACGCCGTGCCATACCCGCTGTTAATGCAGGATTTCTCAGGATCTTAAAGCTTTGGTAATGGTTTAGTGTTTTATCAAAGCAAATATTAATTACTTAGAATTAATTTTAATAGTCGATTTCAGCCGACTTCCAAATTCACCCGTCTGCCTATAGGGATGGTATTAGACCCAAGCGCCCTGTATTTAGATGTATCCGATAGTTTTTTTAATTTAGATATAAGTATATTTTAATTTTGATTTAACTTTTAAGTTAGTTTAATACTTCAGGATCGTTTTCTTTATTTTAATTTATATTTCTCCGGATCCAATGTTAATAATAAAGTTAATGGTTCTATTTATTATTAGACGCATTTCGACTGGGTTGGGCAGTTTTTCCAGGGCAAATGCCTCGTACTTCGGCATATACCCCATTGCTTGAAGCCTAAAGTCTTTATTATGTGCGTCTGCATTTCTATGATCTATGGCGGTCGTAGATTTGGACGCTGAGCGTCGGGCTTATTCACTACAAGGAATATATAAATGTGACAAAAGTGTTTCGCTCATAGTCTTCCGCGATTCTTTAATACGCAGATTAACTAGTTAAAGTATAAATATCAGATATTTCTAGTAAAATTTCACACGTTAACGGATCGAACCAGGAAATCTGTAGATTAGTTAAGGAACGCATTAACGTATTTTACAGTAACGGTAACATTTGTAGTTATTAGACGATCGAAATCAAATTAAAATTATAATACTCGTAAGTAACTTTTTGATAGCTCAGTCATCTCATGACAATAGTTTATTTGAATTTCATTTGCATTTAACAATACCTATGTTTAGTCGCCAGTGTTGTATGTAAGTCTGCGGACACTGCGTAATGTGTTTCATTGTGTTGTAACAATGATAGACAACTCTTCAGACAATATGTTGTGTTCTAATATCTAATATAATTCTCTGATAATTTCGCGTATGTTAATATCATTGGTCATAGACAATAGGTCTTATGCAAAAGTCTAGAGTCGCTCAACGTGCTATGAAGATGCTCGGTGTTACGTTTCAAGATCGCATTAGAAATTAGGAGATCCGTAGAAGAACTTAACTGAAGCAGCTATGGGCGCGCCCCAGAAAAAAAAATGCAAACGAAAATACGAAAAAAAACGAAAAAACGAATAAAATACGAAGCTGAGTGCCGATGTAACTTGACACTGTAGTTGGAGTTTTAGCTCTTGTGAGAACACCACACGGAATAGGATCCACTTTGACTTTTCTACAGTTAAAGTACTTTGTCTTTTCTACAGTTTTTAACGTCTATAGTATGCTTGATGTCCTCTTAGCGTGTCTTAGCTGTACAAAAATAATGTTTCATAATTGCAAATATATTTACTACTAGCGACCCGCCCCGGCTTCGCACGGGTGCAATGCTGATACTAAATGTACTACAGAAGGTCTTTGCGCTTTGTCCTATCCAGTCCTTCCCCAGTTATAGGCACACGCCGCCGGTACCGCCACAGCCGTTATGTCCCTGCATTTAAATGTGTAATATCTTCTAAACTATTCATTTAAATTACATGCTGTGAAGGGCCATATTGATCTATATTAAATGCGCAATGTATTTAAGGTACTTAATTGGATAAGGATTAATTCTGTAATGCTTAAAATCGCTTCGTAAATAAGGCATTATTTCTTGTAAAAAGCAAAGGATAAAATAACGGTTATTGTGTGTTACCACTAAGAGATAGACATATACCATCGCGAACTTTTTTGTAGACCATTTTAAGGTGAACAATACTGTACTACATTATTTTGATCTATCTCGTTGGGTTCAGCCAGCGTTTGCAATGAAAGAGCAAAAAAATGTGTTTATTTACGACATCACATTAGAAACCTCTAAATTATCAGTGTTTTTCTACTATGTTATGCATGTATTATACATATAAACTTTCCAGTTGAATCACTCTATCTATTAAAAAAAACCGCATCATAATCCGTTGCGTAGTTTCAAAGATTTAAGCATACAAAGGGACATAGGGACAGAGAAAGCGACTTTGTTTTATACTATGTAGTGATAAGAGACTCAATTAAAGATACTGTAACTTTCAGGGAGTACATAACTTCAAATTAATACGTCTGTCATTATCTTAAACTTAAGACATATTTTTTTTAAATAAACGTATTCGATTGGAATCGGCTTCAGCTTATACAGCAGAGCCCCAAGTCTTAAAATCGAATAGTCGGACAGAACAGTCAATTTAGCAGAATCTATGGAATAAACAAACGCTGGACACCTATAATACTACTAGGGTGACAAACAAACATACGACCTGCCTGATGGTAAGCAGTCATAACAACCTATGTGTGCCTGTGATTTTTAATTTGCTAATACGACAACTAACACGACCACTTGTTTAATAAAACAGTCGGATACCTTTCGATTTCTCAGTATACATTGAATAGGCCTATATCTTTGTCCCTTGGAATGTGGTTCGTACTTTTTTCTTTGTTGTAATATTATGAATAAGACGATATATGAGATACCTGAGATATATGAGATACAGGTTCTTTATTCAAGATTAAAAGACTGTTATTTAATCTGTACTTGGACGAAATAATAAAACAATAAAAAGAAAAGGAGCTAATTAAACCATACCCGTAATAATACCATCTTATTGTTATCCTGCATACCACCCAGACCCCATTCGAAGCCGATACCGCCCGATACGATGTAGTAGATACCGCTAAGTATTATTAATATTATACTTATCTATTTCTTAAAGTATCGTTAACCGTTATCAGCTAATAGAACAGCGATAATGATACGTTCGTGGCAATTAAAGGATTAGAAATAAATGAGATTATGGTGGGAGCATTTAACATTAGAGATTTATTATAACATTTAAAAGATAAATTCTGTAATCTCCGAAACGTATTTTTTTTTCTTATAACAAACATGACGACCGCGGTTGTTGAATGGTTAGCAATGGACACTTTGACTCCGAGATTGTCGGCTCGACAATTATTTGTGTGGATGAACATGTCTGTTTGTCTTGGTCTGGGTGACTTCTATGTATTATAATGTATGTATTTAAAAAAGAAATGTATTTAAGTATAATATCAGTTATCTAGTACCAATAGTACAAGCTTTGCTTAGTTTGAGACTAGATGGCCGTGTGTAATTTGTCCAGGAATATTTATTATATTTATTTATTAGATTCCGTCATGTATATTCATATGGTCCATTCGATCATTAATACTAGAACGTTGTCGATAACATAATGTCACTTGAAATTTCTTGAAATTTATTTACTTTCGACGTTAAAGAAGAACGAACGAATAACACACTTTTTTTTTATACTACGTCGGGTGGCAAACAAGCATACAGCCCGCCTGATGTGAAGCGACTATCGTAGCCATATTAACGCTCACCACTCTCCCTCTCTTTTCGCCAGAGCTTCGTTTGTCAGTCAGCAAGGTGGACCGCGTGCAGGTGAAGTTGGCTTAGGTTCAAAGACGTTGATGAACCACTTACACCCCAAAATTACTACCTGTTACTCGCGGCTTCGTCCGGGTGTTCATTATTTTAATAACACATTTATTTTTCGTGGAAATAAGATATTTATCCGGCATAAAAATTATGTACTTCCAGACCGTAATACGCGGGATAGGCCCTAAAAAAGATATCAATCTGTTGGGCCAAAGAAGCACTAACAAACGAACAAAAATTTCCAACCTTCGCAACTCAACGGATTATTACAGTTATTAATATTACGGTAGTTATTAATGTGTTATCCTTAACTAACGTTAGTTATCCTCATTTGGTAGTTATGGACGAGCGATGACGGATTATTTAGTCTGTTTGTTATACCTTTATTGTACTAAATAAAACAATAATAATATAAAAGCTTACACAGAATAGAAGCCTAAGGGATCTTTTCCAGTCAATCTTTAAATATTTGAGAGGATTCTGAAAATATATATATCCCGAGCGTAGAATGAAACTACAAACGCAGAACATATTAAATTACCATATTAGGTACACTAAGTAATATTTAAATACAATATAGTTGGTGCTAGCAGTTCAAGGTTTTATCAAAGGATCTTTAAAGCCGATTTGAAAGACTCCACAAAAGAGAACATCTTTACATCAGATGGCAAGTTCCAAAGCTTATCCTCAAGGGTAGAAAAGGATTTACCGTAAATATGATTATTATAGAAAGATATTTAGTTTATTAGCCAGTCTATTATGTTATAAGTTGAGGTCTATGGGATTTCTCATTTTTTTTATCAAACACTATTTCTTAATCAACATTTTTCGCGGTAGCACAGTATTTCATCACCATTAATCATAATTATTTCGCTTTGCCGTGTAAAAAATGAAAACGAACGTGACGGATTCTGAGAAGAAACAAAATATTCCATTCTTTGAAGTTAAAGATGGATGGCCGTGGTTCGAAAAAATATTGCGTATTGTTTATAGAACATTTTAAAAGTGTAAAAAGTTATTCCGATACCGGGAATCGAACCCGAGCCTCCTGGGTGAGAGCCAGGTATCCTAGCCACTAGACCATATCGGATATGCATAAGTTGTTGAATTTTTATGTCTTATTCTCTTCTTATCATTTATCAATGTGAATGTTGAAAATATTGCTATTTTTGTTATACGGTCAAACAATCCATTTGGCTTTTATCAAAAGTTCGCTTTGTTAACCGTATCAGTATAGAAATAGTGACGGCCTCTTTCCTCCGGGCTAATGTTTATTAATATTTTCTACGGAGAAGACCGTTCTACCAAAATAACCAATACACATTAAAAATACTATGTAGGTACATTATTTACTTTCTTTAAATCCTGTCTCTCACATTGCCAATAGGGGAAGTCAAATTCTAAAAGCTTCCTACTCCTACTAATTTCCTCTGATTAAATTCGTTGTGAGTTCCAAGGTCGCTGCAGTTTTACCTCAGGGACCCGGGACTGCAGTGGACTTCATTGTTCATTGTTTTTTTTATACCACGAAGGTGACAAACAAGCATACGGCCCGCCCGATGGAAAGCAGTTACCGTAGCCTGTAACACCAGAAGCAACACATGCGCGTTGCCGACCCTGTAAAAACCTCATTACGCCTTTTTTGAAGAACCCCATGCTGTAGTCTCCCGGAAAAACCTCAACAGGCAGTTCATTCCACAGCTTGATAGTACGTTTTTTCGTGGTCGCCGCTGTTAATCTTGGCTACACAGGGGATAGTGGTGGGAATGTGTTACGGGAACCCCCGTCTCGATAATGTATACGTAATTGTTAATTAACAACGTGTTAATCAACCTTAACTGCAGCTATACCACAGATCTAGTATTTTTCGGTATGCTAACGCTATGCTTTGGCTAGAGGTAGGGTCAGCACCTCACAGAAGACCAGTCAACTATCAATAGGATTGTTGTGTTCCTACGAGTTAGTGAGATTATCAGGTGTGAGGAATTGCAATCGCGCGAGCACTCCTTGAATTGCAAGCGTCTGTAAGCTACGGTAAACGCTTTACATTAGTTATTTCGTATTCTATTTAGCACCCACGTGATATTTAAAAAAAGTCAGTGTTATTGGATTCATCATCATCATTATCATCTCAGCCATTGAAAGTCCACTGCTGGACATAGGCCTCCCCTCTAGATCTCCAATAAGACCGGTTGGAAGCGGCTTGCATCCAGCGCGATCCTACGATTATTGGATTACAAAAAGAAATTTTAACAAATAAGTAGGTTAATCCGGTCTTAATCAACAAAACGACATCGAGAAGTATATTGTTTTTGAACAGGTACTTTATGAATGAATGAGTGTAATAACGTAATTGTACCCTCTTTTCATTCATTCCGATTAACAATACTGTCGGCAGAATTGAACTGACCCTAATATTGTGCCTACAATTGTCAATTTTGTAGAAATGCTACATGACATCACAGGAAGTGTCGAGTGCTCGCACACGCTCAATTGTCGACGGTAAATGGTAATAGTTTATGTCCGTTCCCCTCACTACAGAATAGACAAATTCAGAAGGGCAGTTTGATTTTGGTTTGCGTAATCCAAACGCACGTAATCCATACACAGGCTACGGTGGATGTTGCTTAACTTGTGGCATTAATTAGAGTAGGTCGTCACGTGGTACAACGCCATAGACCCCATGAATTGTGAGAAAGAAAGGAAACAGTTATAGGCTGGCCGGATCGGTCGACCGTTTTTTGGTGTTACTGATCTCCATGGGCGGTGGTAATTGCTTTCCATCAGGTGACGCACATGTTCGTTAGTCCCCTTCTCATATAAAAAAAAATACACATGATCAATCGCAAAGATCAATTTTGACTAAATATGGATTTCCCTCGTAGTGAACTAAGTGGACTTTCTGTTACTCTTCTATGCGTAATGTGCGATATCAATTATTTGCTTTGTTGATCTTTTTGAGGCGTCAAATGTTTCCTATCGTGTGGTTTTCCGTAGTCATCTTCAGATTTGTTGGAATTTCGTTTTGCCTTCGAGACTAGTCATTTCTAAGGGATCTCACACACTATATAGTAATCTAAGATCAAGACACAGACTAAGTAAGAACAAAATTTGGCCCTAGAAACTATGTAAGTTCTAGCATGAATAGTTTCATATACCATCCGATCTAATGCGACCAGTAGTCTCAGACTTCAACTAATATTTTTTAAACATTTTACTAAATAAATAAATAAATATTGTCAGACAAATTACACAGCGCCCTCTAGCCCCAAAGTAAGCGAAGCATGTGTTATGGGTACTAGACAACTTATAAACATACGTAAATACATTTTTTTTTTGTAAATACATACTTATGATACATAGAAAACACCAAGACTAAGACAAACAGACATGTTCATGCACACAAATGTTTGTCCTATGTGAGAATCGAACCCACGAGCGTTGGTGTCGAAGCCGCGTCATTGACCGCTACGCCACCGAGCTCGTCTTAAGTCTAAGATAAGTATAATCTCAGCCAGCTCCGTTTTCCTAGTATTTTATTGTAATATAGCATAAACTGTAACATTTGGACTGTTTTACAAAAAATCATAGATACTACTAATCCATCCAGCCATTATCGCATAATGAGGTAATAAAGAATACCGCAAAGTTACATAAATACGCACGAAAAATATAACGATGTAGCAGTCGGCGAAAAATATACAATTTTACAATGGAAACGCGTTTCGATTGTAAACTGAAATATGAGTGTCGTACACGCAGACAAATGGCTACTTCAACTGTGAATCTTTTATTTTATTTACTACTAGATGCTGATTCTGCGAGTTAAGTGACGCGCATATGCGTGCTTTTTGTCACATGCATTTCTTGTACGTGAGCGTTGACGCGCTTATTAGCTCCTATAAGCGTGAGCCATGACAGACAGTTCGAGCGTATAAATGATGAAATAAGCCCGTGTACGGTTCGGCTTTTTGAAGCGCGAAATATAACGCGCGTACATTATACTCAAAAAACGCGCGTATATTATCCCCACAGAAAAAAAACACTATAGTCTGTAAGCACTCTTAAATAATTTTGTATGTAGTGACGTCGATTTTAACGTGAGAATTGAATCGTTCAATCTTTCAAAAAGTGATAGAAAGTGTTGAGAGATTTAAATGAGACGTGTTAGAAACATTAGCTGTCAAAGTAATTTGTACAATGTATTGTTTGCGTAGGGAATACAGAGCATGTAAAGCCGTGTACGCACGAACGAATACGAGCTGTGAACACTTACATTTGGTGTGTAAGTACGTATGGACGTAAATTTGTTGTTACGTCATGTTTATAAATATTGTTCTTAGAAATACAAAATTGGACCTGATACATTGGAATATGGAATACGGTATGGAATATGGAAACAAAGTTGTTGCGTATCATGAAACGCAACAAAGTTGTTGCGTATCATGAAACGCAACAAATTTATTCGTACGTGCGTACACGTTGCAAACTCGCACTATACATAATTATTGTACATCGCAAAAATCTGGTCCATTCAGAGAAAAATCGGTTTTCTGGTGCAAGGGCTACTGGTACAAGGGCAACTGGCTACATGAACGAAGTCGCTAGTATTCGTTAGTGTGTAATAAATTTCAAAATAATACGATAATATCTATGTAATAATGAAATTCTAAGTACACACGTTGTACCGCCGAAATAAAATCCGTGGGGAGAAGCGCCAAGTTTTCAGAATTTACAATCCGAACCATATTGTAAGTGAAATATTTGACAGTCTCCCAATAATTCTTCCCGTGTCCCGTCCATTATCGGCCAAAAGTAAACTATCCCATTTTGTAACTTCAGGAGTGAAAAAAGTAATACAAAGTTATGTTTCCACCAGCTAGGATGAAACACACAAGAATGTGTGTATTGGGATCTCCTTCGCATATCCGTGTGCCTTTGATTATATGTCGCGTACATTGAAATAAAAAACACAGTTATGCGTTTGACAAACTGCAATGCTTTTGGAATAGAGATTTAGTTTTTACTATATTGTCTTTGAATTTACTATAAAATATTTCTTTCAAATTTTTATTCCGTAGACATTTTGATAATTCTGTAGACATTAATAGAAATTAACATGCCTGTAGTACAGGGCTACAGGCATGTTAATTTCTATTAAATGACACCATAATATATTGACGAGTTTTAGGAAGTGCCTGACATCTTATCATTATTTTCGCATTTTTAGATATCTGTTCAATGTTACAAACTACTAATAAATTCTATCCGATTTTTGCTACTGTATTAGCTGAGGAAATGGAACTTAAATTTGGTAATGTATGGCTTCTTAAACACGTGTTTTGACGTCGAAGTCTCTGAAAATAACGGATATGCTGTTTATATTACCTGATGCATTCAACCCTATGTAAATATTAAACAACTGTTATGATAACAACAACACAACTATGATAGTGTGTGCATTTGTTTGTTATATAGAGAGACTTATTTCGTTCGCGACTTTTAAACGACTATTTATTTAAAAAAAAATAATACTATCAAGATGAATTATGCACCAACGCTAGTAATAGTTGATATGCCTTCATTAGATTTTAAGTTAGACCTCTTGTAACACAACTGTGAAAACACCATTCAATTTCGTGTTCGTTCGTCCAAAATTTTCATTTAGTCCACCCAAAGTTCTAGCCGTTCTCAAAAGTGGCATCATTTAGTGTAAATGCATATAATACATAGAACACACCCAGACTAAGACAAATAGACATGGTCATGTACAAAAATGTTTGCATTGTCCGGGGATCGAACCAGCGACCTGTGTCGAAATAGATATTGCTAGCTATTCGACCTCCGGGCTCGTCAAGGTATTTGTATGTACGTGTGACTCAATAACTCGTAACTGGAAGCAGTAGAACCAAAACAATATTTTGAGATTATACCCCCAACATTGAACACTATTGCGTCATAAAGACAGCGAGGTGAATTTTCAGACAATACTTTACGAGCAATAAAACTCACAATGAAAACCACGTCACAAACATCTGTTACGTCCAACTGAAATCGTAAATACAGAAGTAAAGTACGATGTGTAAGACTGATACAAGAATAGAATGGCTAAAAATGTTTCTAAATAATAGGCATGGGACATGGTTACTCATCAATGGCAATTTACTTTCGTTTGATTTATCATGAACAATGCGGTCATTTATATCAACTTTTTGATCAATTTACTCTGTCCGACGTAATTCCTCATCATTCGTTTCAATTGGTTATGCGCAATTTGCTTACTTTTTTTATAGTACGTCGGGTGGCATACAAGCATATGGCCCACCTGGTGTAAAGCGGTTACCGTAGCCAAATTAAGGCTCGCAACATGAAATATCGCTCGCGTGCCGCCACTCCCGCTGCCAATGCAGCAACGCCTTCCTTTCTTGTAACCTCACTCACTTGCAGGAACACAAAACCCACAAGGGAATTGTTATTTGGCTGCGATATTCTGTGAGGTGGAGGTACTACCACAGTCGGTGGGTGGTTTTGGGGTGTAAGTGATTTATCAACATCTTTGAACCAAAGCCAACTTCACCTGCACGCGGTGCACCCTGCTGACTGACAAACGAAGCTCTGGCGAAAAGAGAGGTAGAGAGCGTAATTGTAAGCTACCCGACTGGGGAATGTACCTCCACCTCACAGAATACCGCAGCCAAATAACGGTTCCCTTGAGGGCTGTTGTGTTCCTGCGAGTGAGTGAGGTCACCAGAAAGGAAGGAAATGCTGCGATGGCAGCTGGGGTGGCGGCGCGCGAGCGATACTTTATGTTGCGAGCGTTAATATGGCTATGGTAACCGCTTTACATCAGGCGGGCCGTATGCTTGTCTCCCACCCGATGTAGTATAAAAAAAAAAAGTCTGGCAGCTTATAAAATACGCAGTTCTACTGCACTGCCCTACCGCTATTTTCGCCTGAGCCTCATTTGTCAGTCAGCAGGGTACACCTCGTGCAGGTGAGGTTGTCTTTAGTTCAAAAATGTTGATGAACCACTTACACCCCAACTTACTAACTCTTATGTTAGCTCTTTTATTATTATTATAGGTTCATGAGTTTTGTTTGCCCTTCTTTCATGTCAAAAAGAAAACCAATGGAATGATATTATTTTAAGGGGCTATTTATGATGAAAACCACAAGATGAAAAAACATTAAGTTACAAAAGTCGTACACATATCCTAACCATTCGTAGAAACGACGAGCATTATTTTTAATCTATCGAAAAATTGTGGACTTATCCGTCGGACACTGTTATCTCCCTAAAGAGCTAGGGGAAGACTAAGGTGACAAGTAACATTGCGATGATCGACGCATGTGCCGAAAACAGAGAGTTAATTTTCTGTCGCATAGTTGTCGAATCGACGAAGGTTAGCTGTATATGGTTTATGCACGTTTTATTACGTCTTCAAGCACTTTTTTCTGTTTCTGCTGTACTAGCACTTTATCTTGTCAACACAGTTTGTTGTTACAGCATTCTAGCTATTGTAAAGAACATTGGTCATCATTACAGAAGACTTTGGTGTTCACTTGCTACGGGTTCCCGATACTTAGATTGTTGCTGTCGAGATAGCCACTTATGGTAATAAGATTACTGCAACAAAGTTGCCAATCCATAACCGTTTTTTCCTTAACGATCATGATTACCATCATTCTCCGGCCCATTGCCGCCATACTCATATTCTTCAGTGGTTATTCTTAATCAAGAATAACCATTTTCAAGAAGTCGAAAAATCTTTCGACTAGATTAGATATTAATTAGCATATCAACATATCTGTTCTTTCAATAATTTCACCAGAACAGCTTCAGACCTCGAGAGTGAGGCATCACAACATTTGAAATTGAATGTCTGTGGGAATATCATGATATTCTGATCATTTTGAATTTTAAACTGACATCGCGAGTAGCGAATTTCTAAAATAAAAATACGGATAGGAAGACTATCTGTCACGGTCACGAGTGAGTGACATTCTTCGAACGGCTGTCAGGTGCGGCGGACGTTGAAATACGTCACGCTTACTCATAATAGGAGAATTAACTGGAATGTAGAATAATTGAGTGTTCTGTTAGTAATATTAAGACTTAGTAACATTTTGGCGAATGTTACATTAAAGGCGATGTATGTCCCAATCTCCTCCTAATGTCATCTGGCCTACGCTGCAGTCTATTTATATCGATACTTTAATTAGGAAAATTGGAATTTGTTTAAGGATCATCATAATTTTCAGCCTACATCTACCCTCTGCTAGATTTAAGTATTACCCAATGCTTTCCATCACATGAGGTATTCCGCTTATTGAATCCAGCCGCTTTTTTAATATAACGTTTTGCAATATAACGTCATATGTTTGTCAACAGTAAACAAATTTCCCAGAAGCATGCCAAGTGGCATGTAGCGCCACCTATTTTGACATAGATAATGTTAGCACTACAGGTCACATACATGATTTTTGAAAAAAGACGTTTTGTAAAAGAACGTTGAACCGAGTTATTTGGTCATCTGGGTACCGTAGCTATTGAATAAAACCTAGCTTGGCAATCTGAAATAAGAGCCCTGCGTCACCTTAAAACAGTAAAGAGGTAACGTGATAGCGGTAACGCGATATAACTATTATGCGAGTAGAAATAAATGAAAAGTGGGTACATTTGGCTTTGCCGACGCTTGCCAACTTTTATTTGACGAAAGATGCTTTCTGTGTAATTTTTCATTTCTCTAACGGTCTGTCCAAATTTCATTTGCTAATTCTTTGTTTATACTAGCTTCAGATAAAAGACTATCCTATGTGTTAATCCAAAACATATTCTATATGAATACTATTTTTTTTTCAAATCCTTCCAAGCATTTACCAGTGAAACGGAAACAAACATCCCTAGCACAAACTTTCTTCACGTTTATAATATTAGTAAAGTTCATTACTTTACCAGTTACTTTCACGTGTGTTTGTTTTGTCACGAATACATATGCCTATATGAATAACTACTAGTATAATTATCGATTCAAAAATGCAATATGTTTCTTATTCTGTGCATGGGCCGGCACGGCACGCCGTTAGACCCATAGCAATTCCTCTTAATCACTGAATGCCCTTTGCACTCGAATGTGATCTGTGACGTTCTATTGCAATAATACGCGTACAACATCGCAATTCATATATAGTGACAAATAAATATTGTATAATACTCTTGCTTTTAATTTTAGCTGTCATTTGTCTAGAACTAGGTATGAATTGTAAACGGTGCCAAATACCGACTCTTTTGTAGTTTGCTAAATATGATTCATTGGTACTTTGAGCCAGATTTTTATTACAAATACAATATCAGCGTTAACGGAATCATAAATTTGCATTGTAATACTTGCAGAATCAATTCCTGTTACTGTTACCTCATGATGAACTTAAATATTTGTATTGTCTTCCTCAGTTTCACTATCTCCATTTGAATTTACTATTGAATCAGCATTATCATAAGCTTCTGCTAAAAGAATCAGAGCAGAAAATTTATTCCAGTGACTTAAAGGTGATGGTAAATACGTTAACGAGCATGTTATGTTATTTATATATCGCCCACGTGTCGAAGGTGTCATAATACACGGTGAGCGATTAGAGAGCTGACCACCTGTCCAGGTGGGCGACACGGCCACGGTCGGCGGAGAATTCCAAGTGTGCGATTGCGCAACTGGTCATCACATACGCGATCATCTTTCGCAAACCCGCCACGTGATTTATTATCGAGATACTGAAGGGTCATTGTTTTTGTTTATGGTCTCGTCGAGTAATGGTGTTTCCATGTTCCATAACTGATATTTGCTTGGAAAATATTATATTATTATTGACTTTTTGGTGTTTTGGTATAATATTTTATAGTTTGTTTAGTTTCCGCTTCCTATCAGAGTAAATAATTATGTATTATAACATTGATTGAAGCAAACAATGACCAATTAAGCGATATCTCAATGCACATTTAAGTAAGATATGCATGCGACACCGCAGAACTCAGTTTCCTGCGCGACTGAATGCAGTCATTAGTTCTGGCATGCCAAAACGTCGTCGTGCAAAATTCTACGACCCCCTGTCTGTATGAATTTATAAATAATCCCGGTAGGCCAGTGGCGGCTGCGGTGCGGCACACCGCGGACGGCGCGGGCGCGCGATCCGAAATGTTCGCCCGCTGTGTTCCGAACCGACTCTCTCGATCATCTTGGAGTTCCAAAACCTGCGCAACCAACATCAAGATAACGCCCTAAACGCGGGGATGTAGTCGCGAGTGCTGTAAAAATCCAAGAAGTGACCGTGCATTTTGTGATCCAAAAAATCTTTCATTGGAACGTTCTGTTGTGCAGTGTCAACAGAGATTAGTGCAAGGGAAACAAGTTCAAGTTCATCATAATGCTCGTATACAAGCGAGTTTTTTTGTCCACTCGTGCTATATTGTGCTCTTGATTTGACAAGTCACTGGAATTCTTGCCCCTGGCATTTGTCTGATTAAACGCAGACATGCCACTTCCAATTTAAATAAAAATACATTGTCATTTGCGCGGACCTCTTGACATCTGTAATTCTTTACTCCTCTCATGTCTCATTCAAGCTTACTATAAATTTACTTTTGAATTGTTTTTGAAGTTACTAAGATAAATTACTGCAGGTTAATGCATTCGAAAGTCTAATTTTGCTCGTCTTTAGTTCCTAAGAAAAAGACTATAAGTCTATGCCCACAAATACATCGAGACAGCAAAGTATGTCAGTAATGCAGTCTTTGATAGAGTTCAAATTCATCGTCTCGTCTCACTGACTATACAAATATAAAGAATAAAGACTTATGTAAATATTATAAAGGAGTGTCTACATAAAAGTTTGCGGGTTTTCAATGAAGCCGCTCTTGTGTTAAGCGTTATTCTTTCGTTTGTTTCGCAACGGCTTTCATGTGTGGCTAATTTTAAAGAACATTCGCGTCGACGTCTCATTAGTGTCTTCATTTACTTGTTCATTGTATTGGCGGGTCTATTTTTAATAATTCCGCGACTACTTTTCCAGATAGAACGATAGTCTATTTTTCCGTTTGAGCAATGATTGAGGCTTGAGGTATATACAGGATGGTAAATTGAAAGTAGGTAGTTAGGCCAGCTTCTGTAACCGTTGCACACAGTCCAAGTCAAAAAATATTTCGGTAAAAAATAAGCAAACAAAAATAATAAACATTTTTAGGATATTTTTACGATCTTGATATCGAGCGTGTGGCTCTCTAGGGTCCTAAGTCAGCAGTTGACGGATACGGGCCGATTGATGATTATGATGATTATAATATATATTATAGTATCATAAAATCTGAAACCATAGAAAAACTTTTGCTATACATTTCTTAATTTGAATATATTTAATAAATCCCGTTTATGGCACATACTTAATAATAGTATTGATATCATAATGCTAAAAATATGCACAATACAGTTCTGCGACCCACGACAGTACGAGGGGAGGTCAATAAGTTCGCGGAATGAGAGAGAAGGAGGTTGAAATTAAACACCAAATTATTTTTCCTTTTCAATATATTCTCCTTTAACCCTAATACATTTTTCGGATCTCTCAAATAGCTTGTTTATACCATCGAAAAAAAATGATTTGTCTTTGGTGTCAAAATAGGCCGAAATTGCCGACTTGACTTCATCATCGTCGTCAAATTTCTTTCCACGCAGCTCTTTCTTCATTTTTGGAAATAAATAATAGTCACTGGGGGCCAAGTCTGGACTGTATGGTGGGTGGTTTAATTGTTCAAAGCCGCATCGGTGAATGGCAGCCGTCGCAACATGGCACGTGTGGACGGGTGCATTGTCGTGCAAAAGGAGCACACCTTTTGACAGTTTTCCTCTTCTTTTTTTCTTAATGGCTTCTTTCAATCTTTCCAGTAAAGAAGCGTAGTACTGTCCCGTTATAGTCGCACCACGTTCTTTATAATCGATCAGTAAAATACCTTCTGTATCCCAAAAGATAGTCGCCATGATCTTTCCGGCCGATTGTGACACTTTGAACTTCTTTGGAGGAGGTGTGCCTTTTTTATGCCACTGCATCGACTCTTGCTTCGACTCAGGTTCATAGTGGTGAACCCAGGTTTCATCTCCAGTAACAATCCGGGCCATAACTTCTTCCTTTCTCTCTCCACAGAGCTCCAGAAACTGGTGAGAGCACTCGACACGCTCGCGTTTTTGAAGTGGCGTGAGCATTCTCGGAACCCATCTTGCACTGACTTTAGTCATCCCAAGATGATGATGTAGGATATTTAAAATACTTGATTCGGATACTCCAACCATTGCTGCAAGTTGCTTCTTCTTCAGTCGGGCATCTTCCAATACAAGTTTTTCTACTTTTTCGACGATTTCCGGTGTGGTGGCCTCAATTGGCCGTCCGGAGCGGGGGTCGTCTTCAATGGACTCCCTTCCTTGTTTGAAAAGACCATGCCACTTGTAAACCATGGTTTTACCAGGGGCAGAGTCCGCGTAAACCGCTAACAGCTCTTGAAAAATCGTCTGAGCGGATTTTCCTTGCTTGGTAAGAAACTTAATAACGGCACGGTGTTCAATTTTCTCCATACTGGCTGACTTCTTCCCGATTTAGTTGTTTGCAGGTCGATAACTCAAAAGTTAATGACACGATTAGGTTCAAACTTGGTATATATACTCTTAATGAGGTGCTTAACTAGTGCCTACCTGGACGGGTAAATTTATCCCCATCAACCCCTCCATTCCGCGAACTTATTGGCCTCCCCTCGTACGTGGGTTCAATTTATATGGAATTTCAAACATTCAACTCCTTTTTCGGTTTGCTTGATTTTAATGAATGAAACTACTTTATTTATATGAGCGCAACCGGATTTAGCAGATTCTATATTAATTTTAAGTTTATCATGATTTTAGTTTGAGATTTTTATTTTCTATTGTTTTCTCATTGTCCTTACATTAGAGAAACGTTTGACTGGCAGTGATTACTAGGGACAAGTCTTCCCTTATATAACTTTATATTTATAATTATTTTCTGTTTGTACTGTAACCAACTGTAACACTGTTAATTATGTATATTTAATCAAAATCAGCGCTGTTGTATATACTGAAACCACCTGCATCTCTTTCTTATTTCCCCGACAATGATAACTTATCTTCCCAGACAATGAGCTGAAGTCTTACTTTCTTATGTGATTTTTAAGATGTTTTATCTTATTCTTGGTCCAGAACTTCAGTATCGTCTTATCACGTCCTAGATGTTTTGTACATAAAGTTGATCAAGTCAAGGATGTTTAATCTGTATAGTTCCTAACAATGTTTGATAGTTATAAGAGGTTAGACAGGCAGGTAGTTTTATAAACATTATCTTGACCATCTTACTATTAATGAAGTTTAAATGATCACTACAAGGCACGTAATTAAATATTATGTTAAAATTATGGAATTAAACTTTATGTGATGTATGTTACTTGACTTACGACCTTCTGTCAAGAAGTCTTAATCAATCAGAGACTCACTTCAGTGTTCACGCCGTAAAAACAAATACTCTCGACTCGACGTACTGCTATACCTTATGATTACTTTAAATGACAAGTAAGTACATTATGAGTCTCGGCTTTTGTTCCTTTAATGAGTAGCTGCTCGAAAACTTCTGTGAAATGAAAGATTGACAGAATAGAATTGTGCATTTATTCAAACAATGTCTATTCAAAACCTTTGAATGTATTTCTTTGAATATAGCTCTTGACAAATAGTTTTAGGAAACGCTAGTTTAAACTTTAAATAATTTTGACATATTTAGGGATCAGTGCCAACGTTTGCTGGAAACTAGGAATTAGTTTCCCATAATTTCTAATCAGAGTTTTAAAAATAATTTCTTTGAAGATGGCTATTTACGTTGAAATAAATATTTTTGTAGTAAATGCATATCGTTTGCTTTTCTATGCATCAAAACTAATCTCAATACAATACATTCCGCCTACGTTATTATTTTCGACACGATAAAAGCTTATAATGTGCATACGTCAAATAAACCATGCTTGTCTGATCTGATGCCTTGGTTAGATCTATTGTTACTTTCGTGGGCGTCTACGTGAGAAATTACATAAACGACCTTGGCTTTTACATTATTTTTTATTGTTATTACACACACATTAGTATATCAATCAAGGTCTTGGTTATTTTTTTTATTACTATTACCATAATTATATAAATATAGTTAGTAGTGATTTCTATTATGGTCATATTAGTTAATAGCCTTGATGAATATTTGATGTCATTGTATTTCTCAATGTCTGAAATTTATAGCTACTTCAATAATGAATTATGTTTCTGTGTCTAAATTTATTTTTGTCTCACTCCGTTTATATGATTACTATCATATTAATTCTAAAGCTTATGTTTTCATTGTTATCTTTAGTTACTTTATCATATTACTCGTTACTAGTGATAGTGTAGAAGTAATTGCCAACAGATAGTTACGCAAATCTGATGGATGATAACGATCTGTCTGTTGTTCCGTTACTTCAATTTGGCCACCGTACAGTCCATCGTATGGTTCATCGACCTCTCAAACTTATAGTCATTTTAAGTTTGTATCTTCATATAGTATTTTTTGCGGTGCTATCTCAGCACCGATCGTTTCGCTTTGTCCGACTTGATCGGTTACGTCTTTGTTCAGTATGTGGAACTAATCACTTGGCATTTTCATTATGTAATCTTTTAGTTTGACAATGTGATCTGAGAAATCGTTACCTGAAATGAAGTTCCTAAAGTGTGTTTAGTTGTGTGTTAAGTGCAATAAATCAAAATGATGCAAGGATTGCTGGATTCGCTGTACAAGATCTATACAGGTGAGAATGAGCACGACATTTTGCATGTGTGTATTGTAACTTAATGTCAGTTGTGAAGGCTTGATTGTTATCTTTTGAATGACATGGCTGATGCCGCTGTCATTTTTTGTATAGGGAATAAAAAGTGTTCTATATTCCAGCCTGTATTGCATTATACTGGCTGGCTTAATTAACAAACTACTTGTTTTAATATGATGTTTCTTAATCTTACTAATTGTAGCCATCATAAACTTCATTACTCCTTGCTAGTAAAGTTTGAACATCCTCACGAATATCTGTAATAGGAGTTCTTTTTTAATATTCAAGAAAAGCGTAAGGGTAATATTATTGAAACTCACGTGAGACATTATACTAAATTAATTAAATAAATTGAACGGGTCACTCACGTCTTTTTGTCGGGAAAGCCGACTAGTTTCGATCTCAAAAGGAGATACTAGTCGGCTTTCCCGACAAAAAGACGTGAGTGACCCGTTTAATTTATTTAATTAATAAAGCGTAAGGGGTTTTTACAGGATCGGTAACGCGTGAATGATACTTCTAGTGTTGCGAGCGTCGAACAGTAGAGAGTTTTATCAAACCAGAAATAATATCCAACCCGTTTAAATAAATGGCTACATAATACTAACTACGCACATCCAATTCAAGTTCACTTGAGTTGTAATTTTGATAAGGTTTAAGGAAAATATTTGTATTTTTTATTAAACCAACAGATTATTGATTCCTTTAATACATTAGCAAATTATAATGCTTGTTTTTTTTACTGCAACCAAGCAATGGGGCTTGACTGGTTATTTGAGTCTTGGGCGGAGCCCCATGATGAATTAGTGTTTAGCAACTCAGTTTTTTGTTTAGCATTGTCGGTAAATTAACTTTTAGTAATGTGTACGTTGACCTCAATCGGGTTTACGACTTTGCTTAGTAAGGGGTTTTTGGTTTATGAGCTTGGCATTCATTGTACAAAACAAGTTTTAGCCGAACCTAACAGAATATCGATTTTTCAGTTAGATATACCGTTGAGGCCAAATTGCTAGATAAATACCACACTTCGGATAGAACATTACAATCTATCTATCTATACATATATAAGAGAAAGTATGTATGTATGTATAAATTCGCACATGGATTGCAAAAAAACGTAAAGGATATTAGTACCTCTTGTAACATCCGTTTATTAAACGAAAAATCGTACATAAATAACCCTAACTTATGTATGAGAATAAATAAGGCTACCACAGAGGTAATTGACATAATAATTAAACAGCCCGGGTTATGATGATATTCGCGTGGCAGACTTACAATGTATAAATAAATCAATTACTCCAGTTATAACTCATTTGATTAATGTGTGTATTTCTAAGTCACTATACCCTGATAATCTAAAAATAGGTATAATTAGACCCATACTAAAAAAAGGCAGTCCATCTGATGTAAACAACTATAGACCGATCACAATCCTGTCTGCTATCGACAAAATTATTGAAAGGTATTTCGGTAACGAAATAAATAAGTATCTCGATAAAAATAATATAATTACTGAGAAACAGTTCGGATTCCAAAAAAAACGAAATACTTCTCAACTTTTGTCAAAATTTACCAATGAGGTCAGCGAGTACATGGATAAAAAACAACATGTACTTGCTGTCTTCATTGATTTTAGTAAAGCTTTCGACACGCTGAAATATAATGTATTACATAACAAACTCAGCCAAGCTGGTATGCAGGGCCCACTGTTAAATTGGTTCAAAAACTATCATTCAAACAGATTTACAGCGGTTAAGATAGATAACGATGTCAGCGACCTAATTCCTACTGTAGAAGGCACGGCTCAAGGTTCGATTATTGGCCCGCGCGAATACCTGCTATACGTGAATGATATGTGCAACATCTTCCAGAAGGGCTCTGTATACCAGTTTGCTGATGACACGTGTCTTGTAGTTGCGCATGATGACGTAGTCCAGGCGCAGGCTATAATCCACGCATAAACTCGCGATAGTCGATGAAGAACAGAAAGCTTGAAGTTACCTGGTTTCAGACGTCAAAACCCACTTTGGGTCCCTTGCACAAACATGGTAAGTAAGTATTATTAGTAAAATTCTTTTAGCAAGTTAGACCATATCACATTTTATTCCGTTAGTTATCTTTTCAAAGCTTTCTATTACTATTTATATTCAAGTAATTGAAATTATAAAAAAAAATGTAGGTAGTCAATAATAATTCAAATAAACGTTTATCAAGTACATCAATATTGCAACATTTTATTTAAAGACCATGCGTATTGCAACCCATTTATAATTTGACCTATGGGTCAATGTCATGATTGACAAGCTTGATCATTTGAAACCTATTGTGAGATATATTACAACCATATAATTCACTTGTTAACATGTTTAGATCAAATCTATATACCAATAAATAAAAACTATCGAATAAATAAATAAATATTCTTGGACGAATTACACACTGCCATCTAGTCCAAAACAAAGCTTGTACTTTGAGTACTAGATAACTGATATTATACTTAAATACATTTTTATTTGTAAATACATACATGTAATACATAGAAAACACCCAGACCAAGACAAACAGATATGTTCATGCACACAAATGTTTGTCATGTGCGGGGAACGAACCCGCGATCCCGGAGTCAAAGTGGACATGGTTAGCCATTCGACCACCGGTCTCGGCAAAAAAAAACCAATAAAACTTATTATTGATATTGATTGTGGTACCTACTCAAAAAGAAGAATAGAATTTAAAAGAATAAAGAATTAAATACATCTATACCACTTAGATACATGCGATTTGCTTTCGAGACTGTTTCAAGTTAAATAATTTATTTTTAATTATTATTTTCGATTACTTAATGTGAACTAATATTATAATTAATTAATATTATGTATGGCTGAAGACACTTACAGAAATATACAACACAATAAATCATTGTATGTACGAGTAGAATAGATACACGTTTATCTAAAACTAGCAACTTTGTCAGGTGTGTGTGTCCAAACGCCTAATATAAAAGTATTTCTCTCAGTATAAACCACGGCGTGAGCCAGGCAATTACTTTCAGTGAAACCCATCAGGAAAATACGGAATACGGACGGTCAGAAACTCGTTGAAACATATTGAAGTTATTGATCTCAATTTTTTTAATAGGTAGGTTTTTAGCTCACTTTCGAGTTAACGGAAACCTGACCGGACTTAACGATCACGACACACCAAGTTCGCACTATGTTTTAGACTGTCTGAGCCGAAAGATGTTTGTTTTGGGTACCTAGTTTAAATCCTTAAAATGTCAGTTTTGCTTAATTAATACTTAAGTACTTCCATCCTATTTTGTTTTCTAAGTATTCAAATCTGTATAAACCTACCCCTTATGATCGAGTTGCCTTAAATGCGAAATGCAAATGAAGACGTATTGCCTGAAATTTAAGTTGACTAGAAAGCAGTTTGCTTCCAAACACTAATTTGACTAGGTCCCGCTTTTACAGGATATTTGTAGTCACATTTGTTCGACATTAAAACATAAACGACTACAATTTCAATAATAAATATATTATTTACTAGCTGACCCGCGCCCATTTCGTTGGGAGGTAAACATTTTTACGAAAAAGTCATTTAATTTTAATATATAGCCACATACGCTCACAAATAACGTATCTTTCTATTGGTAATAGATTTTTCAAAATGGTTCAGTAGATCCAGAGATACCTCCTACAACCTCAAACCTCACAAACTTTACCTCTTTTTAATATTAGTATAGATTTATAACTTATACTGACTCTGGAATTCACTTCGTTTCCTTCCTCGTAAACTTATGGTCCACTTACATTAAGATCGACCACTTGAATGGCAACTACTATGTGTTTTCATTAGTGGGAGTCTTCATTATTTTAATTGATTATTTTCTGGAATGGAGGTCCCGTATGTCGCAATGAAGCATTCGCTGTCTATGGACATTTGGAATACCAGGTGCAAAACTCAACCCCTTCACATTTTTTAATTTTAACCGTTTCAACGTCAATTGTTTTAGATACGCCTTACATAGTTGTTTATTCGTTAATATTTCTTGTAACTATTGTACCTATTACATATTCACAACAGTCTAATCAACAATGGGATGGGTCCAGAAGTTTTTGAACGATCGAAATTGATATGCAAAAAAATATTTTGAGCTATGTTTGAGTTCGCGGCTAATGATTAGTAATCATAATTATCATGTAGAAAAAACTCAAAACTTGTCTTTGCATTATTGATTAGAAATATTTGACAAAAAATAAATACTGATTGGGTAGTTACTATATTACCCGTAATAGTTTTTTGTGCATGAAAACAGCATTCGTATAAAGTCTTAAACTCTAATTTCTGTATAAATGCTGCTACTAGTTGCCACATTACGAGTTACATTGTCACTATTTGATTTGATACCTCCCGCTGAGTTCCACTATCGTACAACTCGCCATTTATTAAAATCCATATCATCTTGATTATTGGCGATCTATCACAGTACTCTTTTTAAGACATTTTCTACCACGAACTGTGAAATTGTGGAATCAACTTCTTTCAGCAGTATTCCCAAATAAATACGACATGGGAGCCATGAACAACAGAGTCAAGGTTGACCCCTTGATGTTGCTGATTTATATGAGTGGTGGTGATTACTTTCCATCAAGTGACCCACATGCACGTTGCCCCCCCCCCCCCCCCCCCCCCCATATAAAAAAAAATATGTCTATGGATAAATCATCATTATCATCATAGACAAAACTGTTAATTTCAAACTCTGCCGGTATATAGTTTATTTATAGATATGTTTGTATAAATAAAACTAGCTTTGAAGTCACGTCATGATTTCATATCGAGAACCCTTAGTAAACGCATGCAGGTGCGCAGTCGTGATCAACCAGCAAGGTCGAGAGTTGATGCGGTGAATATCGCTATTGTTATATGCAATTAACGTTTGGTATATAAAGCCTCTATGGACATTCTATAGGGAATTCATGGTACGATAAAACAGGGTATTCTCTTCCCACATATTGCAAAGACGGCACGAGTTTGTCTAAATCTTCGTCGTTTTTCATACTAAATACAACTGATGACGTAGTCTAATTCTAATCGCGTACCTATCCGTCACGGAAAGAACATACCTTTTTTATTGTACCATGTAGGAGAACTGAAGTCAGAAGCCCATTTCTCTTAATTACTTTCATATTCATATATTCATATTCATTTATTTCGTAACAATACAATATTGTGTTGAAAATGCATAATGTCAATTTTACAAACATAAATCATAAATTAAAGAAGACTAACATAAAATATACTAATAATGTCAATAATATAAGAACATCTCTAATATAACACTATGTCAATTATCACTATCAGATCAATAATAATCAATTAGAATTAATAATATTAATCGATTAAATATATTAATAACAGCAAAATAAAAAAAATAATCATGTCATAATCCATGCGGACATCATATTAAATACAAAGAGGAAAAAAAAAATACTAACAATGTCATAACAAATTCTAATACTAATTCAATCTATTTAATTGACACACAAAATAGGGAAACAATATTGTGTTTAAAAAGAGGGAAGCGGTTGTATTATCTCTCATCGTTTATGTATTCGTCCACGGAATACTAGCACTTTTTCAATAAAAATTGCTTCAGTTTTTACATAGGGTGTAAGTGTTTCATCAACATCTTTGAACCAAAGCTAACCTCACCTGGACGTGATGCACTGCTAACTGACAAACGAGGCTCTGGCGAAAAGAGAGGTAGGGCATAGCGTATTTTTAAGCTGCCCGGCTGGGGAAGTGCCTCCACCTCACGGAATACTAGAGCCAAATAACAATTCCTTTGACGGTTGTTGTGTTCCTGAGAGTGTTTAGGTCACCAGAATGAACGAAAGGAAGGAAGAAGGCTTGGCATCGGTTCGGCGACGCCTTGGTTGCTGATCTCGTTGGGCGATGGTGATTGATTTCCATCAGGTAACACAAATGCTCGTTTGCCCCCCCCCCCCCCCCCTCATATAAAAAAACGGTTAAAATTACGACATTTTAATCTTACTCGATAGAATTATCTAAAGAAATCATGTTTAAAGACAAATGTTCGTTGAAGATTGGCAGTTTACCAGAAAACTAGTTAGTATTTTTTTCAAACAAGACGCTTCTGTACACAACGCAACGAAATAGTCTTACCTTCCTGATGTTGAATATTATATACCTGAGCTAGGTTTTTGTAGGTCTAGTGTAAGTGAATCTCATCAGAGTTGTAAAAAAATTAGTGTTTTCTGTGGCTTGACTTCATCATATCATCGGATTTTTTGATTACAAATATCAAACTTCAGTTCTGCCCCCTTACCACCATCTCTTATTGCGATTCAATAATTGAGTAGATTGTTTATTCATACCAATGAATAAGCGACTCTATTCCATTTGAAATAGAGTCGCTTATTCATTGGTATGAATAAGCAATCTATTCAGTTATTGGGTCGCAATAAGAGATGGTGCTTAGGGGGCTGTTCTCTACCGACTGAATTGAAGATATTTGTCAATAACTTTAACCTAAAACCATATTTTTAAATCAAAAAATCCGATCGTAATCGGCTTCAGCTTTGGTGGTAGAGCCCTTGGCCACGCCATATCTTGATGTGGGTAGCTGTTATTTTTGCATTTAATGACATACGATCATTTCATGAAATGATGGCCACGTCATGATGTGATCAATTCTAAGATGGGGCCCTACCGCCGAAGCTAAACCATGGCCGAACCCATGTACCGCCGAAGTAGAAGTACGAATTACCATCGGATTTTTTTATTTAAAATTATGGTTTTAGGTTAAAGTTATTGACAAACATCTTCAACTCATTCGGTAGAGCTCCAGGGTTTCTACAAGCGAAGCTAAACACAATTACCACAAATCTAAGCTGAAGTTTGATATTTGTAATAAAAAAATCCGATGATAATTCGCTTCCACTTCGGCGGTAGGGTCCCTGACCACGACATGTATAAACACTCTTACTCATAATAAAACTACACCGTGCCGGTGTAAAAAGCGTATCTTTGAATATTATATGCTTTTGTAGACTACAGTCGCATTTGCAGTGGAACTACCATGATGTGAGCTATGCATGCGTATTCAATGAATTTTTTACACTTATTAAATCAACCGATTATTGCGCACAAAAAGTCAAACAAATGTCGTACTCTCATGCTGCGTTCACTGTGATCATTTTGCACGCTTGTTACCTACATAGTATGTAGTATTATTTTATTACGCGCATGTTGTAAGCTATAATATTTTTACATATAAAAAATATCAATTACATTTGATATGTCCACGAAACGTAGATGAAATTCGTCTTGTCCCTGTGAGCTCAGAATTCATGAGGCTTGCACGCTTGCATCTATATCAGTATGAAGTTAGGTATGTATATATTTGTTTGATGTATATTAATGTGCAGTAGAAAGGCCATTTGTATGAAGCCGACGAAATAAATTGAAACTCAAGTTGGTATATTTCCCTAAAAATACTAACAAAAGATCAATGATATTATTTAATAATTTATTTCGGGCAACTTGACGGAATTTGTATGGAAATTCACCTCCCAACCATTCTAAAAATAATCAGTAATCTTTTGGTGTTACTGATGTCTAAGAGCTGTGGTGATTGTGTACATCAGGTAACTCACATGTTCTTTGCCCATTGTTTTATTTAAAAAAAAAACCATTTAAATATTATATAAATTCCCAGGGAATAACACTATTAAGTTAAGTGACCTGCAATTTAAATAATAAAACATATGTTATTAATATTGTATTATAGAATGTATTTCTCGTAACAAATACTTTCTATTTCTGTAGGTACTTACTACTAATATTCTGTTTATTCTCGTCTGTGATCATAAATTGTTATGCTTTAAACAATCCACATTGACTATGTAAAATGCATGACGAGTGCTCCAGTTAAATGTCTAAACTTGTTGTTTAGTGTCTTATGTAATCACGGTTTGTCTAAATGGGGCTTTATGTAGATGTCTCAATGCGGCTTGATATTAATACTAGATGATAATACTTTTGATAATATAATGCAGACAAAAATATTTTGCGATTAAAATTATAGAACAACATTAGATATTTATTATTTTGGCGATTTAAGGCAATACCGGCAGACGGAACACTCGGACGAACCATCCCGATTGGTCGTTATGAACCACGTTGGTGGTTCTTACACAATCGCTCGAACTCTGTTGTAATGTTTAAAACATATGCTTTGATTTATATTTATTCATTTAAAATAATGAAGCTTTCCTTACCGTAACTAATGTAGGACGACGTAAATACGTACAAGGACACTATTTCAGTTCGAAAATAAATTCGTAACCCAAAGCACCCAAAGGCGGCTTCCTTTCGACGACCTTTCAACTTCTAAACACGACAAGGGACTATTTTTAGCAAGAATCCTTATTTAGCGAAAGTGGTTTACGCACACGGTACATATAGACTTTGCCAATTGACGTCACGTCTTCTAGGTCTCTCTTCGATTTGTGTTTTGATTCATGATCTTCATAGCCAAAACTAGGCGGTGTAGCTCAGGTGAGCATTTGTAATTTAGTAGAACTGTAGTAAACAAACAGACATTCTTATCAATGCAATATCGGTTTACATCTTGTTTGTCTAAGAAAATGCTTATGTTAGAGGCGTGGGTGCCAACGCGCGAACAATGCTTCTTTTATTGCAAATGTCTATCTATAGGATAACTAATTTCCATAAGGCGGGCCGCATGCTTGTATCATAGATTGCTAATATTAGCAATTTAAGATTTTGAATTTAAATATTTTCGTTATATTAGCACGCAAAATGTTTCGTTTTCGAAGTAATAGTGAAAGGTGCTTTACGAACGAATCGGAAATTCTTTAAAGGTGACATTTTTCGAGAGTGTCCTTCCTTAGTTTACCTATATACTCGTAGTACACTTATTACCATGAAGCAGAATGCTACTAATGGTTAGTGTTGGGGGTACTATATCAAGAATACATTTAAACATTTAATATTTTTACCACTCGCTGGAGAGACGAAGGGTTAAAAAGAACGTACCTTTTATGACTTTCCTTATACTGTACATTCAATTTAATATCACGGGTGGTAGCTACGTGTAATTTACCTTATGCTACTTTACTTTTAAAAGTACTTAAGTGTAACAGACAAACAGCTGTTGTTCAGCTGAACACGTCACCTGCAAGCGCTCAGGTAATTGTTTTAAGTTTTATTTTTATGTTCTTTAATTTGAAAGATTTAATATTGGGACTTGTTAACCGACTGACGAAGAAGGGAGGGTTATGGTTCGAGTGCATGTATGTATGTATATTTCTTTGGTACGCTTTACAGCCTATACCGCTTGCTTGACGGGTTTCAACATATAAGGTGTCATTAGATTTATCTCACCTATGAGAGTGGCATAAGACATATTATTTCAATATAGCGTCCTGCTGGCTGACAAACGAGGCTCTGGTGACTGGGGAAGTACCTCCACCTCACAGAATACCGCAGCCAAATAACAATTCTCTTGAGGGTTGTTGTGTTCCAGCGACATAGTGAGGCCACCAGAAAGAAAGAAAGGAAGGAATATAGGCTGGCAACGGATCGGCGAATCCTTGGTGTTGCTGATCTCCATGGGCGGTGGTGATTGCTTTCCTTCCTTCAGGTGAACCACATGCTCGTACCATGCCAAAAAAAGAGGCGCCACTTTTGCAGTAAGATCCTTAAATCTAATTATTGCCTTACAAAATTGTAAAGAGCTCGCTTAACGGTCCTGACATTTCGATAGCCCAAAGCGTTTTAATGATAATGTTTATTAATTCCCAACACGAAGGTTAACAAAGGTAAAGACAATAACTTTTATCTTTATGTTCGAATCCAAGGTGACTTTCAGTTAAATATTCGAGTTCTAGATATTATTGGAGCTTATTTAAATTCAGATCATATGAACTTTGTATCAGTTAATTTCTTCTAGGGAAACTAGAATGTGAAATTTATTTAAATTTCGTCCAAAATTTTGTCCCAAAAAGTATTAAGGCAAATGGGAAATCTTGGATTCTATGATATAAGGCTATGTGGACACCTTTGGTCCTCCGTCGGATTTCTTCGTATTGGAATCGATCCCTCAGAGAAACCCCGAGCATACGAGTAACCCTCTCCATCGCTCGTAAACGAACAGCGGTCTACCAATTTTGTTTGACTCCTCGATTTCGAAACTGCATCTAATACTTTCGGCTAGTAGTAGTACATACTATATGCATTAGGTTAGCTCTAAACGAGGTTAGGACAGTTCATATGTTACCAGACAAATATTTGCCGAATGTACAAATGCAGTGATCTAGGAATCGATTCCACGACCCCTGGTGTCTATACTATCTTTTACACAACTCATAGATCACAGAAATAATATTTTTGGGGCCCACCACACATTCCCACCACTGTATCTCCTGTGTAGCCAGGATTAACAGCGGCGACCGCCAAAAAAGGCAATGAACAATGAAGTCCATTGCAGTCCGCGGGTAAAACTACGGCTGCCTTGGAACTCACAACGAATTTAATCAGAAGAAATTAGTAGGAGTAGGAAGCTTTTGGAATTTGACTTCCCCTCTTAGCAATGTGAGAGACAGCAATATGGCAAATAAGGCATTAAAAGCCTAAAGAGATGGCTAGTCAAGTGAAGCTCAACTGCCGTGCACCACGGATTTTAAGTTTCTAACACTATTAGGGACCTAAAACCATTGAGTTGTTACCAAACACATCGATTCCAATAATATGAATTGCAAAATCGCCTGAACGCTTGGTAATTCTCCCTTGTTGCTACCAAATCTGAATAGTATACTACCCCGGATGCAACTTGCAATGAATTCAACATGTCATCCCGCTCCCGCTGCCAAAGATCACACTCCCAGAGAACATGGTGTGCTGTTTGATCGAATTCAGAATTAGCAGTAGAACATTCGCATAAGGGCGACGGCACTAATTTAAACGAAAAGAGTTTAGCTTTAAAATTGCCATGTCCAGTTAAAAATTGCGCAACAGGGTGGTCGACTTTTAACCACTTTTTCTTTAATCTATCTCTTACCGATTGAAAGAACAGATACAAGTGGCGTCCTTTGGTAGAAGTTTCCCACCTTTCCTGCCATTCAGACAGCAATGTTTCAAATACTTCATTAAAAGGTTTGAACAGTCTAACTATTTTTTCACGATCACGCGTTTTCAAGAAATCAGGGACCATATTTTTAGATGTATAGTACATTGAAGCGCGGCGTTGTACTTCTAAGTCTACCGGTAACACACCTGCTAGCACGGGTAGTGCCTCGGTGCTTACAGTTCTATACGACTTACATAAAAATATCAGAGCAAGGCGCTGGCTTTGAAGCAATTTACGACGTGCTGCACCTATAGTAGCCCTATCTGCCCACGCAGGTGAACCGTACGTAACACAACCTAAGTATGTGGCAGTATAAATAGTTTTTAACGTTTTGAAAGTTAATCCCCACGTAGAGGTAGAAATTCGTGTTAAGGCATAGAAATTCTTTTTTGCTTTTTCACCTACTTGCTTCATGTGCTCAATGTAATTAAAATTTCTATCCAAAAGCAAACCTAAGTAACAAACCGAACCTCTATTAGCAACAGATACTCCATTAAAATGAAATCGCGGTGAAACCTGTAAATTTCCCTTAAGCAAGAGTTGATATGTTTTATGTGGCGCAAAATCGAGACGATTACGATAACCCCAATCTGAAATTAAGCCTAGGCTAGCGTTGGCTAGTTTCTCTATGCTAGATCTTGAATTAGCATTGATTAATAAGAGACCATCGTCAGCGTAACCAGTTAACGAGCACCCTTCCGGTAAGGGTAGGCTAAAAAAATCATCAAAACCGATATTCCAGAGATACGGTCCCAACACTGAACCCTGGGGGCAGCCCTGCGTGAGCACCTTTGAAGCAACATAATGGCCAAGTTTTAATTTAGTTGTACCATTCAAAAAGTACGATCGAATGAGAGAGTAGATGTTGCTAGGGCAACCTCTCACCTTAAGTTTCAGCAACAACATTGGCCACCAAGCATTATCAAAGGCACCTGAGATATCTAAGAAAATAGCTACAACATACTTGCTCTCCGAGAGCTCAACAACTTTGCGCACTGCAAGCGCAGCATCAACAGTGGACTTGCCAATGGTGAAGCCGTACTGATTTTTATGAAATTGTGGGCCACCGGGCAGCAACCGTGGCACAACCAAGCGCTCAAGCAGCTTACCCATCGACGGTAGCAGAGTAATAGGACGGTAGGACTTCGGATCGTCTGGTGGTTTATCACCGCCTTTTGGTATTATTTTTATAACACCACTTCGCAAAATGCCAGGGAAATGACCTTCTACAATACACCGAGTAAGTATTGTTAAGATAGGTTCAGCGGCTACTTTACAAGCTTCTTTAATCATTCTATTCGAAATCTTATCATCACCGGAGGCTTTATTTGTAGGCAAAGCTTTAACAATAGACATAAACTCATCCATCGACGGTACATTTGATATTGGAGTGGAAGGGCACATATCCGCCGCGCTCCTAACCTCACGATGGTAGTCACTGTCACTATCGGCGCAATCGTCAGGAATTAACGCATGCAGAATTGTCTCAGCGGTCTCTTCTACACCAAGGGTATGTGAATTATTAAATTTTATATTGGATACGTATGCCTGATCAATCCGCCTATTTGCTTTAAATTCGTTATATAGAGGAGACCACGGGCCCTCACTATTTAATCTTTCTACAATACGTTTTAGTAAATTACCTTTGGATTTTTCAACAGCAGCGCGATAGTGAGATCTAGCAATACGCAAGTCACTTAGAGCAGTTTGATAAATTTCTCCTTCGATGTTACGTTTCTTTAACTTTGAGATTTTACGTCTAGCGGCACGAAAATGCCTACGCAACCTAATAAGGGTATCATTCCACCAGTCGCATCGTCTGTTATTAACTATAGGTTTTCGACCTAATGCAACGTCAGCGCAATATACGAATGTGTCAGACATAATTTTAACACTTTCCGTGACTGTAAGTTCACTACGAGTAAAATCTTTGGCGCGGGAAGCGAAAAGTGAAGCAAAGCTTGCCCAGTCGGCGTTCCTAGTTTTATATTGAAAACCTATTAACTGTTGCGGATTTAAGTTATCAACAACTGGGGAGAACTCACACACAATCAGACGGTGATCACTACAAGAAGCTTCAGGAAGAACGCGCCAGTTTTGTATTCGGACGTCTGCACTAGAAAGTGTGACGTCAATAAAAGACTCGCCCATTGGGCTACTAAAAGTAGGTGGTGCTTCAGGGGTATTGTGAATATGAAGATGCATTTCAGCAATGAACTCTTCAACAGCAGAGCGTCTGTCGGCATCGGTCGCTCTCAACTTGCCGTGCCATAATGGTGATGATGCATTTACGTCTGCTCCTATAATAACCTTATGACCAGTAAGAGCATGCAATACTCTTCGTAGATGATACAAATGCGAACCCACAGGGTCAGAAAATTGAAAATAACAACTGACTACAAATAATCTCAAATATGGAGATGTTACTTCAGCTACCGCACAGAAATAATATATACGAAATGTGAGAAATACGTACATTTCAATATTTGCCTCATAAAAATAAAACGTATCATAATTCAATAATTTCCTATGACTTCCCAAAACCATATCTTATCGTATTACGACACAATATTTCGAGAAAAGCGACGGCCCAACGGCGTATCAGATAAACTCAGTTCAAACTAAAAGTGCACACAAATTGTAATATCGATAAGTAATGTGCTATTTACACGGCAGTATGTGTAAATGACATGAAATTGTCGAACGTTTATCGATGTTATTACATCGAATGCACTTTATCGATAAATTGGATAAAAAGATACTTTGGAAGACCTTAATCGCCCACGTGCAATTTTGGAAATTGAATTATAACAAATTTTATGCTGGTATTTTACATAGCACGAATAATTCGTGTCGGTAATAAATACATTATATTATAAAATATATATTTTTTAATATTCAATTTGGTGTCGTTAAGCCAAGTCAGTGACTTTTAGGCGGTTTAAAGACACTGGCTTCCGCCAACCTACAGTTGAGCAGCGTGGTGGAGTATGCTAATATCTAAACCCCCTTTAATTGAGGGTATACATATATATTAGGTTGGGGAAAAAGTCTTTTCGTATTTTATATGAAAATTCAAAACATTTTTTAATAAAGTTTATTTACATTTAACTAAAGTATGTAGGTGCCATTTTGTTCGATAACTTTTTGCCATCTTGTAGGTACAGACATGATCCCATTACTATAGAAATTTTGGGACTTCTGTTTAAAAAACCACGACAAGTGGTTTTGGCAGTCTTCTCGTGATGTTAACCTGACATTGCCTAAAGAATTCTGAAGAGACCAAAACAGGTGGAAATCAGAAGGTGCAAGGTCAGGACTATACGGCGGATGCATTAACACCTCCCAGTCAAACTCTCTTAATTTTTGCTGAGTGGCTAAAGATGTGTGAGGTCTAGCGTTATCATGATGAAAAATCACACCCCTTCTGTTAATTAATTCCGGCCGCTTTCTCTCAACTTTTTGCTTTAATCTCATCAGTTGTTCACAGTAGAGTTCAGAATCGATAGTCCTGCCTGGCGGTAACAGCTCATAATGAATAATGCCCTTCCAATCCCACCATACACACAGCATCACCTTGTTGCGGGTTAACCCGGGTTTTGCCAGAGTCTGTGAAGCCTGACCGGCCTTTGACCACGACCTTTTTCGCACGTTCTTGTCGTACGTGATCCACTTTTCATCACCAGTTATAAGCTTCTTCAAAAACGGTTCGCTTTCATTACGTCTTAGTAAAGAATCGCAAATGAGTACACGGTTCATTAGGTTTCTTTCAGTGAGATCGTGAGGCACCCAAATATCGAGCTTTTTAGTGTACCCAGCTTTTTTCAAATGCGCCAAAACTGTTTTGTGGTCAATTCCTAATTCTTCAGCTACGTCATTACTACTGATATGCCGATCTTGCTCCATTTTTTCAAAAATGGCATCAATTTTATCCGTAACAGGGCCACCAGAGCGACGTGCATCTTTCACATCAAAATTTCCTGATTGAAAACGCTTAAACCAAATTTGTGCTACTCTCACAGACACTGCACTAGTAAACGTCACAAATTTTTTTCGCAGCTTGCGTTGAATTTTTACCTCTTTTGTAGTAAAATTTTAAAAAGTATCGAATTTCTTCATTAGATTCACTCATCTTGACAGTAAAAAAAACAAATGAAAATCACACATTTACCTAATTTGAATTTGGAATTATCTTTATTAAAATTTAAACTTTTTAAAGATATCAAAACCTGCTAGATACAAATGGTATAACCAAAGAGATTTTATTACAAGTTCATACATACTATAATGCGAAAAGACTTTTTCCCCGACCTATTATATATATATATGTCGACGATTCTGTAGCAAAGTATATATATATATATATATATATATATATATACATATATATACTTTGCTACAGAATCAGATAAAACCGCTTTCAAATTATTTTTTTCCTGATATGTACTTGTTTTCTTAAATATATATATATATGTGGGCTCTAGGACGGCATCAGGAGGGTTCATTGTCTACTTGGGCGTGAATTAAACACGAGCGAATACAATCTAATACCCGTATAATTAATAAGAAATATCACTAGGAAAACAGTTCACACTTTTGCTCTAGTATAATTGTTCGTACAAACTAATTATTACTAGCGTCCACACTAAACTTAAATAAAATCTAATTACACGAAGTAAAAATACAAGTGGGAGCGAATGACGAATTCGTGAGCCGCGCTCGGTCACCACCGCGTCCGGAATTCAAGTGCCGAGATCTCGGTTCCTCTAAATATTGTAACAAAAACAATCTCTCACTGAGCGGGCCCACGACACCGTCCGGCGACATGTGTTGATGTCACCGTCGATCCCATGATACGCGTTTCATTAAACAATGAGAGCTTTGTAGCGTCTCAACTTTCCATAGCGATAAGCTCGCTAACATAAACAAACTGTACGGAGAACTATGATAATTAAATACAAGGCAAGGTAACTCGGCCGCTGGCTGCGCGCCGACACGGCGATCCTGACTCTCACACGCCCTCGTGTGGACCAGGATTCAGTTGTCATCTGCAAGAACGACAACCTCACTTATAACTACCGTTCGGCTATCCTAACAAAACTATTACAAATACGTATACCAAATGTCAGGTCTCCACAGATTAAAGCTAAACCTACAACATTATTGAATAAACTCAACAAAGAACAGACCGAGTTCCGGCTTAAAATCTTTAAAAAGAAAAACAACAAACAAAAATAATATCTCAACCGTCTCAAACTTTTACGTCCACTGTTGAAACTTCTCGTTAACATGACCAACACCTGGGACGCACTGTCCCGCATATCGGCACTCCGCCGATCACCTTAGCACGGACCAACACCTGGGACGCACTGTCCCGCACATCGGCACTCACCTTAGCCGATCACGTTAGCACGCTGCCAACCAACATCTGAATACATCAGACTATTGGAACTATCCAATATCACCATCGGTATTTGACCGATCAGCAGCAATTGAAACGCATTCGATCAGCTGCCAGGCCCACCCACCTATTACTTATTATCGTCGCGCAGTCTCCGACCAGCTAAACTGGGTTAGGAATATGACCTACGATCGACAACAAGAACAGGCCGTGGCCAAACCTAGTCATGTTAACTAGAGATAATTTTGGTATAAACCGCACTAAATATCAACAGATACTACATCCGACTCATGAGTATCGACAGTTATTCGCTTTCATTAGCGCCGACAATGGCTGAACCTGACTGTTCTTCGTTGCTTTCTACATCTGAATCATGTTCAAACTCTGTGGGAACGTAACATTCTGGCATAGCTCTCAAGCGTTCGTGAGCATACTTATAGGTTCTATTATTGTCTAGAGACTTTAAAAGATATCTGTCACTATCTAGCAATTCAATGACCTTAAACGGTCCACGATACTTGGGATCTAACTTAGTTTGATTTCGTTCATGATTTTCTATTAATACAAAATCATTAACATTAAATTTGGAAATGTTTGCTTTAGTTTTATCAAATCTATGTTTATCTTTAACTGCATTGTCATTGATAGATGAGATTGCACGTTCTCTGATTTCATCAATATTAATTACAGTTTCGTCTTGGTCACCCAGGGCTAACAAAGTAAGTGGTCTAGCAACTTTACCAATGAGTAATTCTAGAGGACTTGCTTTAATCACGCGATTGACAGTTGAGTTGAGAGCAAGTTGAATATCAGATATCGCATCTTGCCACGTTCTATCTTTCTTCACTTCAACTGCTGTGAGCATATTTTTCAGCGTACTCATTACACGCTCAACTTGGCCATTCGCTCGACATGTTCCTGTTGCAATTAAATGAAGCTGTATATTGTTTGTATTACAAAAGTCGCGAAAGTTTTTATTTGCAAAACATCTTCCTTGATCTGCAATTACTCTAGTGGGAGCACCAAATAACCCAACTCCAAATTGTAGAGCTTTGATAGCGTTAAGCGTATCAATTTTTGTAGAATGTTGAAGTAATGTAAATTTAGTGAATGCATCAATCAAAACGATAATGTATTCTTTGGTTTGATTTGCTCCACTGAGTTTGCCGGTTACATCTATGTGTATTGTGTGCCAAGGTATCGAAACTTTAGGTATGGGATAAAGTTTAGCTTGAATTTTTCCAGATTTTGATTTTGAAAGTTTACAGGTTACACAGTTCTCTACAAATTTTCGAACATATTTTCTCATGTTTGGGAACCAATAAAAATCGTATACTTTCTCTAAGGTTTTTTCCCAACCCAAATGTACAATCGATTCGTGGACATGGTTTATTACGGACCACCTAAAAGCTCTAGGCACCATTGGTAGACACAGTGTTTTGGAATTGCGTTGAATTTTTCGATGTAAAACACCGGAAACTATTTGGTATGTGTTTGTCAGATCACTGTCCATTTCGTCACTACTTAATTTTGAAATGATATCTGTTATTTCAGTATCACGTTGTTGTTCAGCCATTAACCACGTTTTAGAGATCTCTAACAAGTTCACTCGCTTTTCCTCAACTTTTTCTGAAAGATTTGTTGAAGGTACAGGGTTTCTAGACAGAAAATCTACGTGAGACATTTTTTTACCGTCCCTATATATGATTTCGAAATCAAAAGCCTGTAAGAAAGCCCACCATCTGTGAACTCGGTGTGTGAGATCTATTTTGTTACGAGAAGCTTGAAGAGAGTTGCAATCGGTTACTACTGTAAAAGCTCTCCCTTGCAAAAAATGACGGAAATGTTTAATGGATTTGACTACGGCCATAGTTTCCAATTCATAAGAATGATATCGCGACTCTGCTTTGGTTGTCTTTTTGCTAAAATACGCTACGACATGGGCCTTACCATTTTTCTTTTGTAAAAGCATTGCGCCATAACCGTCGGAACTTGCATCAGTGTGAAGTTCAATAGGACAGTTAGGATCAAAGAGCATAAGTATCGGTTCTGTAATTAAATGTGAAATTATTTTCTGTCTAACTTCTTCATATTTGGGTTTCCATTCTATTTTACCTTTACCTGACGTCAATCTATATAGTTGAGATGCTATCTCTGAAAATTTGGGAATAAATTGACGAAAATATGACGCAAGGCCCAAAAATTGACGCAACTGTGTGACAGTTTGCGGTGGGGGTAATTTAGTTAACGCTGTAATTTTTCGCGCATTGGGCCGGATTTGTCCAGACGAGACTTCAAACCCCAAGTACTCCACTTTAGATTTCAAAAATGAACACTTTTTGAGATTTAGGGAAATCCCTGCCTTTGTTAAAGCTTCAAGAACTACACGAAGTCTTTCTAACCCTTGTTCAATGGACTCAGAGACAATCATGATGTCATCTAGATAACATATCACGAATGTATTTACCAGCTCTCCCAGAGCTTTGTACATTGCCCTTTGAAACACAGAAGGT
This sequence comes from Hypsopygia costalis, assembly GCA_937001555.2. Taxonomy (NCBI): domain Eukaryota; kingdom Metazoa; phylum Arthropoda; class Insecta; order Lepidoptera; family Pyralidae; genus Hypsopygia; species Hypsopygia costalis. Next base: position 5,720,792 of record OW443330.2, read on the forward strand.
GCATTTCGCAAACCGAACGGCATAGCCAAGTATTCGTACTGGCCGTCTGGTGTCACAAACGCAGTACGTTCGATAGAATTTTCTTTTACTGGAATTTGGTGAAAACCCGACGCGGCATCCAGTATTGTAAAATAATTAGCCCCTTGAAGGCGTTGAATTTGATCACTTATTAATGGCAAAGGAAATCTATCGGGTACTGTATTGCGATTTAACTCGCGATAGTCAACGCACAGCCTGTCCGAACCATCTTTTTTCTTTACTAATAGTATGGGACTGGCAAACGGCGAACAACTAGGCCGAATAATTTTGGCCTTTAATAGTTCATCAATTTTATCCCGACATACTTGTCTCTCCTCAGGGCTCAATCGGTATGGCCTACGTTGTACGGTTCGATTTGGATCGATGAGACGTATATCCATTTCACCTACTTTAGCACGTCCAGATGGTGTCCCTTCAACGAATGATTTTGAATATTCGTTTAATACTTCAACAAGTTTATCACGATCAGTGCCATTAACATCAGTGCTAATGTTCCGAAAGTTTGTAGCCATTTTACCTATTTCACACAAATTAATGATTCGCTCTTTTTTTATTGTTAACTTCTTACAAGACATCTCAACAGAAAATTCCTGATCAATCAAATCATGCCCTATTACCACGTCATAGTTAATAGTATGCTCGGGAACTACATGAAAAAGTAACTCGATTACGTAATTATCAATACAGACTTCTGACAATATCTGATATGTACTGACTACATTGCCATCGCCTATGCCCAATAGGGTAACCACAGACGTTACGCGCTTTCCAGAAAACTTATTAGCAACACTTTCTTTAATAAGAGAGCATTCAGACCCGGAATCAAAATAAAAATGAAACGACTGACCGTTTTGTGAAAGACTAGACGCAGCAATCGAGCAGAAATTAACACGGCGCTGCTGCTCAACTCCAGACGGCCCTCCGGTCCCACTAGCAGCCGTCGTTGCTGAACACTGGGGAGAAATGTGCCCTGTTTGCCCACACTTGTAGCAAATTGGTTTCTTTCTTTGATCTTCTTTCTTCATATCCTTTTTGGGGTTTTGCTTATGTGATTTGAACTTTTCTCGACAGTTTTGAACTTTATGTCCCACGTTTCCACATCCATAGCACTTGATTTCAGTGATTTTTGAACGTTTAATCTCTGGTCCAGACTTCGCTTCCTCATGTTTACGTTTCAATAGGCTATACGCCTGTAACTCTTTCTGCATTTGGTGACGTGTCTCGATGTCAGTTGTGCATGCCAAACGACGTAATCTCGCATCATGCTGAGCTAAAACAGCCAGCACGGTAGAAACTGCGATCTGCTCAATGCTTGTAGACTGCCAACGACTCAGGAAGTATGTTACTTGTCGACTGGCGTAGGCTCCATAGTTTTCATTATCTTTGGGTTTTTCACTGAATAAATGTAAAAGAGTACCTGCTTGTGTTTCAACAGTTGAAAATCTGTCTATAAACAGGACCTTAAACTGGGCCCAGGTTATATCAGCATAGGTTGCTTGGGACAGCCAGGACAATGCAGACCCCTTCATTGCTTTAGTTAGAGCAACAATTAGTTTGCTTCCTCGAGGAGGGTCATCACCCAAGCACAGCTCTGTAGTTGTACACCATGCCCGTGCATCCACATCCGGTTTGTGAGGATCAAACGTCGGTAACAGTAAGCTGTTGTTAGTAGACGGCGACTGCTGTATAGCACTAATAAGCGCCCTCAATTGCTCGTTCTGCGTCTCAAACAGTCTCTGCCAATGCAGGTCATTTCCATTGTCTCTCTGCACCTGCGGTGGATATTGATCACCTTGCACTCGCGTCGCGGATCCCACTTCTGATGTCGGAGCGGTGGGCTCTAGGACGGCATCAGGAGGGTTCATTGTCTACTTGGGCGTGAATTAAACACGAGCGAATACAATCTAATACCCGTATAATTAATAAGAAATATCACTAGGAAAACAGTTCACACTTTTGCTCTAGTATAATTGTTCGTACAAACTAATTATTACTAGCGTCCACACTAAACTTAAATAAAATCTAATTACACGAAGTAAAAATACAAGTGGGAGCGAATGACGAATTCGTGAGCCGCGCTCGGTCACCACCGCGTCCGGAATTCAAGTGCCGAGATCTCGGTTCCTCTAAATATTGTAACAAAAACAATCTCTCACTGAGCGGGCCCACGACACCGTCCGGCGACATGTGTTGATGTCACCGTCGATCCCATGATACGCGTTTCATTAAACAATGAGAGCTTTGTAGCGTCTCAACTTTCCATAGCGATAAGCTCGCTAACATAAACAAACTGTACGGAGAACTATGATAATTAAATACAAGGCAAGGTAACTCGGCCGCTGGCTGCGCGCCGACATATATATATATATATATATATATATATATATATATATATATATACACCCAGACCTATGACAAATAGATATGTTCATGCACACATATATTTGTCTTGTGCGGGGATCGAACCCGAGACCCCGCAGTCAAATTAGACATGGTAGCCATTCGACCACCGGGTATCGTTTAATAATAATTTTAATAGTTTTGTAACTTTTATATATACACACTCATAATAGATATTTTGGTAACAGAAAACATCTACCTATTTGTATAATTTTTCGTGTCAATCAACTTGTAATAAGTACAAATGTTCATTCAAAATAGCATACAAATCACTTTTCTTGTCACGAAATTTACAATACAAGGCACTTTAGGCAACTGTTTAATCTCGCATTTGATAGATGATTTACCTGCCGTTCGCCACCTACGGATCGTGATTACCCACGTAAGCTGTGTTTTATCACCGGTTCAACGGATTAACTGTTTAAACAGTAGCATTTGTTTACTGTGGAGGCGATGAAACGGTTAAAAATATAGTTTGTTTAACATTTAAAGGAAAAAAATACAAGATACATTAAGTCCGCCTTTTGTACCCTTATTTTGTGGTCGATAAAGTTTAAAAAAAGAAATACATATGAGTAAGGTATTTTTTTAAATAGAACTCTAGGTATTTGCGTTTTGTTATAACGTTGGACATTATATTCAAAGCTGTTGGAGTGAGAACAGAGGAATAGGCTCTCTGTTCTCAAATTAATTTCCTCCAAAATTTTGGGCTTTAAGTTCGGATTTTTTAAAATTCATTTTGTAGGATCTTCGGTAAAATACTCGTAAATGTCAATATATCATGTTTATGTCTATTTTACTTGTTTGTATAGTGCTGTGTATTTTGCAAATAAATATTTTTCTTGTTCTCATATTCAATGCATTGTTTACACAATAAAATAGGCCCTGCTATATGAAAAGTCCATATTAGTCCATATCCAGCGGTCCAATCGATGGAAATTCGTATCTGAAGTTTAGATAGTTAATTGATTCAGGTGTTATTTTGCGGTAGGTGTTGGATGGGTGCCGGCAGGCTGTAGTTTACATGAACTAATTGGTGGCGTAAACACGCAAAGTAGTGTAGATCAAATTGCCGATTCCGAACGTTATCCTGAAATTTCAGGTTAGGCCTCCAAGTTACTATCACATTGATATGTTTGTGATCACCGGATGCTTGTACATTAGGTCAAAGGCTGACTTTTCTAGCATTTAGTCATAACTTTAGGATTTTCGAAAGCGGTCTGTAGCTAATTATGCAAAAAAAAAAAAAAAAAAAATGCGAGGGCATTAGTATAAAACTATGCCATATTTTGCCCATAATTGGATTATGGAAATCATTATTCTTTTTTATACTTAAAAAATTTATGAAAGGAAAAAGTGCTTGACTCAACCATCAACACATAGTTCAAATCAATGAATCGGACTGAAGTTTGGTTTTTAAAGGTAGCTATACCCCTAGAATAATAAATTTATTTTTATTCTAGGCATACACGGATAAGCACGAAAACTAGTTATGACTATGAGATAATACGTAGTACGTAGTATAGTCAAAATGAGTAATATACCTAGACATGTATCTGACGCAACGTTCGAATGACCTATGCATATATATATTTTTCTGCCATAGATAACATTACACAATAGACTCTTTGTTACAATATTATATCGGGGATCTCGACCTGGTAAAACGGTCTCACGAATTAATTAATACGATAGTATTGTTGACCCCTTACTGGTTAGTACACTGTGTTATTGTTTGTTGAGATTGACTTATCGAGGAGATAAGTTGTGTAGAAAATAATACATTGTATTTTTGCAGAGAGGTTTAAAAGACTGCTTTTTGAAGAGAAAATTTCTTTATGCACGCTGTCAGAAATTTTGTAGCCAGTGCATGAAACTAAGCCGTCACGGCCGGGTGTAACGTGCCACGCGCGGCTTTGTAACGCTTGGTCAAGCAAAGTTGGCAGGGAGGGAGCGAGGGATGAAGCTTTCACTTCTGTCACGTTGTCAAGCACATCGTTTTTTTACACGTACATAATTCATACATAACTACTAAAGTGACTTTAAAGTTCAATCGACTTGCCTAGGTTACATACAAGATTTAATAATAATAATAAATAAATAATTGTATTTAGTCGCCTATTTTGTTCATTCCATAATATTATCACGGCCAATGTGGATTTTTTAAATATTCCATTTTCAAGAGAAGGAGAGCCATATCATTTCACATGAGTAGCACCCATATTATCTCATAGCAATAGAATCAGTAGAATGATTAAAGTCACGCATGGACATTTAGTAAAGCATTACGTTATAATTTCGATACTATCTATTCGACGCCCGTCTGTTTTTTATCCAAACTGTAGCGAAGCCCACAAACAGTATGTGATTTGTATTTCACAACGTCTTTCATTGGCGCCATAATATTCGTTTTTTTATCACAGTTATTGTCCGCCGCCATGATGAATCGCAAAAGTAAAACGAAATCAGCGCCTCTAACGGTGGATAATATAACTATTTTACAATATGATTACTAATGTTTGACCATATCATGAAGTACGTTAGTATTAGCTATTAAATTAAATTAAATATATCTGAACAATTTACACAGCGCCATCTAATCCCAAATTAAGCGCAAAGCTTGTGTTATGGGCAATAGATAACTGGTAAATATACTTAAATACATTTGTTTTTTTTTTGTAAATACATACTTGACCAAGATAAACAGACATGTTCATGCACACAAATGTTTGTCTTGTGCGGGAATCGAACCGAGTCAAAGTGGCCATTGCTAACCATTCGCCCACCGAGCTCGTCCTATTCATATCGTCAAACGCTGAATTATTCATTGATCTGGCCAGAACATATCAAGATGTGGCAGCTGATATTTTCCTTTTCATGATCATTTCTCTTTTCATGTGATGTCATAAATATTCGTTGGTATTGTAAAATAAACTTATTTGAATTAGAGGCGGTAACAAAAATATTTATGAATAACTTTTTTTTATACCACTAAGGTGTCAAACAAGCATACGGCCCGCCTGACGTAAAGCAGTTACCGTAGCCGTTGCAGACCCTGTAAAAATAACTTTACGCCCTTTTTGAAGAACTTTTGTGTTTAGAAGGATTTTGGAATAACAAACTGATGTAAATGAAATTTTAAATGTCAAAGTTTTGTAGGCTTTTTAGTTTTGGAATTATATAATTGATATTTATTCAAAATAATTATATTGAGGCGGAAACTTTGATGTATATTTCTAGGGAAAAAATATAACCTATTATTACTCATTTCCTCCACGTTACTTCGACAACAATATTGGCCAGTCAGTTGGGTAGTTGACCGAACACAGTTCATGAACCGATCCCGAACAAGCTTCCTTTAGAACTTTATCTTTTTATAATATATATATTACAAGAAAATTGCGTCATCGTAAGATAAAAAAATCAGCCAAGTGTGACTTGGGCTCGCGCATTAAAAGGTTCTGTAGTAATTACCAACCAACACACTATGGTATTATTATATTTACTCCTCCCTGTAAGCATTATCATTTTTTTATTTAGTAGATACACTAGATTTGTTTAGATATATATATATATTAATTACATATTAATTATACATATATATGATCATAGACATAGTAAGTAGACATTTTATTGGTCAATTTAATACCAATTTTTTAATAAAATTTATACATATAATCATGTCTAACTTTAAACATTCCATCAAGACTCGATTCTAATCTAAAGCTTTTATGTCAATGACCGCCACTGCCGAAATCTCTATAAGAATATAGACGCCTTTTTTGTCGTTGCAACTTTCCCGCCGATACCAAATGAAACCTTACACAATTCCCGACGCTTTTTGTTCTCATTTTAAAATTTTAAATTCCCTTCGCTCGACTGTCGGCCAGTGCCCCAGTTGTGGCCAGTTTCGTAACGTTTTAGCGATATTCATCGCAGCTACCGATCGCCGATGGTTTGCCCCTTAAGGCGCTAGTGCTCGCCGATTAGAATATCGATAATTTTATTGAAAACGCGGAACGATTTCGAAATTATATGCTTATAAATTTATATGATTACGAAAACAGAAACTAAACTTTATATATGAAGATGAAAGTCAGGTTAACCCGATTAATTTAATTTCATGTATTTTTTGGGTGGTGGCACTCATGTATAAACGATATTATGTTATATTTATATTATGAAGTTCATTTGTTCTTAAAAAAAATCACTCACTCGCGTAGTGCATTGGCACTACTCGGTTGAGCGGTTTTATTTGTTTTATTTGTTTTTTTTTTTAACAAATTATCGAATTTTTACTTTCACTCCATTTTCATATAGGTTTTCCTGTAATTTATAAGTAAAGATCTATTCTCTGTTTATTTTATTTACAAAATTTAAGATTCAGTAGGTAGTTTCAGGGAAAAGTTTGTGGTATGGGCTATTTTCGTAAAAAAACATTAAAACTAATTTAAAAATGTGTATCACACCCAGGATGGGTGTGATGATCTCAAATTTACATATTCATTCGACGCATTATATATTTAGCAAACCATATTTTTTAATTTTCTGGCCATCCAAAAGTTTTTCCCATTCCAAGTTAATAAAGTTACAGGTCCGTATTTGGGTTACGAAAATACATCGGAGTCTATGCATCAAATTTCAACTTAATCCTTTTAAATTGGCTCTTACAATCGGACAGGCCGACATCCTATAAGTAAGGGTTTACATGATACAACTTATTTATAACTAATTTATAAATATAAGATTTATCATCTTATATTTATATGATCTTATATGATCATCAAATGCCGTCTTTTCGATTACTTGCATCCAATCTGGAAACCACGTTTGTCTTCAACAATAAGCATCCATATCTAAAATTTGTATGTCGCAACGAAGCGTTGGGCGCTGGCGGGGGCGGCTGGAAGCGGGTAGATGCGGAAACCGGAGTATCGCATAAGGTGGAAAGCAATAAGGAAGGCCTATATCCAGCAGTGGATAGATACAGGCTGATAATCATGATAATGATGAATAAGCATCCGCATTAGTGAGCTCTGTTTATGTTATATCGATAAATATTATGCCCATCCCTAGCCCAGCGACATACAAAGAAGTCAAGGTTACTATATGATTCTCAGGCGAGCTCTCTCTGAATACCACTAATTGACTCAGCTGCGGCAGTCGTGACATTACTCTTTTGTGTTAAATGATAAGTCACTCATTATAGGGCCTCCGGGTTGCGAGTGAGTAGGTAGGTACCTACACTTTTTTAGGATCGATTCAGTACAAGTAGTTCCAGAGCAAACCTGCAGTGTTACTTGTAACAAAATATGAAAGAGCAGATTTTTCTTGGTACAGACTTGGCCTATTTTAAAAGATGTTCAATAATATACGATGTCGTAATAGTTTAGACCATTATTTTTTCTGGGACAACTAAATTATGTTGCAAATGTATTGCATCTTTGCAAAAAAAATCTACATAATTTGTGAACGCGGCGCGTCGCGCATGCGCACCACGCATGCTCGGTGTGCAAATGGATTTATAAGTAAGAAATGAAGCTGTTAAATTAACTTCATGGTTTTATTTAAAATATTTATCATCTATTTCATGAAATTAAATAAAGTAGAGGTATGAAACTGCACATAATTGTTATATAATGTTAATACATTGACTAGTTAATTTACTAGTATGAAGCCATTAAATAAATCATTATATGCCCTGAATGATTTGGGCTATGAATGAATCAGTTCAAAAAATAAAATGATGTTCGGCTCTACTGAAAAGTTACAGAAATTATAGATACGCCAATAATCGCACAATGAGGAGCTTGATAGCGTCATTGCGCGTAGAAGTTAATCGATCACGCAAGTCATGCATCACCGACCGTAACCTGTCCATGGATGGGTTTATTTATCTCGAGCTCCTCCGTGCTTCGGAGGGCAAGTTAAGCCGTCGGTTTCGGGTGTTGTCGTTAGATGACAGTTGTTAAGCCAAGTCAGTGGCCTTTAAGCGGCTTGAAAACACTGACCTCCGCGAACCGGTAGTTGAGCAACGTGGTGGAGTATGCTCTAAACCATTATATTATATTTTTGTTGTCCAAGTTCTCTTTTACACTATAAAAGCAAATAAATGTGCCACGAAACATTTTGCCAATTATGTCTTAAATCTACTATGATGCAACACTTTTAATTCGTCAAGAAGTTTATTTTATTATTCAATATTATGCACAGGTTGTAAATATTTTTTTCATATATATTAAATTTACAGAGGAGTCATCCATAGAGGAGTAATCATCTAATGCAGTTTTTTTTAACACTGATCGTTTTTCCTTATTTCACCATATTTCATAAGAATAGGTTACTTGCTTATGTTGAGCTTATATTGACCGTTGTAGATGAATCACACTCTTAAATCAATTATTGATCATTGACTAACACTTATTGACGCTTGTCATTAAGATTTTGTTTACAATGACTCGATTGACAGCCCAAGTGATTACGTGCGTCGTGTTGGTGTTAGTATTTCAATTATTTTATTTTGAAACAATATTGAACCTTCGTTTAATTAATTACACTTAACATTGCGGTCGAATTTAATAGCCTTTAAATTCTTCACATAGTCGAACTGTACCGTTTATAAATTTGACAATGATGATTTTAAATTTCATGTTTTGACGTGAATAGGTTTTTAAAATTGCTTCCATAGGGAGACAATTCAAAAAACGAATGATAAGAAAATCGGGGGATACAGTTTGGTGTTGCAGCTACAAATCTATCATCGCCATCCAAAATTCAATCACATTACTGGGTAGATGAAGGATCAAAGAATTTATTACGCTACTAGCGACCCGCCCCGGCTTCGCACGGGTGCAATGCTGATACTAAATGTACTACAGAAGGTCTTTGCGCTTTGTCCTATCCAGTCCTTCCCCAGTTATAGGCACACGCCGCCGGCTCCGCGGCCGGTACCGCCACAGCCGTTATGTCCCTGCATTTTAAATGTGTAATATCTTCTAAACCATTCATTTAAATTACATGCTGTGAAGGGCCATATTGATCTATATTAAATGCGCAATGTATTTAAGGTACTTAATTGGATAAGGATTAATTCTGTATTGCTTAAAATCGCTTCGTAAATAAGGCATTATTTCTTGTAAAAAGCAAAGGATAAAATAACGGTTATTGTGTGTTACCACTAAGAGATAGACATATACCATCGCGAACTTTTTTGTAGACCATTTTAAGGTGAACAATACTGTACTACATTATTTTGATCTATCTCGTTGGGTTCAGCCAGCGTTTGCAATGAAAGAGCAAAAAAATGTGTTTATTTACGACATCACATTAGAAACCTCTTTAATTATCGGTGTTTTTCTACTATGTTATGCATATATTATACATATAAACTTTCCAGTTGAATCACTCTATCTATTAAAAAAAACCGCATCATAATTCGTTGCGTAGTTTCAAAGATTTAAGCATACAAAGGGACATAGGGACAAAGAAAGCGACTTTGTTTTATACTATGTAGTGAAGTTAGGACTATGAAACATCGAGTGCGGGGAAGCGGGAAGCGCTGCCATTTTGAGATAATTTTAGTACATATAACGTATTCACGTACAACACACGGCCGTGTTCATGACACAGCCACACCCAATTTTTTTATACCTTACTTATAAGGAATTGGCACGACTAATTCATAACATTCCTGAATTGTTTTTCAAAGGGCAGCCTTATACTCGACAAACACTAAGATATCGTACATAAATCGTCTATTTGTTAGTAAAATGTAACTCGTCAGGTGTAATTTAAAAGCCAAATGTTTCGAGGCGTTTTACCGGAGTCATTTCGTTGTCAAAGTCGCGGTCGAAACGCCCCAGGTCGCGCCGCGCGCGTGATGGAATGCCCGTTGTTGTTGTTGCCAAACAACTGTTGTTTTCTGTGACAGAACATGCGCTTTTTGTTTGTGTGACAAGTCAGCTGTCACATAGGTTATTTACGGCATACAAAATGTACTTCGTTCAGCTGATTATGTTTAATAAAAGAAAATGTAGGTACCTCAATAATATGCGTGCAATTTTCTCTCTATTATAACGTGAATGACCGCTATAGGTACAAACTGGACCAGCTTGTGACTGGTCTCAGACGGGAGTTTAGGTGGATAAGAAAAGGATTCTTCAAGAAGAACGTGATGCTGAGTTTACATGGTCGATAACTCGTAGATGATACTTCTCATGTTGCGAGCGTCCATAGGCTGCGATGTCTGCTTACCGTCAGGCGAGTCATATGCTACTTTGCCCACCTTAGATGTATAAATAAAAAGTATCTTTTCTTAGAAAATCAACACTAAATTATATTTTTTTGTTTCAGGTAAGAGCCGAGGAGTGTAAAATGTCGTTGATTGATGACAGCTAGACCTGAATAAAGGTAATTTAAAAATGTATTTGCAGCAAACCTTTAAGTAGTTTCAGTATAAAGAGCGTGACGCATCAAAATACGAATGATAAATGGCTCGCGCCAAGCACGGGCTCAAAAATGTACAATGGAACAAATCACGCGCACTTTTGACGGTACAAATTGTTGCTTCGTGCATTTGTTTGGAACAAGGTCACGGCTAGGGCTGCCAACTGGGGTTGCCATATAGGTTTGTCACTGTTTGTCATACTGGACATTTACGTGGTTACAAAACCGAATTGGAATCCAAGTTCTAACTAACTATTCTGTTAGATGCACGAAGTAAAATTGGAGTAACAGTATTCATTAGATATTTAGTCGTATTTTACAAAGAGTGATAATAATGAGAATTATTGTAAAAACTTGCCTAAGGTGGCGTGGCTTGTTCGCTTGTCGGCACTGTCAGCAGTATTAACCATATAAAATTAATATAAATAGTCTTCGAGTATTTCAGGACATTAAAATTATATTACTGGACACAGTATGTGAAACCTAATGAAGCATGGATTCTGCAATTATTGGATTTAAAACTCTGCTTCCTTTCCGAAACAATCACTTAATGTGTACGTGACAATAGATTCAAGATTTTAATTGCCACTAAGTAGATACATCACAATTTATGTGACAATTGTACTAACGCCTTAATACAAATTATAACGCCTTAAGTAGTTAAAGATTTATTAGGCTTATTGCATAGTAACGTTTTTATTTCTTTATATGACAGGGTATTGTGTACCGTAAAAGGCGCGTCATTTGTTATGAAAGGCAAAAGCATTATCAGGCGTTTATTTATTTGATTTAATTTTATGACAACCCTAGGGCGAACCGACCAACATTATTGACTATTAAGTATTCTGATGGCCCTTGAAATGAAAGCTCTCGGTAACCGTGCACGCACAACCATTTTTTTTTGTTGTTTTGAAATGCCAAAGCATTATTTACTTAATACATTTTTTTACTTATTGTATAGTTTTGATCTACAAAAAATGTTGACGTACAATCGCTGTCCAAATATTGTAGTATATCGTGACGGCACTGAGTGCTTAATGAAAGTTTTTTGGTCACATTCTAACGTGCTAATGTTTACAAGCCGACCAAATTGAGAAAAAGTTTCATATTGTGAATTTATCAGACGCGTGTTACATATCCAAATAAGGGTTGCTGCACTTCAAAATGTATCTAACACATCATCATCAGGTCAATTTTAGTCTCCACTGCAGGAGCACGACCCTCTCTCGTCCGTCCTAGACGGAAGGAGGATTTGGCCTACACTCCCTACGCTAGCCAGACGGGTTGGGGAGGCCTGATCGATATTTGATAATGTATTTCCCTTAGTCGCCTTGTACGACATCCACGGGAAGAAACGGAGTGATTCTATTCTAGTCTGCCCGAAACCACACGGCTTATATGTAACACGCGTCTTCACAACATGAGGGTTATTCTCTATTTCGTCAGTTTGTTTACGTTACATGATCGAACGCGAACAAAAAACTCGCACTAAGCACTCGACAAGTATAAATGGCAGAATGCGTCTCTAAAACGTAGTGTTATAACGTCTTATAGACACTACACTTTATAGACGCCTGACAGGCGTAGCAAATATGATATAGAGAATTATGTCAGATTTTATACAGCGCTGCCATGTGAGTGTTTAGCAAATTATTTTGCTTCGTATAGAAACAACCAGCACGTGACGCGAAACAAAAAATCGTGTCAATCTGTTTAATTTCTTTACATGTTTTTTTTTGTCGAGTGACGTCGAGTGGCAGGCAAGCATACGGCCCGCCAGATGAAAAGCGGTTACCGTAGCCATATTAACGCTCGCAACATGGAATATCTCTCGCGCGCCACCACTCCCGCTGCCAACACAGCAAAGCAACTCCTTCCTTTCTGGTGACCACACTCAGTCGCTGGAACACAACAACCCCCAGGGGAATTGTTATGTGGCTGCGGTATTCTGTGAAGGTACTTCCCCAGTCCGGCAGCTTAAAAAATACGCTATGCTAAAAATATGCTATATTCAATAGCAGCATTTTAGAGCCCCTGTAAATTTACGTGAAATAAACGATACGCATAACGGTAAGCATTCCCGCAGTAAAGAATATTTCCTTACGAGTAAAACTTCAAGGGAGTTTTGGAAACATACTCGATTTTGGAAGTATTAGCAGACACTCAACTGCATAATATATTCGCTTATTAAATTGATGAATTTTACTGCTTCAGAGGAATCAATAACAGTTAAAGTTTATGACGATAATAAACACACTTTCTTCATAATTTAAGCGTGATTTACCGATTAATGTTTTAGTCGCTGACCAACTAATAAATTCTGTGAATAGCTGATGTGTTCGTGTCGTTTTATTTAAAACTATGGAATACCTGCAACTTGGTTTGTGGTTTTAGCAACGACCAGTCGATGAAGAGCTCCGCTTCGTATGGAGGTTATATGAAACGAAGCTCTTCATCGACTAGTCGTTGCTAAAAAGCTAAAAACATGAACCAAGTTGCAGGTATTAGATAGTTTCATTGTAGTGTGGAGAGCTCAAGCGATCGTCGTAATCACTGGAGAGTAGAGCCTTGACTTCCATACCAACTATCGACGAAAAGCAAACAAAGTCGCAAACTTTATAGAACTTTAGGTGTCCTGCCGCCGAAGCTGAAAACCATTACAATCGATTTTTTGATTGTGAAAATCAAACTTCAGCTTAGATTGGTGCTAATTGTGTTTGGCTTAGCTGGTAATTGCGTTTGGCCTAGATGTTTGTCATTAACTTTAATAAAAGGCCTATTTTGGAATCAAAATATTCCATCGCAATTGACTTCGAATAGGCTGTAGGGCCCCTAGGCAGTCACCTAAAAGTGCGCATATAAGCCTTTGGTCAACTACTGCCAGAAGAGTTTACATCGTTGTCCAAAGTACAAACAAAACTTAATTTTCGGGTAATTATAGATTTTCTCCTTATCTAATTTTCACACTGCGAGCTATGTATAAAAATCGATGATATTTATTTATATCACTGAGATGGTAAACAAGATTGTGAGTAGGACTTCCCTTATGGTATGGTGGCATCGTAGCCTACAGATCACTCAGCCATTACCGACCCTGCAAGCTTATGAAGTAAACTCCAAACGGAAAAGCAAGCATTGACGCAGCACCTCATCAATCACACGTGCAAATAAGGTTGGCTTTGTCTCTAGATATGATAATAAGCAACTTAAACCCCGTGCTTATTTATACTAATTATCGATACATTAACATCAGCCTCTCACTCATGACCTCGAAATCCCTAGGCCCTAATATGTTTTTAATTAGAGTAAAGTGAGTGTGCTCAATTCTTGATTGATGATATGTTTAAGTACCTATCTGATTATTTTAGGGCTGCCCCTTACCACCATCTCTTATTGCGATTCAATAATTGAATAGATTACTTATTCATTGGTATGAATAAGCATTCTATTCAGTTATTGAATTTATTACATTGACCATAACATATATACTACGTACTTATGAATGATCAGCCCCCTTACCACCATCTCTTATTGCGATTCAATAATTGAATAGATTGCTTATTCATTGGTATGAATTCAATAATTAAATAGATTGCTTATTCATTGGTATGAATAAGCATTCTATTCAGTTATTGAATCGCAATAAGAGATGGTGGTAAGGGGGCTGATCATTCATAAGTACGTAGTATATATGTTATGGTCAATGTAATAAATTAGTTATTATTCATCCTGACTAATACTTGGTCAATGTGATAAATCATGTTTTGGTTAGATTTGAGTTGATTTTTGGTTAGGTTAGGGTTTTCTAGTGTCCTGTCATCGGAGTCAACCTAGATGATGAGTGATGTGGTGCCAAGTAAGCTTAATTATTAATAATTGACAATTTATTACATTGACTGTAACATATATAATCTTTATTGCATATAAATTAGCATATAACATAGTTACATCAAAAGTGTTTAAAGATGAGCTTATCTCTACAGATCTCTTCCTAAAGTTTACCTAATTAATTTTATTACTAAATCCATTGTTTATACGACCTTAGAGTATATAAAAAGATATAGCTAATTACATCGCAACCGTTATCTACTTACTAAACTTGCTAGCTTTCGCCCTCGGCTTCGCATGTATGCAGGTTGAAATATCGATGTGCCAAATTTTATCCAAATCTAATCAGCCTTTTTACGTGATTGATTACAAACATAGAAACTTGGGATGCTAATGGCTCATCAACTTTGCATTGCAGCAAACGTCATATTATGCACGTGGTGCACCTTGCCAATTAGCTAACAAGGCTCTGGTGTAAGAGAATACTCTTAAGTATTCGAGAAATGTGCAAATGCTAACTTAATATAATAACATAATGCTAACTTTGCGCGACTATCCAAGTACTATGTAGACATTAATTGTACGGATACGTTCATATAGGCTTTAATTGAACGGATACATGCGTTCATCTGTTTTGAAATAACTTGCTTTAGTAGATAACTAGCGACCCGCCCCGGCTTCGCACGGGTGCAATGCTGATACTAAATGTACTACAGAAGGTCTTTGCGCTTTGTCCTATCCAGTCCTTCCCCAGTTATAGGCACACGCCGCCGGCTCCGCGGCCGGTACCGCCACAGCCGTTATGTCCCTGCATTTTAAATGTGTAATATCTTCTAAACTATTCATTTAAATTACATGCTGTGAAGGGCCATATTGATCTATATTAAATGCGCAATGTATTTAAGGTACTTAATTGGATAAGGATTAATTCTGTATTGCTTAAAATCGCTTCTTAAATAAGGCATTATTTCTTGTAAAAAGCAAAGGATAAAATAACGGTTATTGTTACCACTAAGAGATAGACATATACTATCGCGAACTTTTTTGTAGACCATTTTAAGGTGAACAATACTGTACTACATTATTTTGATCTATCTCGTTGGGTTCAGCCAGCGTTTGTAATGAAAGAGCAAAAAAATGTGTTTATTTACGACATCACATTAGAAACCTCTAAATTATCAGTGTTTTTCTACTATGTTATGCATATATTATACATATAAACTTTCCAGTTGAATCACTCTATCTATTAAAAAAAACCGCATCATAATCCGTTGCGTAGTTTCAAAGATTTAAGCATACAAAGGGACATAGGGACAGAGAAAGCGACTTTGTTTTATACTATGTAGTGATTTTGTTTCCTAATGAGAGGTAAGGTCAATGTTAAATGTTATGTTCATCATCATCATCATTGTCCGCGTGTATATCCAATTGCAACCGCAGTCCGCAGGATCACAATAAAGACCTATAGCCATTTAGATCTTTATTGTGATCATGCGGAGTTGCGTGAGGTCAGCAGACGTCGACGTCAGAAGATATTGCGCTTATGTGTAGCTGTAGCAATAATACCCCTTGTGTCGCAAGCGTCTATAAATGAAATGAATAGAAGTAAAATGAAACGAAAAGAAATTAAATTATCTATTCTGTCATTGGGCCCTTAGACATGTCCTTCCATATTTTTACTACTAACATCCTTATTTTTTTTTTGTGATTTTTTATCTACTACGATTTTGGTATTGACCATTGGCGAAAAAGAAATGCTTGAAAGAAACTTACCAATATGGGCTGAAGCTGCTTCACTGCAGGCGGGCCGTGAAGCTTCTCTGCCTCGGCGGCGAACGTCAACATTCTTGGGTCTTTTGTGCCTATGTTTTAATATCCTTAGAACTTTAATTAATTTGTTCCATCCGACACGCGGTATTTATTTCAAGTACTTGTTCTATTTACCGATGACGACATACCGTCGAAAAACATATATTTTACTGTCAGAAACGACGATTAACTTTTTATGCAAAACACTTTGTTCATAGCATTACGTTTACGAATACTTTTGTTGTTCTCGTAATAACAGGCGTGGTAATTAATGTTTGACTTAAGTGGATCCGGGGCGTGACGGAGGCACGAATTGAAGGGTTCTGTATACATGTTTTTGTTTTTATTTACTTACTAGCTGCCTGGACAGACTTTGTTCTGTCAAAAGATAAGTTGTTTTCTTACTATTGTCAACGCAATTTTTATATTTTCACTTTATTATAACTTTGAACCAAAATAAAGTATTAATGAAACCTTTTTTTATATCGGATAGCATATATGCATGTGTGCCAGCTAATGTGAGTCGATTACCGTAGGCTATAGCTAGAGTATATTATTCTGTGCTATAGGTAAGACTCTTGTAACTTATTCTCCTTCCAGGAAGGAAGGACGTATCGTGAGAGATTGACGTATCTCTCACGTAGGATCAAAACGACTCTGTAACCACTTGGTTTTTTTTTATTACGTGCGGTCTTCTGTGACTTGGGGATTCTTACCTTTCTGGCAGCTTATATTTTATGCTGGCCCTTCCTTTCTTTTGCCTGAACCTCGTTAGTGAATTTAGCTCCGTTTTTACTTTTTTGGATTTTCTTCATTCACATCGGGTGGCAGACAAGTATACCGGCCCTGGTCTGATGTGAAGCGGTCACCGTAGCCATATTAACGCTCGCAATATAAACCCTCGCCACTCCGCTGCCAACGCAGCTAGTCCTTTTTTTGGTCACCTCACTTACTCGCAGCGCAGGAACACAACAATCCTCAAGGAAATTGTTATTTGGCTGCGGTATTCTGTGAGGTTGAGGTACTTCCCCAGACGTGCAGTTTACAAATACCATAGTTATAAAAACAAATACGCTGTACCCTACCTCACTTAAACACATACCTTATCTTCTGCACTTTAAAGATATGACGCTTCTATCCTGTTTAATGAAAGATATAGGTATTCTGATGAACAGATCGCATAATTTCTCACATTTAGCTAAGGAACCCTGATGCCCAACGTGATTTCATTTACACTCACAATAGTGTATTTGTTTGTTTTTTGTGGAACCCGTTTTTATGTCTACTCCTCGAGTGTTGTGTATGGAGTGGCAATCATGAGTGTTGAACATTTTGTAGTACTTGATTGTACACCTACGAGCACGTCGACCTTGACACTTTAAATGTACCATTTTCATGCTTCACGCGATATCGTCTAAAATCAAAGTACGGTGTTGAGTTTGATAATCCATAACGGATACGGAAAATTAGGGCCTAAAGCACAGTATAAGTAATAGTACTACGTACAGTATGGCCAAACTCTACCGCTCTCTCGTATCGACCTCACCTACCCTCTGAGACGAATCTGGAACAGTTTGCATGGCGCCATACGCACACACCCTCATTTACGATCTGCATTAGTCGCCATTATTTATGTAGCAGTAAACGACGCAACATTTGTATGAAGTAGCCAGAGCCTGAAGTGAAATAATTGCGTAAACGTTGCTGATTATCCATTTATTGCTTTCATGTGGTAAATTAGGTCTTAAAACTAAATAGCATCGAGCGAGCGAGATTTTATGTTGCGAGCGTTAATATGGCTACGGTAACCGCTTCACATCAGGCCGTATGCTTGTCTGCCACCCGACGTAGTATATAAAAAAATCATGAACCTTGTAAGGGCATCGAAACAATTTTGTACTTGGGAACACCTTGTGCTTGTGCATCGATAGTATGCTTGTGAATACATTTTATAACTCATTGAAGGTAAGAGTTATGTTATCTATATATGTTAAACATTCTTTTAGTTTAATTCAAATTGAAATAAAATTATACGATTTTTTTTTGTCCTTCTGGGGGCTCGGTGCCGGCTGCTGTCATTAGATATAAGTCAGTAAGCCTAGTCAGTGGCCTTTAGGGGGCTTGAAAACTCTGGCCTCCGCCAACCCGCACGCAGTTGAGCAGCGTGGTGGAGTATGCTCTAAACCCCTTCAGTAGAGACCCGAATCCCAGCAGTGGGGTGAGAAAGGGTTGACGACGACATGATTTTGTTTCAAGGGTTCGCTGTACGAAGTGGGATTTTAACTTAAGTTTACTTAGGGTTCAGAATCGCATGGATATATATTTAACTTAATTAAACTTGGATATATATTTTAAGTTTACTTAGGTTACAGTATCACTTGGAATAAGGCTGGCATTACGCTTGTTTGCCACCATAGTCGTCATATTTCGTCAACAGTATCATAACGGTGTCTTTCTGTTGTATGAATCATAATATTTGAATATCAAACAATGTTTGTATTGAAAATACTCCAAAATCATAAGTGTTCGAGGTAGACGACCGAAGCAAATAAACTCTACTTACGAGTATAAGTGCTAATTTTATCGCCTGCACATTGCACCTAAGTGCTGATTTTGATTCAATAAATAAATATTGTTTTTTGCTGGTGTCTCTACTTACTCTAGTATAGTGGCTCCCAACCTTTTTTTGTTCGCGGATTACTAGTTGTTTGATTGAAAGTTTAAGTTTAAACATTTAAGCATATTTATATGACAAAATTTGTCGATTAAATATTTTATATGTTTTATAATGTTTAAACTTACACTACACTAATTAAATACTGACGCACAACAAGAAACACATACGCTAATAATAGTGACATGTATAAACATGTCTTTATGACTATAAAAAAAATCGTGTCAGCATTTTTTAGGTCTGGATCACATTCGCCGACTGCCTGGAACGTAATGTGCAACAAGAAACTTGGTTTCAAAAGCTTTAAAAAAATTCTAATCTAACCATGTTTCTAACATCTACTCTCCGGAGCCACAGTACCTTCACAAAAGTCGAGGCCGTCCTATTTCTTCGTATGGCGAATTAACTTTAGTAACAGCCTGTTCGCTTACTAGGAAATAGTTTTTGTGTGGGGTCGTCGACATTTTCCTGCGTCGCAACAAATACGTTTAAATTTATTCTCTTCGAACAGGGGTATATATATATATGTATATACGAGTATATATAAGCTAACAAAAAATGGAATATGTATAAGAGTAGATTGTTATTCTTCCATCGGAAACTAGGGTTAACACATCCAAAGGTGAAACTTCCTTACAAAATACACACACACAAAATACCCCACAGAATACCGCAGCCAAATAATAATTACCTTGAGGCTTGTCGTGTTCCTGCGAGCAAGTGAGAATGAAAAGACCTCACCTGAAAGATAGGAAGGAATATAGGCTGGCAACGGATCGGCGACCCCTTGGTGTTGCTGATCTCCATGGGCGGTGGTAATTGCTTTCCATCAGGTGACCCACATGTTCTTTTGCCCCCGCTCTCACATAAAAAAAATGCAGATTTTTCAATAAATCTTATATTTCATATGCAGTGGGGTGTGTGGGGTGGCTCGCCATGATCTTTAGAGGCGAAGTCAAACTCTGAAAGGAAAAAGTTGCTTCGTTGGCAGCGGGGGTGGCGGCGCGCGGTCGATATTTCGTGTTGCGAGCGTTAATACGGCTACGGTAACCACTTCAACATCAACGCAGCAATTCCTTCCTTTCTCGTGATCCCAATCACTCAATCCCAATCAATCACAGGGTATACCACGTGCATGTGAGGTGAGGTGAAATATCAGGAAAATTCCAGTTGATTAGTAACTTTGCGTGAGATTCACGAAATGTTTTCTAGCTACCGACACATTACACTTTTTATTGTGTTTTTTTTCCTCACACCTAACGTTTTTGTGGTTTTCTTAGTCAAAGTTTTTTAGCCAAATATCCTTCGATCGGTCAAAATCGATCTCGCTACTACAATTGATATTTTTATTTAACCAACCATGCGTGGCAATAGCATGGAATTATTCGATTTGTTTAATTCCATTCTTTGGTTTTAGGATTCCGTAAGAAATAATTTTACTATCTCAGCTCATTCCGTGTGTTAGCGACTGGCTGGTTAATATGTATTTTTTTATACGTGACGTTCTTTTTTATATGTCATATACATGAATGAATAAAAAAAAATTGTATCTACTATAAAAGCGCCAGGCTTTTTTGACACGCATTTGTTTTCCAAATTTTCTCTGTTTTTCATAGGATGGCAAAAATTCCGGGACGGATATTTTATTTTTTGTACTACGTCGGGTGAGAGACAAGCATACAGCCCGCCTGATGTGAACCGGTTACCGTAGCGATATTAACGCTCGCAACAAGAAATATCATTTTTATTTCTTGTCCACTAAAAGGCACTATCATATTAGGTTGGGGAAAAAGTCTTTTCGTATTTTATATGAAAATTCAAAACATTTTTTAATAAAGTTTATTTACATTTAACTAAAGTATGTAGGTGCCATTATGTTCGATAACTTTTTGTCATCTTGTAGGTAGAGACATGATCCCATTACTATAGAAATCTTGAGACTTCTGTTCATAAAACCGCGACAAGTGGTTTTGGCAGTCTTCTCGTGATGTTAACCTGACATTGCCTAAAGAATTCTTAGAAGACCGAAACAGGTGGAAATCAGAAGGTGCAAGGGCAGGACTATACGGCGGATGCATTAACACCTCCCAGTCAAACTCTCTTAATTTTTGCTGAGTGGCTAAAGATGTGTGAGGTCTAGCGTTATCATGATGAAAAATCACACCCCTTCTATTAATTAATTCCGGCCGCTTTCTCTCAACTTTTTGCTTTAATCTCATCAGTTGTTCACAGTAGAGTTCAGAATCTATAGTCCTGCCTGGCGGTAACAGCTCATAATGAATATCTTCCCTTCCAATCCCACCATACACACAGCATCACCTTGTTGCGGGTTAACCCGGATTTCGCCAGAGTCTGTGAAGCCTGGCCGGCCTTTGACCACGACCTTTTTATGCGCCAAAACTGTTATGTGGTCAATTCCTAGTTCTTCAGCTACGTCGTAACTACTGATATGCCGATCTTGCTCCACTTTTTCAGAAATGGCATCCATTTTATCCGTAACAGGGCGAACAGAGCGACGTGCATCTTTGACATCAAAATTTCCGGATTGAAAACGCTTAAACCAAATTTGTGCTACTCTCACAGACACTGCACTAGGTCCATAAACGTCACAAATTTTTTTCGCAGCTTGCGTTGAATATTTACCTTTTTTGTAGTAAAATGTTAAAATGTATCGAATTTCTTCATTAGATTCACTCATCTTGACAGTAAAAAAAACAAATGAAAATCACACATTTACCTAATTTGAATTTGGAATTATCTTTTTTAAAATTTAAACTTTTTAAAGATATCAAAACCTGCTAGATACAAATGGTATAACCAAAGAGATTTTATTACAAGTTCATACATACTATAATGCGAAAAGACTTTTTCCCCGACCTATTATAATGCGAAAAGACTTTTTCCCCTACCTATTAGATTAATGTCCTCTGTTTAGTATAAAAATATTGGTAAACGACCAAAGATGTGATTATAGATACAGAACCCCTCAACCGAGATCGCACAGTCACTTCCCTACTTTTTTTTATCAAAAGTCAGATGATATCAGATATCCAGTATTGTAGATTGTAATGGCTAATGGTCCGCGAGGCCACGAAATAACTATTTGGTTTTTGTGCCTTGTTATTTATTTTATAGACTTGAAAATGCGTGTTAACTCCTTTAAAATCGATCTATTATTTGTGTTAACGTGGTGATATTGACGAGTTTCTGTGTAATTTGAGACACTAATGCTATGATAACTTTTTTAAATAAAATAAACTGGCAAACGAGCATGCGAGTCACCTGAGTTTTTTTGGTCACATTCGAACGGGTTAACATTTACAAGCCGACCAAATTGAGAAAAAATTTCATATTGTGAATTTACCAGACGCGTGTTACATACCCAAATTAGCCGGGTTGTTCACTTCATAATATGAGCAAGTAAGCTACATAATTTTGATATGTAACACGCGTCTGGTAAGTTTACAACATGAGAATTCTTCCCTATTGGTTCGATTTGTTTACGTTCTAAATTTGCCGGGTTGTTCACTTCAAAATATGAGCAAGTAAGCCACATAAATAATTTTGATGTAACACGCGTCTGGTAAATTCAAAACATGAAAGTTCTTCTCTATTTGTTCGGTTTGTTTACGATGTCATGATCGAACGCGAACAAAAAACTCACACCTCTGGATGTTAAATTATCTCTACAGCCCATATACGGCAACACCAAAAGTTTACTGTTGTGTTGCCAGCCCTTTTAGAAAAATACGCTTCACAGCGTCTCTATAGTATAACTACTACAGTTGTTCAGTTATTACCAAACGGTGAGGTGAGGTATAAATACTACAGTTGTTCAGTTATTACTAAACGTTGAGGTGAGGTATAAATACTACAGTTGTTCAGTTATTATTAAACGGTGTAAGCTGTTGTTTCGAAATGGATAACTATGCTTTTAGCCCGAAGGCTTTTAAAGCGAAAACTAACCTAATGAGAGGGAGGGCGAATGCCGAGTGCACTCAGCCCGAAGGGGCAAACACCAGCGAGCCCCCCGCCAGTTCAGCAGGGTCCTCCCGACCGTGGGGATTCCAGCACTGCAAGCAGCGCCGGATTCCCCTGGGGAGGTCCCACCGCAAGCGGCTGCTTCCCCACCGCAAGGAACCCCTGCGCGGTCGGATTGAGACGAGAGGTAGGGCACATCGTATTTATAAGCTTCCCGGGTGGCGAAGAACCTCCATCTCACCGAATACCGCAACCAAATAATAATTCTCTTGAGAGTTCAGGCGGGCCGTATGTTTGTTTGTCACCCAACATAGTAAAAAAGAAAATCATGCTCTGAGGGCTTAGTGGATAAATATTCGTATGAAATTCGTCGGGGACGAAGTCTTGGCTGACAGCTACTATGTATAACTCAGATAATCACTTTTGAATATTTATAAATCAATATTAATAAATAAAATCCTTACTTTATTACACAAAATGAACCTTATGATTATTAAATTACTATTCAATGAGTCATATAGACGATCGGGCATCTTGAAAGATCTCGTGTTATTTAGTTTCGAGATTGAATCGATTACCGACCGATGGTATGTAGTATCGATACGGCTGATTCGATAAGTTAGATAAGTGCCCTCTGCCGTCCGATCACTATGTTCTAGTTTACGATAGTAAATTCATTCGATTGGTAGAAGTAAGTGCTTTTATTATAATGACAGCAATCGACGAGAGCATCTATAAGCCCCTGTATTATGCAACTTGGCACGTATGACCTACATACATGTACGACATACATTTCTGTTTTTGTACCCGAGTGAGCGAAGCCCAAAAGGAGGATTATGTGTTTCACCATTATGTGTTTATGTTCGCTGAACTACTGATCCGATTTGGATGGCGTTTGGGATATTATCATTATTATTTTTATATGAGAGAGACAAAAGAGCATGTGGGTCACCTGATGGAAAGCAATCACCACCGCCCATGGAGATCAGCAACACTCCTTCCTTTCTTTCTTTCTGGTGACCTCACTCACTAGCAGGAACACAACAACTCTCAAGGGAATTGTTATGTGACTGCGGTATTCTGTGTGGTGGAGGTACTTTCCCAGCCGGGCAGCTTAAAAAATACGCTATGGCCTACCTCTCTTTTCACCAGAGCCTCGTTTGTCAGGCAACCTGCACCCTGCACTTTATATTTGATATGCCAATGATTTTATATTTATAGATATATTAATACGTGAGGCAAAAACTTTGTACCCCTATTGAGCGGACAGAGGAGTATGAACTTTCGCATGATCCAAAATAACAAATGCACCAGAGCGGAACCGTGTTAATCATTTGATATTTTCAGTAATTTATGTATTATTATAAACATATTTACTTTTTAAGCCATGTAGGTATAATAAAACCTTTTAATGTACGAGTATAAACGGTACTTACAAAGGAATAATGTTTTTTTACGGTAACCTAAAAATAAACCGAATGTCGTGTGAGACAGTTAACCGACACGGTAAAATGTAGAGTGCTAGCGTTATTAGGGTTTCCTCAATTTAACATTATTGCTGGCTTTCTGAAAACTAGTACATGTGGCATAATTGATAGGAGGTTGCGGTTCTAACGTCCTTTAAAACTTAAAAAAAATAGACAAATTGATATTGCCGAGGACGTGATTGAAAAATACGTAAAGTATTTGGAACAAGTTCAATCACTTTCTAGTTTATCGAATCACTAGGGGGTCCGCCCCGCCGTGTGGTAATTTCCCGTTTTTCCAACATTTTTTCATTAATGCTCCGCTCCTATTGGTTGTAATGTGATATTATATACGCCTGTAGCGTTCCTCGATAAATAGGCTATCCAACACTAAAATAATTTTTCAATTCGAACTAAAGGCAACTTTTATATATTGATTGTGGTTATTGGATTCTATTAATCTAAAACACATGTCAAATTATTCCATTATGTAAATGTAGACCTAAGCTACTTTTGTCACTTATGTTTCTCAATATAGATCATTATTATTATCAAACTTGGACTGCTCGAAGAACCAACGTCTCTATTCTGACTTAGCTCACACTTGTTGCCAGCAGAGTCTATCCTCCACCTGCCTGCAACGCGTACTCCAATACTTTACACATTTAGGACTCAGGAGTAAAGATAACCTTGGAAAACTAATGGTGACAGGTAAGGTGGAGAGGAAAAGACCAAGAGAGAACTTAGCTCTAGACGTTGGACGGATCACAAAGCGAAAAATCTACAAATGCCCATGAATGCGGCCATGAATCTGGCACAAGATTGAATCAAGTGGGGAGAAATTGTTACAGGATTATGTAGGAATCACGATCCTTAAGATTGAAGGACCGAATATGAAGGACGGAGGAGGAATCTAAAACTTATAGATAACTAGCTGACCCGGCAACCCGACCATATACATCAATAATTTAGGAATAGATGTACTTACCCGATATACACATTAAAAATCGGTCCAGCCGTTTCGGAGATGTTTAGTAACAAACACCGCGACACGAAAATTTTATATATTAGATAATTAGGTTTCCGTTGCCCTCCCAGCGGACACTATCATAACATTATATAGTTATGTAGAAATATTAGAGCAGCGTTCTTATGTTTCGAATCCTGTTTATTTTTCGCTGTCAGCGTATAATTTGTACCATCCACCAATCTATACGCTTATATAGTTATGTAGAAATATTAGAGCAGCGTTCTTATGTTTCGAATCCTGTTTATTTTTCGCTGTCAGCGTATAATTTGTACCATCCACAAATCTATACGCTTGCAGTAAATTGCCCTTCCTTGTCGCTCAAGTGAAGCGTTAAAGGCTTGTTTTTTTATTACTTGCACACGATGTTTGCACACGATTTCGGTTGGCTTTGTGACGTCACAAGGTTTTAACTGAGTGCTTTTTTATATAAAAAGTTTGGTTTATAAAAGGAGGATGTTTTAGTCCTTCTTGATGTTGGTCGCGAATAGCCTTTATTTAACACTTGAACAGAAAAACGGCTGGCATGAATTTTAAAATGTCTCGTGTTATCGATATCTGGTGTGTGCTATTGTTGCTCCAAAACAGATTGGCCGATTTTGATGCGGTTTATTTTTATTCTTTTATTCTAAATGTTTTGAATTTGGATTACTGGAGCTAAGGACTAGCTATATTTGTGGCCAAGTGTAATAAAAATCGGTTCAGTGCTCCTCAAGATTGAAATGCAAAAATCCTATCAAAATCGTACCACGTCCTAGTCATCGTTTCCGACAGCGACCCTATTCTCATTTTCTAACGTGGGATCTAATAATGGTGTAATATTATATTATAGTGTATAAATAGGGGGTGTAAGTGGTTCATCAACATCTTTGAGCCAAAGCCAACTTCACCTGCACGCGGTGCACCCTGCCAACTGACAAACGAAGCTCTGGCGAAAAGATAGGTAGGGGGCGTAATTGTAAGCTACCCGACTGGGGAATGTACCTTCACCTCACATAATACCGCAGCCAAGTAACAATTCCTTTGAGGGTTGTTGTGTTCCTGCGAGTGAGTGAGGTCACCAGAAACGGATGCAGCGTTGGCAGCGGAGGTGACGGCACGCAAGCGATATTTTATGTTGCGTACGTTACGTTAATATAGCTACGGTAATCGCATCCATCCGGCGGGCCGTATGCTTGTCTGCCACTCGTAAGAGTATAAAAAAAAAATGGCTCGCAGGAGCAAACTTCTTTCACATCCGATCACACACCGCACAGGATAGTTGGCTGAGAGAGTTATAGACGTACATATATTGTAACATAACAAACCTCTTTCTCTAATCGTTTCTGTCATGGTCTTTATTAAAATATGCATTTTATAAAACCTATAAATAATGATACTTTGATTAATAAAATAATAAACAAAACTCGAAGGGTTTAGCCCTTCGAGTTTTGTTTATTCGATTGACAGGATAACAAAAATTATTAATTTCTATATTAGAGAGGGTTTCTCGGGAGACTACAGCATGGGGTCCTCCAAAAAGGCGTGAAGATATTTTTAAAGGTTCGTCAACGCGCGTGTGATACCCCTGATGTTACAGACGTTCAAAGGCTACGGTAACTGCTTCTATCAGGCGGGCCGTATGCTTGTTTTCCACTTTAGTGATTTAAAAACAATTATACAAAATTTGTTATGTTACTTTATATGAAGGCTTATGTCTTTCCTTGCGAATGCGACATTTAATTTCGAGGGTTTCAAGTCGGGTCTTCTCATACATACGGGTCAAACTCGTTCTTTTTAAAGTCGGATAAAAACCATGTTAAAGATAGTAAACATTGCTCACCGACCTAGCAAACATGAATGTCAAAGTCAATTAAATCCATTAATTGAATACGGCATACGAGCAGAGGCGCGGTGTTGATGTGGTTTCATAGAAACTATCATGTGGTTTTACTTTCTATTTCAGAAAACTACGGGCATGCTCACGTTAATACTAAAGTACATTATTGTTAGGGTTGCCACTTCAAATAAGATAGTGCAACCGGAATATTGAAGCAAGCTTTATGTTGAGTTTTTAACTTCTGATCTAAAAACAAATGTTATTTTTATACAAACACTAACGGTCCGTCTTATAACATAAATGTAAAACATAAACGTTTCAGAACACATTCTTTTAATAATATTGAAATTAAGATACATACCTACATATTAATTGAATAATTTCACTTATTTTTTTTTTATTTCTTTTTTTATACTACGTCGGGTAACAAACTAGCATACGGCCCGCCTGATGTGAAGCGACTCGCAACATTAAATATCACTCGAGAGCCGCCACCCTCGCTGCCAATGCAGTAAAAATTATCATCTTTTATATAATAAATTATTATATTTTTAAATTTAATATTAAAAGAGATAATAAAACAAATTTTCTTTACATAATCTACGTCTTGTGATTTAGGATATAAGCGAAGAGGTGGTCCTAGGAAAAGGGAAGGAGAATAGTGTTTGTCGATTAGGGCAGCAGATTAGAGGCTAGATAAAGGCAGATAATAGGCAGGTATATACGAGTGGCCGTGGGGAGTGTAGGCC
This sequence comes from Hypsopygia costalis, assembly GCA_937001555.2. Lineage (NCBI taxonomy): Eukaryota > Metazoa > Arthropoda > Insecta > Lepidoptera > Pyralidae > Hypsopygia > Hypsopygia costalis. The sequence continues at coordinate 5,749,029 of OW443330.2, forward strand.
AAATCCTCCTTCCGTCTAGGACGGACGAGAGAGGGTCGTGCTCCTGTAGTGGAGACTAAAATGGACCTGATGATTATAGATAGTATATATGTACCTATTTCGCAAAACCTGTTCAAGTACCAGTTTGTTATATAATCATTAATAAAAAAATATTTACATTGCTAACAGAGTAATATATTTTTGTACCTATTTTTTGTGTCAAACTCATTTTGAAGCATGATTTATCAAATTACTTCAAAATTTAACTAACTTTATGTTAGATAATTTTATGTAAAATTAACTATATACGCAATATGTAAGTAAATAAATATATAATAATCGGATCTATTGAAGTGAAGCTTGGCAGACACGAGATGCGTTCACATTCGATGCGATGCGAAATTCATACCCTTACTCTTATTGATTTTTTTTATATAATAATATTTCACAATCATATTTGAGAGTTGGTAGCCCTGCCACTGAAGATTGGCTTGGCTCGAAGCTTGTAGCATTACTCGACCACAAGGAATCGTGATTAAAAAAGTTTCTACGAATACCAACGGAAAGGTTTTGGATCAGATTTAAGCACAAATATTCTTAGAAGAAAAGAGCAAAACCCAGGAGCATCTTGGTAACCTCACTCACCTCAGGACTCACCTACTGCGTTCTGTAAAATGGAGGCGTTTGTCATTATCTTTTTGTTTTTACCACTCAGTGGCAAACAAACATACGGTTCGATAAATGGCAAGCTATTACCGTATCCTATGGATGTGAGCTCCATCAAATGCATTATTCGGCTCTTTGTCAAATCTATAAAAATCTCTTCATGCCGATCTAGTCCGAAAAAGTCTATGTTGAATGCACTATGCACCACGTATGGGGTAGGGTATAAATGCTTGTCGTTTTTTTTTTCAGGTGTAGATAAATATGTAGTAAGGCTGTTTTCCCTGTACTTGCTTCTATTGTGGCAAGAAGAAAGCCAGGTAGCCCGACATTCACCCAGTCTCGCGCGTCAATAAGCGCATTGTTGCCAAATTTGACTGCCGTGACAGTATTCGCTTATGGCTTGTTCATATATTTATTTATAGCATGTTTATACACTTCTGGACACATCTATTGGCCCACCTTGCATTTTCAGTTTCGTTTGATCCTAGCTAAAATTTTATATTAGGTCGAGCAAAAAGTTTTTATGCAGTTTTGAACCTGGCACATTCATAATTTCATTCAATAGTCTTTTTTTGAATTTCGAACACAGAATTTAAAGAAACAAAAGACAATTTGGAGCCTGTTCGTTGATATCCAACAATCGAATACTAAGAAAACTTGATTTTATTGGTTTACTTGGATTTAATTCTTAAAAGTGTGATTTTTCTCTTTGGTTTTGCAACAAACATTACTTATTCTTAACATTAAAGTGAGGTTCTATCAATAATCTATGGATACTTCGCCTGAAGTCGCCGCTCAAGCTGTGGCACTTATCCATGCCGGACACAGCCAAAGAAATGTGAGTGCTCAACTTAATTTAAGTCGATCTGCGGTCCGAAATGTTTATCGGAGGTACCTAGAGACTGGCGGCTTTGTTCGTCGCCAAGGAAGGCCACGATTTCGGGTCACAACTGAAAGGCAGGATCGATTCATCCTGACGACCAGCTTGAGAAATCGTCACCTTACCTCCATTGAGATACAAAACCAACTTCGTGACTTCCACGGAGTATCTGTGAGCGCTCGAACTGTTCGGAGAAGGTTAAAAGAACGCGATATGGTACCACACAAGCCAGCTAATGGCCCCAAACTAACGCGAGCCCACCGAACAGCGCGCCTTCATTTCGCGCGTACTCATTTAAATTGGACTCAGCAGCATTGGAGCCGTGTACTCTTTTCTGATGAGTCTAAAATTGTGTTACATGGCAATGATGGAAGGAAGAAGGTCTACCGACGTAAGGGAGAGCGTTTCGCACAATGCTGCTTTGAAGAGAGGGTTGCTTATGGCGGTGGCTCATGGACTGTCTGGGGCGGTATATCCGCGAGCGGCAAAACTCAACTTGAGGTTGTTACGGGACCACGGCTGCCAACATTAAATGCTGAAAGGTACATTCGTGAGTGCTTAGAACCTCACGTGATGCCATACGAGGACTATGTGGGCCCAAATTTCCTTTTTATGCATGATAATGCAAGAGCCCATACGGCCGGCATCGTCAGGGAATATCTTCGGGATGTGAATATCACAGTTATGGACTGGCCAGCAAGAAGCCCAGACATGAACCCCATTGAGCACATGTGGGACGAGCTAAAAAGACGTGTTAGGGCTCGTCAGCCAGTTGCCCAGACGATGCAGGAATTGAAAACTGCCATAGAATAGGAATGGGGGAGGATCCCTCAAAATTTCATAGAGCGGTTGATAAACTCTATGCCTAATCGTATGAGAGCTGTGGTAGATGCCCATGGAGGCAACACGCGTTATTAAATTAAACTTTTATTTGATAAAAAATGTTTTTTATTCAAAAATCAACTGCCTTAATCAAGGCGCATATGACTTGTTAGGCGTAGCTCCATGTCGTGTGGTATTCTGAATTCAAATTTAAAACAATATGATCGAAAAAGATGGTAAAATGTATCAGGTTTAAAACTGCATCAATAGTTTTTGTTCAATCTAGCAATCATATTTCGGTAGGGGCCATCGAAACCTAAACTCTAAGGTGGGCCAATAGATGTGTCCAGAAGTGTATATTGTTTATATACAGTAAGTAAGGAGGTTGTTTTATCAATGTTTTGCGTTAAGGACGATAGTAAGTTATTTATATCTTGAATTATATTTTTTATTACCTAATTAAAACGTAGCGGTACCTAACTGGGCGTCGTTAAAAAATAGTATTATAAATTAATAAAAATACAGTGATCAATTTGATTCGTTAGCGAGTGATTCGTTTGTGAGTTAGTGATTCGTTTGAGCCTATGGACGCTAGTAACACCAAATACATCGTTCGCGCGTTGCCGACCCTATAAATATGTCTGAAACCCTTTTTAAAGAATCCCATACGGTAGTATTCTGGAAAAGCCTCGAACGGCAAATCATTCATTCATAAGAAGTCATATTCATCTACCTACTACCTACCTACGTGGAGCAAAAATTTAGTACCCATTTTTACTAAAATTGCATGGACGGAGGAGTATGAAATTTCGCATATTTATAATTTAAATAGATAAGGAATGCAGCAGGCAATTTTTTTTTAAATTATGCTTAAAAATACATTAAATCAAATCAAATCACACAAACAACCATGTATTTGACACACACACGCATATACTTTTTACTCTTTTTTAGGGTTCCGAACCTCAAAAGGAAAAACGGAACCCTTATAAGATCACTTTGTTGTCCGTCTGTCTGTCTGTCTGTCTGTCTGTCTGTCTGTCTGTCTGTCTGTCTGTCTGTCTGTCTGTCTGTCTGTCTGTCTGTCTGTCTGTCTGTCTGTCTGTCTGTCTGTCAAGAATTTCTATGTCGAGAATGCGTGGAGGTATCAAGCTGAAATTTGAACTGTATACTCAGGTCTACGGTCCCATGAAGTTAAAAAAAAATCAAACTGCTAAGTTTACGTAGAAAAAAGTTACGGCCGTTTATTCAGCAAAAAACGCATATTTCGACACACTCAAGGGAATCAAAACCTATAGGGTACTTCCCGTTGACCTAGAACTATGAAATTTGGCAAGTAACATCGTTATAGACTACAAGTACAGGAATAAATCTCAAAACTATACATTTGTAAATAGATCTTAAAAAATAGGGGGTCTATATTTTTATAGGGTGTCGAAATTTCAAATTGAAAGTACTAGTTCAAATGGGGTATCATATGAAAGGGCTTGATGTACACATTGCAAAATATATTTTATTTATTTTTTTCGACGCATTATTTCTTATTTATAATGAAAAATATCAAATTTAATAATGATACTACGTACCTACGGAACCCTCGATGGGCGAGTCCGACTCGCACTTGTCCGGTTTTTTTTACTCTTTTGTTTATTGTTAAATTCATAATTTATATTAATTTTATTATAGTCTGACTTCGGCCACTGGGCGACCACTAGTATTAATTAATCATTGAAAATCAAGTATATAATTTTGAGTCAATTCATAATCCAATTTCGATTCGGTGAACTGTTATTCAGCGATCGTAAAATAATTACGAGTATTGGCCTTCTGGATTAACATATAGATATCTTAAATGCAAACTACCTACCTACAGGTAGTTTGCATTTAAAAAAATATATGCTCCGAGGTAATTACTACAACAGATACGTAATTAAAACCGTCGGAACCTGGAAAACAATTAAAGCGCCTTGTAAATTAACTTTCTCAGTGAATGTTCATTTATCTTCCCAATTCCGGCGTAAGTTATGTTAGGATTTTACCCCTCGTTCAGGGTGACACCCCTAAACCCTCGCTAATACAGGTTATATCAAATACATAGAACGCTACTAGAAGAGACTAGGAATAAAAATGAAATAAAGAAAATTTCGTATTGTAAATGTACAATATACAAAATAGTTTAAAATACAACAAAATTAAAATTTTATTGCGCGTGAGTGAGATAAACCAAGGCCGGCTACCGGCTAAGCTGAAGCCGATTCCCGTTAGATTTTTGATTGCAAATATCAAATTTCAGCTTAGATTTATGGTACCTGTGTTTAGCTTAGCTGATAGAGACCCTGGAGCTCTACCGACTGAGCTGAAGATGTTTGTGTAGGAGGCCGAATTTAGTTACGCTTTTGCCACATTGTAGTGACATTATACACCTCGAACCCATTGCAACAGGCCTCAATTCTTTTTATTCTTAAATTAATATAATAAATTCCACGTGGACGAGTCGCGGGCACAGCTAATATTACTCAATCATTATGATCTCTCCTGTCCCATATATGAGACGTCGCAAAGGTCAATCTCCCTTGTAGGTCAATCTCACTATGCAATTTGTAAATATATTATAAAATTAAAATTGTGACGTTTATAAACGTGTCATCGTTGTTTATAGTAAATAAACAACGCTGGCTCATGAGCTAAGATTTTTATTACCATCAGTTATTCGTTCACTTATACTTCATAAAATGATATCAATTACACAATAATACACAATTACACAGGAGACACGGTGGTGGGAATGTGTAGTGTGCCCGACCTGAATTTAGTCACGCTTTTGCCACATTGCGGTGATATTTCACATTACACTCTAACCCTTTGTAACAGGCCTCAAATCTTTTTATTCTTAAATTAATATAATAAATTCCACGTGGACGAGTCGCGGGCACAGCTAATATTACTCAATCATTATGGTCTCTTCTGTCCCATATATGAGACGTCGCAAAGGTCAACTTCACTTGTATATGCAATTTGTAAATATATTATAATATTAAAATTGTAAAGTTTATAAACGAGTCACCGTTGTTTATGTTAAATAAACAACGCTGACTCATGAACTAAGATTTTTATTACCATCATTTATTCGTTCACTTATACTTCATAAATGATACATCAATTACCAACACTTTATCGATCAATTTGCGAGTATGTGCAATGTTAAACGTGATTCAGAGCCACAATTGAGATTTTTTTTACATAAACAGTGATGTCAACTTACACTGTTTAAAAATAATCTATTATAATGAAATTAAAAGTTATCGAACATTGAATATGTACATATATCATAACGACAATGAACTAGCGTTACGTCACTTATTCATTATGACATAGGAGCTCGATGACTTCGTTGTGCTTGTTAGTCTAATCAAACACGAAGGACAAGCAACGTCGACCGTAATATGTCCATGGATAGGTTTATTTCTCTCGAGTTCCTCCGTACTTCGGAGGCCACTTTAAGCCGTCGGTTTCGACTGTTGTCATTAAATGACAGTTTTTTAACCCAGCTTTAACCAGCTGTAGCCTTTAGGCGGCATGAAAATACTGACCTCCGCCAACCCGCAGTTAAGCAACGTAGTTGAGTATGCTCTAAACCTATTCGAGTGAGGGGAAACCCGTATTCCAGTAGTGGGATGAATAAGGGTTGACGACGACATGACAGACATGTAGAAAAGGCTGGACAATTCCAACATTAAGGCAACTGTATCAAAAGGGATATTTTTCCCTGGATGAGCTATGGGTCACTTACTGATGGATGACTCGACTGTGAGGTATGATCACGCATCTATTTCGTGTTTAGTTACTATATTATAGGTCTTATATTTAGTTGCGTATATAAGAAAGTACACTTAAACATGCAGTACTTCTCTTCAAATCTTCCTAAACGGTACCTGACAGGCATGCCAGACATGTACTCAAGTGTCTCATCTAGTAATTAAATGGCCAGGTTTGTGCAATTCGTACAAGTGCATTTAATGCGTCCAGTTTTGAATGACTCACCCTATATGTCCGTATATGGCCGGTGTCGCGTGGGCCGCTGCTGGCATCATTTTTTGAATGAATTCCAAAAATGATGTCATTGAAAACAATTTATTTAATTTTTAAGAGGCGGTGCGTTACGTTTTGTTAAGACAGTAGGTGATTTAGCATGTTAAATTATGTTACCTACTTGTGTGTCACCTTAGCTTATAAAATAAAAATGTTGTAAGTAATAACGTTTAAAGATGAAACTTTTTTGAAGCGACTGAAATGATTCTTCATTTCATTCAAAAAAGTTTCTATAATTAAAAACATCGGACGCGCAGCATGCGCCACCATAGCGAAATTTATTTATTTAATTAATTTATTTATTTTGGCCACTTTCCCGAATTGATATCGGAAAACCAAGGTCACTTTACATTACTACTTTTTGATGCCACGAATCCGAAGTCAGAATTTCGAAATTTTGAGTTTCATGGCAACGGACGGACAGACAGAACGACCGGACGATTTTATAAGCTCAATAAATTTCGCTGAATATACTATAATATATTAGGGTGTGCCAAAAACGTCGATATTTTTTTTTTACTCTCAGCCCAAAATTTCGTAGAATATCTATGTCCAAATAAAAAAACCTGTTCAAAGGGCAGCTCGATATTTTACTTTTAAGATTTTCTCCATCGAACCTGAAGTTTTCCCATTTAAATAACACGGGAAACAGGATTTTTAATATTATTTACCTCTGCAAGTCATGAAGTTTTTTTTTTTTTTTCAAAAAAGATGTCGTGTGTGTAGTATGTCACACTACATGGATATCGAACAACACGGGGGTAGATGAAGATTCTTCGACTTCCGTAACGGATGCAGAGGCACATCGCTGAGACATTCAGCCTGTGACCACGGTCGGTGCAACCTGAACGTGTAATTAGATCGCAGAATGCAAGTTGCCGTATCAAGAATTAATTTTGAATTGGCTGGAAATTTTATATTTGATTTAATTAATTAATTAAAATAAATTCTTATTGCGAGCAGAGTATTATTCATAGTTTGTTCAATATTCGGACTTAGTTCGATATATTCACACTACCGTTAATACTATTAATATTTGAAGCTTTATAATAATCTATTCCGAGAATACCAAACGTGACATTTGTGAGAATCGAAACTGAATTTTGACTGCACCTTAATTACGAGATATCCCCTTTTTTCGGTCAGCAGGGTGACCACGTGCAGGTGAGGTTAGGCTTTGGCTTAAGGATGTTGATGAACCACTTACACCCCAATATATATTATTATTACTAGATGTCAATTGTCATTTTGGGCGGCTTGAAAATACTGGCCTTCGCCTACCCGCAGTTGAGCACCTTGACAGAGTACGTTCTAAACCCAGTTTAATTAGGGGACACCGGTATCTATGCAGAGGAAAGAATAAATAATATAAATAAATATTTCTAGACAATTTACACAGCGCCATCTAGCCCTAAACTAAGCAATGCTTGCACTGAAAATACTCAACAACTGATAAATGTAATAAATACATTTTTTTTTTGTAAATACATACTTGGTCTGGCAGTTTTCATGTATAATAATAGAAAAGACCAAGACAAACAGACATGTGCATGCACACAATTTTTGTTTTGTGCGGGGATCGAACCCGCAGCCTCGGAGTCAAATCGGCCATTCGACCACCGAGCTCGAAATGAATGAATATGGTTTATGATGGAATAAGTTTTAATGTTTAAATTTTAAATAATCTGGTAACTTCCTTTGTGGCAACACTGACGTAACCATACCTATTCATAAAAATTACGATATGCGCTGGAAGTATAATTAACATTTTTTTTTGCTCTAAAATCAGATCCCGTAATAAATAGCATAATGCCCGTTATTTTCATATCTTCGCCTACACTTTATAATAAACTTCAAAGAACTCTGCAATTGATGTAAAAAATAATCTCTATTTGATCCTGTGTCAGGGGAATAATTCACTATCACAGCCAATTACAGCTGCGTTCAAGAATAGAATTTTTAAAAATTTGAAAACATCTTTGCGTTGTGTTTATTCCACAATCAATCTGCTTTATTTACATTTGAACGCACCTTGAAATGTAACAAGTTATTTTAAACATACCTAGAAATTATTTACAATATTTTACATACGTCAATATAAAATATTACCTACTTTCCATACTTACGTTACATAAATATTAGTGTTCGCAAAGTCCATGGGAGTTTTCTCAAAATACCTTTGCGTATTTTTAAAAAGGTAATTGCCCATCTCGGCAAGTCGGCAATTTTCCACGTCTGTTCAAGTGGCTCAATCAGATCGACTGCGTTAATGATCCAGTCATTAAATGGGCGGATACCCCTTATAGCTTCATTAGAACTGGCGGTCACTACCATCAGATAACTGTTCGACGTCCACAATTGAGTACAAAGCGCCTTTATTGCTGTACGTAATAGGGGTCAAAATTACAAAGAGATAAGCAAGATTACAATCCACTTGGACTTGAATTATTCTGCACGGGGCTGAGGCTTTCGGTCCCGACGACGTAGAACAAAGCTTCCTCGGTGTTGTTTTCCCGTTTTGTCTGTAGCGTGATTAGCGTGTCTGCTGGTCTGTGTTGCCGCCGTGTCATGCCAGGTCTTTCATTGATGATTGATTTGGGGTGTAAGTGGTTCATCAGCATCTTTGAACCAAAGCTAACTTCACCTGCACGCGGTGCACCCTACTGTCTGACAAACGAAAAGAGAGGTAGGGAGCGTAATTGTAAACCACCCGTCTGGGGAATGTACCTCCACTTGACAGGGTTGTTGTGTTCCTGCGAGTGAGTGAGGTCACCAGAGAGGAAGGAGATGCTGCGTTGGCAGGGGGTGGGTGTAACCGCTTCACATCAGGCGGGCCGTATGCTTATCTGCCACCCGTCGTAGTATAAAAAAAATGATAGTGTTTTGTTTTTACACGTCAACAAATGACTAATGGTTTCTATAGCAATGGCAGACTTATTTGAGGTGTTACTTGCTGTTAGCGGTTATGCATTAGACGTAATAATTAGAATTACACTTTCTACAAATTTTACAATAATCCGAATGCATATACATTTGATTTTACATCATTACATTACATTTTTACTAAAAACAATAACAATAAATGTCAAAAACGAATATACCTACACCCTTAGAATAATTCTAAGCCTACACATTATCAGAATTATAAAAACGAAAATATAGAACACTATTCTCACAAAGACAATGAGTTATTTTTACATCACTTATGTAACAAGACATTTAAAATACCTATAACATAGTAAATAAGCTTAGTTGCAATGAAGATAGACGCAAATAAAATTCGGCTGTTTTACGTAGGTAAATTTATTTATAAAAAAATGCTTCTTAAAAATACTGCATTATTTTAATTAGATTAATAGTATAATAACTTTATTGTCTTTATGCTATTAATAGCATTCTTATGATTATTATCATTTGCATAATCGTTCGCGAGTTATGACTTTTTATTCAGTGTTGTCGCTAATGAAAATTTTTGTCGATTTATCATCAATATTCCGACTTGTATAACATATTAGCTAACATTATATTCATATGTTAGTGAAAAACCTCCAATAAAGCGTTATAACTCGTTACAATAAAAAAAAAAAAACCGATTCAATTGTATCGTAAAATCGCGTGCTAAACATTCCGCGTTTGAAGCTATATTTAGATTGTATTATTATGTATGGTAATTGGTAACAGAGACTTCGTTCGTTGCGCTTCGCGTCGTCGTCACAGGTTAGTTAGACTGTGGCGTGGCGTCTCGTTGTCGGATCGTTGAATCGAGGCGCTAGTAGCGCGCGATGCGCTGTTGCTATTTTACTTAGTATCGAACATCTAGCGGCCACGGGAGGACGCTGTCAATTTCGCGTGCTATTTGTAGAACATTATATGTTATTTATCATCTTAAACTAAAATATAAATCACATATTAATACATTAGTGGAAATATTCGAAGTCTGTCATTCATTTGTTACATTAAATATAGCGTCAAATGAATTGCGAGCGATGTTGTGACTGTGATGTGAATGTGACCAGTTGAGACCGGTTAACGTCGCGTATTTTTATAAAGCCGGCGCGCGGCCGGTGTTACTGTTTGAACAGGTCGGATTTTAGCTTTAAAAGCATTGTAGTGACTGTTAATATAAAATAATATTGAAGGTGATTCGTTATCGTTTCTAACAAATTTAATATTTAATTTAACAGCTAATGTGTATAGGCTTTGATTTTAAAAGTATAGTTTAACAACTATACTTTTAACGAAATACCTAACATGTTTATATAAAATAATGTTGAAGGTACTACGTTTCAAACAAATTAAGTTTCATTAAGCATAATAATAATAATCGATGAATAAGTATAGTTTTTATTAGATAACGTTATTGGTGTTACGATAACTGGTTAATGATCACAAACTCACAGATCGATCAACATATTTGTATATTACCTATGACTAGTAGTATTCGTTGTGTTGTAAGAACTGTCATTTCGAAAAATAGCGTACTTAAAGGAACAGAGGGGCAATTTCCATCCAGTCTCGATCTTACAAAATGTCACATTTGGTATTCTCGTATAACACAATATGTAACTTCAAAATTAAATTTAAGCTTGATTATATCGAAATATGAGTAAAAATTAAACAAACTAAGAATGTTACTTTGCCAACAACAAGAATTGATAATAATTAATTAATGAAATCAAGTATATAATTTTAGTCAATTCACAAGTCAATCTCGATTCGGTCAACTTTCAATCTGCGTTCGTAGAAAAATTACGAGAATTGGCCTTCTGATTATGTATTTGTTAAGCTTAGCTATGTGAATTAGCATAAATATATTCTGTTATTACATTAATTAACATTAACAATAATTTTGTTATTTTGTATTTCTCTTCAATAGTTTTGTGACAGCAAGTAGCACATACTTTAAAAAATGATGAAAATAACGAAAAATCAGCCTATGATCTGGCATCATTTTGAAAAATCTCGACCTTTAGAGAAACTGGCCATTTGTAATTACTGCGGTCGGGAGCTGTCCTATAAAACAACAATCACAAACCTGAAAGCTCATTTGAGAATAAAGCACACGGACGTATACAACGAGTTTCTCATTTCTCAAAGTGTCGACAGTATTATCAATCCATTAGATGATGTAAGTATTTGTTTTTAATTTATGTTATTTATACTAATCATCTGCTCAAATGCGGGTTGGCGGAGGCCAGTGTTCTCAAGCCGCCCAAAGGCCACTAGCTTAATGACTGTCATCTAATGACAACAGCCCGGACCGACGATTTAACGTGCGCTCCGAAGCATGGATAAGCTTGAGATAAATCTGACGAGCTCGGTGGTCGAATGGTTAGCAATGGCCACTTTGACTCCGAGGTCGCGGGTTCGATTCCCACACAAGACAAACATTTTGTGTGCATGAACATGTCTGTTTGTCTTGGTCTGGGTGTTTTCTATGTATTATAACAATTATAAGTACATATTTATTCACAAAAAATAATGTATTTAAGTACATTTATCAGTTGTCTAGTACCCATAACACAAGCTTTATGCTTAATTTGGGACTAGATGACGCTGCGTAAATTGTCCAGAAATATTTAATAAGCCCACCAATGGACAGACTACGAATGCAGTTGAGTAAGTGGTGGAGTATGCTCTAAACCCGTTCGATTGAGGGTAGACCCGTGTCTCGGCAGTGGGAAGAATAAGATTTACGATACTAATACTCCAGATGGGCCGATGATGTCAAAAAAGATTCCGCATCCACCCGCTTCCAGTCGGAAGCGGGTGGATGCGGAATGCGTAGGATCGCATATAAAGGAAAATTGGAAAGCATAGAGAAGGTCTTATTATATGATGATATCAGACCATCCACATATTATATAGTTTGTTTGTTTGTTTGTTTGTAAAAACTTTATTGTACAATAACATAACATACACACAGTGTTTATAACATTTTTGTACAATGGCGGACTTATCCCATCAGGGATCTCTTCCAGTCAACCATAGAATACTCATAGGAAACTGAAAGATTAGCGAGGCAGTTGAAATTAAGCACCATGTCTAAATAATTATAAACTTACATATACCACATACATATATACACAAATACATACATATGTACAATATACTTACATATATATACCTATTCAATATAATACACATATTTAGATATATACAGATAGTTTGTTTAGCTCAACACATTTGTTTCATGAAACCAGAGCTTGTGTAATTTCAATTTGAAAGAGTCAACAGACTGAGACATTTTAACATCAAAGGGGAGTGAGTTCCAGAGTCGTGCCGCTTGTATTGTAAATGATTTTGCATAGGAATGACAACTGTACCAAGGAATTTTCAGCACAGGATTGTTGCTAGACCTGAGAGACTATAGTATGATGATACTAATCCTGTCCTATATACAATTAAATGTCGAATTTTGTTATTTTCATATTATCATATTTCATATTTAAAGTTATCAACTTTTATGCTTGTGTGATTTATTTATTTTTAAATATGCGTAGTAGTTGCTAAGTATCCTCTACAATCCTCATAGATGCTAAGTAACCTCTACAATCCTCAAACTAACACAAAATTCTAGCGATGTAACGACTCGACTTTTTAAACCGATTCAAACCGATTTGAGCATAAACCGAGTTGAGTCGATTAGCGCGTCTACTAAACCGATTTGGCCGAGTCGAAAGCAATGTAACGACTCGACTTTTTAAACCGATTAAAAAGTCGAGTCGTTACTTGACTTTGTAAACCGATTAAAAAGTCGAGTCGTTGCTCGACTTTTTAAACCGATTAAAAAGTCGAGTCGTTACTCGACTTTTTAAACCGATTCAAACCGATTTGAGCATAAACCGAGTTGCGTCGATTAGCGCCTTTACTAAACCGATTTGGCCGAGTCGAAAGCGATGTAACGACTCGACTTTTTAAACCGATTTGAGCATAAACCGAGTTGCGTCGATTAGCGCGTCAGCGCGTCTTGCGTCTACTAAACCGATTTGGCTGAGTCGAACTTACTTACGCATCTCGCTCGCGTCGCTCTGCGCGCATTCGCCCGTTTGGCCGTTTGCTCGTTTGCCCGTTTGGCCGTTTGCCCGTTTGACCGTTTGGCTGTTTGCTCGTTTGGCCGTTTGCCCGTTTGGCTGTTTGCGCGTTTGCCCGTTTGGCCGTTTGCTCGTTGGCCGTTTGGCCGTTTGGTCATTTGCCCGTTTGGCCGTTTGCTCGTTTGCTCGTTTGGCCGTTTGCCCATTTGGCTGTTTGCGCGTTTGCCCGTTTGGCCGTTTGCCCGTTTGGCCGTTTGCTCGTTTGCCGTTTGGCCGTTTGTTCGTTTGGTCGTTTGCCCGTTTGGCCGTTTGCTCGTTTGGCCGTTTGGCTGTTTGCTAGTTTGCTAGTTTGCTCATTTGGCCGTTTGCCCGTTTGGCCGTTTGGCTGTTTGCTCGTTTGCCCGTTTGCCTGTTTGGCCGTTTGACCGTTTGGCCGGTTGGCCGTTTGGCTGTTTGCTCGTTTGCCCGTTAGCCCGCTTGCTCGTTTGGCCGTTTGACCGTTTGGCCGGTTGGCCGTTTGGCAAACGAGCAAACAGCCAAACGACCAAACGGGCAAACGGCCAAATGAGCAAACTAGCAAACAGCCAAACGGCCAAACGAGCAAACAGCCAAACGGGCAAACGACCAAACGAGCAAACGGCCAAACGGCAAACGAGCAAACGGCCAAACGGGCAAACGCGCAAACAGCCAAATGGGCAAACGGCCAAACGAGCAAACGAGCAAACGGCCAAACGGGCAAATGACCAAACGGCCAAACGGCCAACGAGCAAACGGCCAAACGGGCAAACGCGCAAACAGCCAAACGGGCAAACGGCCAAACGAGCAAACAGCCAAACGGTCAAACGGCCAAACGGGCAAACGGCCAAACGGGCAAACGGGCAAACGGTCAAACGGCCAAACGAGCAAACGGCCAAACGGGCGAATGCGCGCAGAGTGGCGCGAGCGAGATGCGTAAGTAAGTTCGACTCAGCCAAATCGGTTTAGTAGACGCAAGACGCGCTGACGCGCTAATCGACGCAACTCGGTTTATGCTCAAATCGGTTTAAAAAGTCGAGTCGTTACATCGCTTTCGACTCGGCCAAATCTGTTTAGTAAAGGCGCTAATCTACGCAACTCGGTTTATGCTCAAATCGGTTTGAATCGGTTTAAAAAGTCGAGTAACGACTCGACTTTTTAATCGGTTTAAAAAGTCGAGCAACGACTCGACTTTTTAATCGGTTTACAAAGTCAAGTAACGACTCGACTTTTTAATCGGTTTAAAAAATCGAGTAACGACTCGACTTTTTAATCGGTTTAAAAAGTCGAGTAACGACTCGACTTTTTAAACTTCGCTATCAAACCGATTCAAATCGCGATTTCGTCGATTCGGTTTGGAATCGACTTGCATGAATTGTCTAACCGATTCAACTCGGTTTAACAAAATTCCAGATCGTAACATCACTACAAAATTCGACTCTTATCACAGAAATTACGACATGTTCGTAGTTCTGTGATAAGTTACAGGTACCGTCTAAGCTGAATTCATTTCAGAGTGATTAGTGCGAGGTTTTTTGTTCGCGTTCCATCATGTCAACGTAAAAACACCGACCAAATAGAGAAGAACTCTCATGTTATGAATTTATAAGACGCGTGTTACATATCAAAATTATGTGGCTTACTTGCTCACATTTTGAAGTGAGCAACTCGGCTACTTTGGATATGTAACACGCGTCTGGTAAATTTACAATAAGAACCTTTTTCTCAATTTGGGCGGCTTGTAAACGTTAGCACGTTCGAATGTGAACAAAAAACTTGCACTAAGCACTCTGATGAGATTTTCCATCAGAATCAGCTTAAGCGACAGTGCCTACTGTGAAAGTAGTTCAGGTCCGTCGTTTAGTTTAGAATTCATGCTATTTTTTGTTTATAACAGATGGAAGATAGGTCAACCACACCGCCATCACCTATGTCACCTGTTGCTTCGTCGCCGCCGCCACCAAAACTACGGATAAAGGCTAGAGAGCAACCGTCTTCGCGTACTGGTATATGGTTACATCATTGTTTAGTAGTGTTCTTCATGGTGGGATTTAAGGTCCTTGCAGCTGCGAAAGTGGCGCCTATTGGGACAAAAAATCGTTTCGTAGCATACGCGTCTATAGACGATATACACCAAAAAAATTTATCATGTCATTTAGTAAGCAATGAGAATACAGTACCAAATACAGCAAGAAAAAAAGTGACAAGTCATTCCCTAAACTGTGCTTTTAGTCACAGAAATGCTTTTTTTTTCACTCAATTTTTCAATATACATAGAGTCCTTAATGAAAAACTAAAATCTTAATTCAAGAAAAAAAAATATATAGAACCGTATATTTTTATTTTTATTAACATTTTTTTATCGATACTTTTTCATCCCTTTTATATAGGTACAGGGACACACTGTATATTATATACGGGTCTACATACAGATAATGACTTTCTATCAGGAACCGTATGCCTATTTATCGCCTTATTGGTATAAAATAGACAGCATAATAACGAAAAATATAGCTTATACGTTCTTTTGTTCAATATAATTTATATCTTAATTTATTGGAATGAGGTAAAAAAACAGTATTTTATATGTAAATATTTTGTTTTAGAAATTACCGGTCACATATTAACATTTGAGAGAGAGCGTTTAGATATTCAGAAACAGCAAATTGAAATTGACAATAAGAAGTTAGAACTGGAGGAAAAGCGGTTAATGATCGAGGAAGCTAAGGTCAGGGCTTTTGAAAGGTAAGAAAACCGATTAAACTACAACAAGAACTACACTAACTTCTCGCCATCAGGCGGGCGTGTGCGTGTTTAACGTTTTAATACAGATATATAAACGGTACCTTTTTTAATATAAGAAAACAATACAATAGGTATATTTTTATATATTTAAAAATTAGATAAATTTTTCTTTTTGTTTCAGAATTGCCTCGGCCTTAGAACAACGTAATAGCAACAAACTGTTGTAAAAGTTATGTCACTGAATTAATAAATTAATGTTTTTTAGCATTTGTTTTTATTGTTTATATACTACAAAGATATAAAAAATTGCATTTGTACTAAAACCATTTGTAAAATTTATTTATTTGACAAATTATTGACAAACAATATATTTGCGATTATTTGTCAAATTATCGTTTGTTAAACAAAACGTCTGAGGTGCAATTCTCGTAAAAAATCGACCCAGTCTCGATCGTGTGCCTTATTTCGGCACTGCCCAGGTCTCAGATCTTGATTTTAACTAGACAAAAAATTAGTCGTTAATTTTTCGAAATTTGTCGCCCAAAGCAAAAAATTTGTCGGTCTCCCGTTAAAGAGTTATATGGTTTTTTTTGTGGCAGTGCCGAAATAAGCTTATTTCGGCACTGCCCACTCGGGATCTATTAAACTACAAAACATAGCGAAGATATGATTTTCCCCAGAATTAGTCGTCAATTTGTCGAATTCAGACACCAAGTATCAGAATTAGTCGACGTCCCGTTAAAAAGTTATAAGTACTTCTTTGTGGCAGTGCCGAAATAAGCCTTATTTCGGCACTGCCCAAAAAAACTACACCACCTAGCGAAAATCTGATTTCACCCAGATGTTGCCTTGAATTTGTCGAAATTTGTCGGATATAAAACACAACTGGTCGATGCGTAATTAAAAAGTTACACGCATTTTAATAATTCTCATACTAAGTATAGTCCGAGATCTTGCATCAAAATTATATCATGCGCAAAATGCAACAGTAACCGTTTTATTTCCTTCCTTTTTCAGAGTCTGGCAAAGCTTGTCAATGCATGCAACTGTTTTCTGATCTACGAATGCTTTAGGTGTTCTTTAGCACTACATTAGTTGCTTTTTACGATAGCCATATGTGAATGGGGTGGTGTTATTCTACTCTGCCTACGTTAGGCTCTCTGACTACAACGTGAATTATTAAAATGCGTGTAACTTTTTAATACGCATCGACCAGTTGTGTTTTATTTCCGACAAATTTCGACAAATTCAAGGCAACATCTGGGTAAAATCAGATTTTCGCTAGGTGGTGTAGTTTTTTTGGGCAGTGCCGAAATAAGGCTTATTTCGGCACTGCCACAAAGAAATACTTATAACTTTTTAATGGGACGTCGACTAATTCTGATACTTGGTGTCTGAATTCGACAAATTGACGACTAATTCTGGGGAAAATCATATCTTCGCTATGTTTTGTAGTTTAATAGATCCCGAGTGGGCAGTGCCGAAATAAGCTTATTTCGGCACTGCCACAAAAAAAACCTTATAACTCTTTAACGGGAGACCGACAAATTTTTTGCTTTGGGCGACAAATTTCGACAAATTAACGACTAATTTTTTGTCTAGTTAAAATCAAGATCTGAGACCTGGGCAGTGCCGAAATAAGGCACACGTCTCGATCTCATAAATTTGGTATTCTCTTATCTTAACTTCAAAGTTTAATTTAAGTAGGATGTTATCGAAATTTGACCGAAAATTTTAGAAAATCTATATATATAAAAGAAAGTCGTGTTTGTTACAACACTTATAACTCGAGAACGGCTGGACCGATTGCCATGGTTTTTGATTTGTTGGATTTGTCTCCGTCCAGAATAGCAGAATAACTATTAAAAACATTGGAAAATTTACGAAAAAAATAAAATAAAAGAAAAATCATTTTTCCATACAAAATGTTCGTGGATGTCGGACCTGTCAAACGTGACGTTAACGTGCGTACGTCAAATGTATGCGTGCGTTCAGAAATGTGGGTATAGGTTAATAAGTATTAAAACATTGACAAAATTGTCGAAAAATTAAATTTGAAAACGGATTGGGATATTTATTGATTTTCAATTAAATGTCAAATCGATTGGTCTAACTTTTACGTCGCGAAAGTTGTTTTGAAAATTGTTTATGAATGAATGCTTGAAAATGAATATTAATTGGTTGTCAAGTGTCATGGTACTTTATTTTGTGACATAGTAAAATACTGAACTTAATATTTACCCACTGCTGGGTAATATTTACCCACTGCTGGGTAATATTAAATACGGGTCTTCCTTCAACTGAATATGTTTCGAGCATACTCCACCACGCTGCTCAACTGCGAGTTGGCGGACGCCAGTAATTTCAAGCCGCCTAAAGGCCACTTGGCTTAACGACTGCCATCTAATGATAACAACCAGGACCGACGGCTTAACGTGCCTTCCGAAGCACGGAGGAGCTCGAGATAATCTAACGATAACAACCGGGACCGACGGCTTACGTGCCTTCCGAAGCACAGAGGAGCTCGAAATAATCTAATGATAACAACCGGGACCGACGTCTTACGTGCCTTCCGAAACACGGAGGAGCTCGAGATAATCTAATGATAACAACCGGGACCGACGGATTAACGTGCCCTCCGAAGCACGGAGGACCTCGAGTTAATCTAATGATTACAACCGGGACCGACGGATTAACGTACCTTCCGAAGCACGGAGGAGCTCGATATAATATAAACTCATCCATGGACAGGCTACGGTTGACGTTGCTTAACTTGCGTGTACAATTAGACTGACACGCGCAATGACGCCATCGTGCTTCTCTATTATTTTCTATTATTCATTATATTAATTTCAAGACATCATAAATTTTGTTCAACTAATATGTATACCACGACATTCATTGACAATTAGGCGGTACGAAGTTCGCCGGGCCAGCTAGTTGTTAATAAAATCAAGCAAATAATTTTAGTCAATTCACAATTTCAACTTTAATTCTGCGATCGTCAAATAATTACTAGAATTGGCCTTCTGATCAATGTAATTGTTACTCAATCACGCAAAAACGGCTGAACAGATTTGTATGAAATTATGCACACATACAGGGTTGTAGTTTGTATCCCTGCAATTTGTTCATGCGAATTAAACTGCAAGCGGAAGTTATTAGTATACATTATGGAACGTTTGATGAAACATCAAAATTTGTCAAACAAAGTTTAATCAAACATTTTTTTTTTTTATACTACGTTGGGTGGCAAACAAGCATACGGCCCGCCTGATGTGAAGCGGTTGCCGTAGCCATATTAACGCTCGCAACATAAAATATCGCTCGCGTGCCGCCACCCCCGCTGGCAACGCAGCATCTCCTTCCTTTCTGGTGACCTCACTCACTCGCAGGAACACAACAACCCTCAAGGGAATTGTTATTTGGTTGCGGTATCCTGTGCGGTGGAGGTACATTCCCCAGTCGGGTAGCTTACAAATTACGCTCCCTACCTCTCTTTTAGACAAACTTACAAATACATTACCTACTAGGGAGAAAATAATCTATTGAGAGACGTCCTTCGGCTGAAATGGACATTTTGGAATCTGACGGTAGAACATAGATTACAAATTACTATAATAAATTTATTATATTCCTCTTCGCAAGTATTTTAATTTATTTGCTTATTTTTATTATCCGTACTAGGGCGTCTACAGCCATAGTGAATTATAATGTTTTCACTATTGCTGGTTTTCGATCTTACATGCTCATCATTTTATGTAATATGTAGTTCCATTATAGCTTAAATGTCTCGAATTCTTTAAACTTCGTATGTTTTAAATTCAATGTCAAAGTCTTAAAGAAAATCTTGTTATTGAAGCTGTTCATACAATAACTAGCGTTTAAAATCGAAATCTACTAGCAAACACAATAGCAATATTCTATATCTGTGAGGTGGAGGTACATTCCCCAGTCGGGTAGCTTACAATTACGCTCTCTCTTACAATTACCTCTCTTTTCGCCAGAGCTTCGTTTGTCAGTCAGCAGGGTGCACTGCGTCCAGGTGATGTTGGCTTTGGTTAAAAAATGTTGATGAACTACTTACACCCCACTTACTCTTTTTTGTCATCAAGTAATGCCTTTAACTCTATGATGACAAGTAAATAAATAAAATAAATATTTCTGGACAATTTACACAGCGCCATCTAGTCCCAAATTAAGCGCAAAGCTTGTGTTATGGGTACTAGACAACTGATAAATGTACTTAAATACATTTTTTTTTTGTAAATACATACTTATAATACATAGAAAACACCCAGACCAAGACAAGCAGACATGTTCATGCACATACAATGTTTGTCTTGTGGGAATCGAACCCACGACCTCGGAGTCAAAGTGGCCATGGCTAACCATTCGACCACCGAGCTCGAGTAACATGTAGTGCCATCTATTGTCTAGTGGCTAACAAATATTTGCTAACAGATATAATAATTTTGTTATATGGCTGACTGTACGAATCTATCCGCCAAGCTTCGAACGTGGGTTCACTGCAATTACCACAGGTCGGGGTCTAAAATTGCTTCCTAGAAGAATTACTTGCTCGCGGGTAGGAATTTGAAATTGACTGTACATGAATATGAGTTGCTTGTACGCTAAGTATGCCACGTGTCTGTTTCTACTACACAGTATATACATAGTATGTTAACTATCCTGTATAGTTGGATTTTTTTAATGCTACCTAGAGGGACAGTCCCGTAAACAATGGAGATTTCACTCAAAGGAAACCTTCCTTTATTTTTGAAAAACAAAACTGCATTCAAAGATTTTAAAATAAATATAAAAATAATAAATGAAAAAAAAAGTAGTGTATTAAAAAAATCATTTTAAAGTTTTGGTATTCCAGCAAACCAGGTAGTTCCTGAGGAAGTTCTGCTTTGCCAGCGACATTTATTGTATGTATGATGTGAAGAAAATCAATTAAAAAAATTCTCTTCACTACCAAAGTCCAACAAAACAAACAACGCTGCATTTAAATAATTAAGTAATTCGTCAGACTTGCACCCCTAAAGGGGTGAGTGAGGGTACCTTTGTGTCGCGTATTGTAATGCCGTTTAGGGATGATTCCTTACAAAGGGCCCTGTTAGCAACCCTAAGTGAACTACGGTAGTATTTGCATTTGTTACTTGCATATATGAATTGTTGATAAGCACAGATTTCAAAAGTAAAGTGTTGTCAATAATTTATTGGCCTGCTGATTAAAAAAAAAACAGACATGCTATAATTTATACACATTCTTGATTTAAAATGACAGTGACATCGAATGTCCGTATTCTTCTTTTGGCAATCAGCCCTACCTAACTTGATTACTATGATATCTGCTGTAATAGAGTGTTTTTGTGTATTTATATTGGTGTCATTAATTGTACAGCATGCAGTACTTGTTATTATTATATTACTAATTCAATTGGCACAAAAAATGTACTATTATAGGTTAGTCAATTAACATTAAAAAACAAAAAAATTAAAAGTCTTAAACAAATCTGTGTTTCATTTTAAGTGACGTAAAATTACTTGAATAACAATAGTGTGGCTTTTTAAACGTTATTTATTTTAATTCGTAATTAATAATTTATAATTAATTAATAAAATAATTTAATGAATTATGAAATCCAGAAGAGGTAAAAATACATTGGTGTTAAATATCTAATAAGTAGTAGGTTCAACCAAGATTCGCAACATATGAACATAAACATTTAAATCTGAAATCTGCAAATGAACACGAAATATTTTATATTAATTTGATTTTAAATTAAATAAATTACGAAAAAATCTTTCATTTGATAACTTTAGCTTTTATATTTGTTTGTAAACTATTTTAATGTACATTCTCTTAAAATACTTACCAGTGTTTCATAATAGTCTTTTAATTGATACATTTGAGGCCGATCTTCTCTCGTTTTGTCAAGGCGGCAAACTATGCATGATTCCTCCTTCTCTATTATCAATCAATATAGGTACGCGATAGCTCAGAATATGGGTGATCACACTGAACTAACGATCTCCAAGACATATCGTTCCAAGACTAGAACTTGCTCTTCATATCAATTATTCAAAACCGTCTAGTATTCGTAATCACCGAATTCATTCATATCGTTCACACGAGTAATTCAACATAGAGTTGTCTAAACAATTTGTAATGCTCGGTGCAACAGATGCCGAAACTAGCAAATTATTCGTTCGTGACTGCACTTTGTGCAACTATTGCGAATACATCTCATCGAATGCCTTGAGATTATTATTTAGGTATTTTGTACCCTTTGGCAGTACAGGTGTTTTGTTCGATGCACATTGGTTATGTGAGTAGGAAATTTATTATTAGTGTTTCATTTCCATTCTCATCCATTATCCTACCACTGAATTTTTTCATTTGAAAATTTCAACTGTTGTGAAGAATTTGAGTCTAAGAGGTTCACAGTATCTTTGAGCCTAAATGTTTAAGAGTGGAAGACCAGATATTTGGTCCATTGTACATTTTAAATACTTATCGCTCATTCGCTGCAATATGATCACAAATTACATTTATGTCGTTGTTGCACTTACATCACATTTATGATTGTCCAACCAAATAACATTTAAAGTTAATTGCAAGAAAAATTAATAGAAAAATACTTAGGTACTTCTGAAGTCAAAAGAATCGGCAATTAGAATTAGCATTTGAAAATAAATACCAAAAGTCGTACGAAAAATTCATGTCGAGTTCAATCGTGTCGCTGTTGCACCAAATGAGCGATATATAACTTTAAATAGCGGTGGCTGAGTAATTCAGTCTCGATTTTTTGTAGCGTCGGTATTCTTTTAGTTACCGCTTTTAATCTGAGCACTAATGATTATCTACCCGTCATTAATCACTAGATTAGATTTCTCATTTACTCCTCTTTCCTTTTTGTTTTATTTTATTTGTTACAATTAACTTGGGGAACTCTACTAATGAATTAATTTGAGAATAAAATTCGTATGAGAATCAAAATCTGTATCTATAAGGTCCAACCATTTCTGACTAATTTTTCAACGCGAATAACGGTATATACGCACGTACGAAGTCGCGTATGCAAGCTTTTATAATCTGTCATGTGAGAATTATATTGGATATTTTTACTGGACTATTATGTACAGTAGTGATGTTAAAGTTTATCTCAGAAACCACAGACACAAAATTTGTATAATTTGATTTGTGGCTATTACTTTTTAGGGTTCCGAACCTCAAAAGGAAAAACGGAACCCTTATAAGATCACTTTGTTGTCCGTCTGTCTGTCTGTCTGTCTGTCTGTCTGTCTGTCTGTCTGTCTGTCTGTCTGTCTGTCTGTCTGTCTGTCTGTCTGTCAAACATTTCTATGTCGAGAATGCGTGGAGGTATCAAGCTGAAATTTGAACTGTATACACAAGTCTACGGTCCAATGAAGTTAAAAAAAAATGAAACTGCTAAGTTTACGTAGAAAAAAGTTACGGCCGTTTATTCAGCAAAAAACGCATATTTCGACACACTCAAAGGAATCAAAACCTATAGGGTACTTCCCGTTGACCTAGAACTATGAAATTTGGCAAGTAACATCGTTATAGACTACAAGTACAGGAATAAATCTCAAAACTATACATTTGTAAATAGATCTAAAAAAATAGGGGGTCTATATTTTTTATAGAGTGTCGAAATTTCAAATTGAAACTACTAGTTCAAATGGGGTATCATATGAAAGGGCTTGATGTACACATTGCAAAATATATTTTATTTATTTTTTTCGACGCATTATTTCTTATTTATAATGAAAAATATCAAATTTAATAATGATACTACGTACCTACGGAACCCTCGGTGGGCGAGTCCGACTCGCACTTGTCCGGTTTTTTTTTTTTGTAACTACTTCCTGTTGATTTAAACTCACAAAGGTATCCCAGACAAAGATTCATCCGTCACCACCATTTTCAGCCGATGAACGAACCAGAAATTTTCATTATATGTGTGTCTAGTTTGTGATGTTTACCCTTTTTAACAAGCCAAATAACTCACAGACGAACTAAACCCATGACAGCTGTAATGCAATACTGCGCAAGACCAAACACCCAAGTTCGTGTTACTGCGAACGCGACGTGACCGGAATCACCGGGTATCGGATTTGAATAAATAAATCATGGCTTCTCATCCCGGTCCATTTGTTAGCCCTCGAGAGAAAGGCGACCGATTGATAGGGCTGCCATTTTTGTGTCGCTGATAGAAAATCTAAGATAACTCAAATAAGACAAAACATTTCTGAATTGTGTGCAATTTTAAATTGAGATCGTAGTTTTAAACGCACATAATGTATATTTTATTACACTTACACTGAGTTAGCTAATTTGCTAAGCTATATATGACATGCTTTTTGTAATAATAAATATTTGTATATATCCCTCACCTGGTGAATTTTTCTTTAACTGTATATTCTGGATACGAGCGATAAAATGATCTTACGTAAAAATTTTACGTTTATATCGATAATTCTCTCTTCCTTTTTATCTCAGTGTATGTGTGTGGTTAAGAGTTTCAATTTATTTACTGTATCTACAACACATCTCTATGACATATGCAATACACACTGTGTACAGACAGCACCTTATTAGGTTTTTGTTGCATAATTACACATTTTTTTACTACAAAAGTATTTGTGTTAACCTGAAAATTAACAAGCATTTTTTTTAAATTAAAATTTGTATATTATTTGTGAAACTAGGAACAGAATTTTATTTTAGTGTATTCGACTTCGATCATTATTATAATTATTTGAAGGTATTCGATTGAACATTTTTTAAATATTTCTAGGAAAGCGATAACCCTAGCTGTCGACTCATCTCCCTCCTTTGCAATCGTGAAACTAATTTGGTTCTTACGATGTTATATTCCACATATCATTGGCGTCAATACTGCACGTGCTCCGTAAAAATAAAATTTGTATTGACTAAACTTTTTTTCTGAGGGATCGAATAGGAAACGAAGAAATTCTACGGAGAACTAAAGTTGTCGACATAGCCTTCAGTGTTTGCAGGCTGAAGTGGAAATGGGCGGGTCATATCTGCCAAGTAAGTGATGGCAGATTACTGTATCTACAACACATCTCTTCTCATTCTCATCTCCGCCAAAAATTTTCGCTTTCCTAGATATACCTAAAACATAAAAAGTTTGCGGAACACTGGTCTAGTCTTTAGTCCGTTGTCACTGCAATTTGGGCTCCTCTTTTAGCTTAGCACCAGGCGAAGCGGAGTCACTATGCTGAGCTAATAAAAAATAATACGAGTATTGCCCCTCAGTTTATTTACCTAGTGCGCAAACTTCCACTTTCACACATGTTTACTATATTGAAAGTGACACTTATCAAGCAACTGCACTTATTGAAAAATCACCCGTGTCTGTTTTGTAACTTAAAAATGTTGACATTAACGAAGGCCTTTCAACAAAAAGCATTAATTACATCTGACATTATCACTTACAATAATTCGCGGTAACTAGCAATTCCATTACGACACAGAGGAAAGTGGTCCAACTCCACTTAATGGTAATCTCGGGGCGTTATCCTTTTATGCACACGTCTCGTCGAAACATAAAATTTTTATCTCCCCTCGGAGAAAGCGTGGTTTTTAGGTTAGACTTGTTTATGTCGCAGCGGCCGTAGAGGGCATCGGGCATCTTGATTGTATTCATAATGACAATTTTCACGCCTGTGTCGGGTTTTAAGAGATCCAAGTTGGTAGTCTTAAAAGGCTTTTATACAATTGTAAAGATTTCTAAAACATCTCTGTGACAATAGCACCAGAGTACACCTAGTCTGCTATCACATTTTTTCCTCACATGTGACTTTTTTTGTTGATTTTACGGTGCTGGCTATAGCCCGGCTACTCCATACAAATGTCGCGTTGCTAACTATTACATAGAAAATAACGACTGTACAGAGAGTAATGAGCGTGGATGCGTGCAGCGCCATACAAACTGTTCCAAATTCGAGAAGAGAAGAGGAGAGGTCGATACCAAAGAGCGCGTGATCATTGTTGGCTTACGAGGGGAGGCCTATAAGTTCGCGGAATGGAGGGGTTGATGGGGATAAATTTACCCGTCCAGGTAGGCACTAGTTAAGCACCTCATTAAGAGTATATATACCAAGTTTGAACCTAATCGTGTCATTAACTTTTGAGTTATCGACCTGCAAACAACTAAATCGGGAAGAAGTCAGCCAGTATGGAGAAAATTGAACACCGTGCCGTTATTAAGTTTCTTACCAAGCAAGGAAAATCCGCTCAGACGATTTTTCAAGAGCTGTTAGCGGTTTACGCGGACTCTGCCCCTGGTAAAACCATGGTTTACAAGTGGCATGGTCTTTTCAAACAAGGAAGGGAGTCCATTGAAGACGACCCCCGCTCCGGACGGCCAATTGAGGCCACCACACCGGAAATCGTCGAAAAAGTAGAAAAACTTGTATTGGAAGATGCCCGACTGAAGAAGAAGCAACTTGCAGCAATGGTTGGAGTATCCGAATCAAGTATTTTAAATATCCTACATCATCATCTTGGGATGACTAAAGTCAGTGCAAGATGGGTTCCGAGAATGCTCACGCCACTTCAAAAACGCGAGCGTGTCGAGTGCTCTCACCAGTTTCTGGAGCTCTGTGGAGAGAGAAAGGAAGAAGTTATGGCCCGGATTGTTACTGGAGATGAAACCTGGGTTCACCACTATGAACCTGAGTCGAAGCAAGAGTCGATGCAGTGGCATAAAAAAGGCACACCTCCTCCAAAGAAGTTCAAAGTGTCACAATCGGCCGGAAAGATCATGGCGACTATCTTTTGGGATACAGAAGGTATTTTACTGATCGATTATAAAGAACGTGGTGCGACTATAACGGGACAGTACTACGCTTCTTTACTGGAAAGATTGAAAGAAGCCATTAAGAAAAAAAGAAGAGGAAAACTGTCAAAAGGTGTGCTCCTTTTGCACGACAATGCACCCGTCCACACGTGCCATGTTGCGACGGCTGCCATTCACCGATGCGGCTTTGAACAATTAAACCACCCACCATACAGTCCAGACTTGGCCCCCAGTGACTATTATTTATTTCCAAAAATGAAGAAAGAGCTGCGTGGAAAGAAATTTGACGACGATGATGAAGTCAAGTCGGCAATTTCGGCCTATTTTGACACCAAAGACAAATCATTTTTTTTCGATGGTATAAACAAGCTATTTGAGAGATCCGAAAAATGTATTAGGGTTAAAGGAGAATATATTGAAAAGGAAAAATAATTTGGTGTTTAATTTCAACCTCCTTCTCTCTCATTCCGCGAACTTATTGACCTCCCCTCGTAAATGCAAATTAAGTCATTTCATTAAGCATAATATGAATTGATGTCACAAAATATATAAAAAAAAAATGTTTTTTATTTAATTTAAATAAATTCAAAGTTATGATTTTACAACAACAATTCATCTTCATAAGAAATAGTTTAATTTAAATCTAAGCCAAAATTATTGGTTTAATGAAAGATCCTTCCGAATATAATGTATGAGCAAGCTACTAGGATCGATCACCTTAATGCAACATCCCCATTACTTATTTTTCCCCAATAAGGTGCCATGTACGCTTGTTAAATCGGGAGACATCTTTATGCTAACGGTACGGTACTCATTATGGCGGTCGTCAATCAACCAATTAACCGCATTAACATTTACTGTAAGTAAGCTATAATTTATGTTTATTATTTACACTTCTTGATATAATAATTAGTATTATATTACAGTTACAGAATACCGCAGCCAAATAACAATTCCCTTGAGGGTTGTTGTGTTCCTGCGAGTGAGTGAGGTCACCAGGAAGGAGATGCTGCGTTGGCAGCGAGGGTGGCGACGCGCGGGCGATATTTTATGTTGCGAGCGTTAATATGGTTACGGTAGCCGCTTCACATCAGGTGGGCCGTATGCTTATCTGCCAGCCGTCGTAGTATAAAAAAAAAACTTTTTTTTTAGAATATGAAACTGAAGACTAGGTCAGACAGTTTTTCTAAGAAATTGATTCACTTCCCAATCTCACTCAGAGCAGATATTAAGAAAACGTACGAACGAGGATTTTATACCAGGCAAACTGTATCTAGAGATCAGATTGGTGATTTAAAAAAACTAGGAGAAGGTAGTTAACGAATATCCGACTCAGAATGAACCTCTAACTGATCCTTAGATCATTAATGCTAGGAACTCCAGATAGCAAGTGACCGCCTGAGCACGAGACAGAGCGAAAGATTCATGCGAGGAATAGGAGATAGGACTACAGGTACGAGGAGTCAGGAATAGATACGAAGTTGGTTTTGGCTGCTCGACTCCACTCAATAAATAAGGCGTCCTCGCGCAGCTTTGGTGGAAAAATACTGGTAACTACTACGCAGGCAGCACATCTATAGAAAGAGGACATTTTCATGGAACTGCTAGCTTAATTTTTACTACATGGTGCCAAAAACCACACGATGCACCTGACGGAACGCAGTTACCGTAGCCTTTAGAACCTTACATTAAAAATAGGTTTGCTCGCCTACTGGCACTTCCACTGCTATCCGATTCCGAGCTTCATTTCAGGTCTGATGACCTCACTCGCTCGCAGAAACATAACCATCCTCTAAGTTATTATCTTTTGGCTATTGTCCTAGGTGACGATGACTAGTCCTCAACAGCCAACTATTTTCATGACCGTTAATGTAAACTATGAGAACCAAAGTTGTCGACATAGCTCTCAGAGTCAGCAAGCAAGTGAAATGGTAGTGGGCTGGCCATATCTGCCGAGTCAGTGATGGGAGATGGAGAAGGAAAGTCCTAGAGTGGGAGTCGCATAGGTGGTGACGAAGCGTTGGAACTCAGATGCACCTATGACCAATCAAGGGAATGGTCGAAAGCGGCAGCATGAAGAAAGCGCAGGATCGCATATGGTGAAAGGTATCAGGGAAGACCCTCTTCTCTGTATATATAACTCTGATTGAAATCTTCTATCCTTTTTGTTGTTACTGCATCTTAGTTTGTATGATCATTTATATCATATATGTAGAACTATTCACTCCGGTTGTACCTAGAAACCATTGCTACTCCTATCACTTGGTACATCGCTGAGAGAATTCCTAGTATTTCCAGTGACAGCTTTGTCACCTCTGTCCCTAACCATTCGACTAGAAGTTACATAAACAAGTATAATTTCACTACAAAACAGATCACGTTTCTGCTTTCGATTGTATATTCTACAGGTTGAGGTCGCGAGTGTCGCGACATCCCTATCGCTCCATCTGTCTCACCAATGGAGTTGTCAATATTTGCAGTAACTTCTTAACTTTGACGCTTGTTTGTGGCAATAGTTGTTAATATATTTTTTCTTGGGATAATTTCTATTGAATAGTCTGTGGAAAATGGTGCTTTTTGTAGATTTCTTTTTTCCCGCGGTACTAAACAATTATACGAGAATTATATATAACCTCTTATGTAGTGATGTATACCCAATAGATAAAGAAAGCTATGCTAGTGGTTTCTTTAAGAACTGAATTTGGAATGAGAAGATTCGACGGAAAACGAAAGTTTTCGATATAACTCCTACAGCCACCAAGCTGAAGCTGTGGTGGACCGGCCACATTTGCCAATTCAGTGAGGGGAAAAAACAGAAGCGTTCTACTTTGGGCTCCTAATGGTTGCAGCGTTGCGTAAGTAGCCTAAATCGTAGACAAGAATTGGTCTATCAATGCAAAAACCTTTTTTCTATTCCATCTGGTAGGTTCAGAGTAACCTCAATGGCTACCAGTTTTGAATAATATTACACACGTTTAAATAAAATAAAAAAACTGTTTTGTTATATTTGAGGTTGTTCTTTATATATATATTTCTCCAATTAAGGTACCAAATTAAATCATGCTACTTGTTATACCGACTGTACATTTATACAGGTGGGTTCACGAACTGGCGACATGTCTATCGCCCCATCTGTCCCACAGATGGAGTTGTTAATATTCCCGGTGACATCTCCACTTTGTCGCTCCGACGGGGCTCGCTTATCCGCGCGAACATCGATTTCTCTCTGAATGTTAGCATGTCAGCTGTTAATAAGTGGCTGACATGTCACGGGTATTACAATATCGTAAAAGAGAAAAAATTCACATGTTTCTTTAATTTTCACGGCATTATTACATAATTTATAGTTTTAAATTTAAATATAGTTAGCTATAATCGCATCGCTTCGCACCGGCAGGGCGGAATCATCATAGGTATAACATTGCCGAAATGGTTGCATACTGTACGGTTCCGAAGAGGTTTCCTTTCGCGGAAGGGGTGAAATGAATTCCATGCTGAGGTTTTCCTAGTAAAATATAAATCTCTGTTTAAAAAGGTATAACGTTGAGTTTTTTTTTTCTGTTATAAAATTAACTATTCGTGTAACTGCAAACGTCAATATAAAGTCATACAGTATAAGGTAGTCAAAAATTACATTCGTATGTTTTGTAGTTGCTGAGAAAACTCCAGATTCCTGCCTTCATAATTATAAAGATTTCGTCTCAACGGTATCAGTATTATTCATTACATAATAATATTCACATAATCAACCCTTACAGAACCTATGTATCATTCAATGCACGTCTGCGATAGGGTGGTCGGTCGGACCCTTCCACATTTTTAACCGTACGATACAAAATGTCGTAATTACGTGTGAGGTGAATACTGAAGTAGCACTCTACTTTATTGTGACAGATAATAGTATTTTATGTCGTCTGAATGAAAATTAGATGTGGATCCCACTGTGAATGTCATTTGGACTCAGAAAATATATTGGGTTTATTAAATTATCATAATGAAGTGATAATGTTGTATGAGCCTTTATAGAAAATTTTAATCTGATACATATTTTTAGGTAACATTTAAAATTCAAATTATTATTATGGCTTTTAGATAATTTAAATAATGAATTCATTTAATACCGACTTCACACAAAAAACAAATATTAAAATACAATGCTTAAGAACTTATATAATGTAATAAATTGTAGCATTTACAGCAATAAATTTGTTGATATAAAAAAGGAAATCATTTAATTAAAGTATAAGAGACAGGCATATATATTTTAGTAACTTGTTTTAATGATTGTGGACAACGATCGTTGTAAGGGTTAAATAGTAGTTTTTATATTTCCTTACACTTTTTCGACGTAAAAAATAACCCTATCTCTATTTCTGGTTAGCAGTCCCATTTGTGTGACATTTTTTACCCCTCATTAAAATGCATAGGAAACAAAGATAGATCCTCTGATCTCCTTATCTGAGGGTGGCAGGGTTAGACGGTCGTTTTTTTAATGCCTCTATATTACCATGGTCCCTCGGTAGTATAAAAATAAAGTGGTATTAATTTGAAGATTAGAACAGTGTTACTGTCTCCGAAACTATAATTATTTATATCTATTAAAGATTGGATAAATATCTTCTATCTTGGATACTTGTTGGTACAATAAGATAAATTATTATTAAAAGATGTATTTTTTTATGTCCTCTACATATTGCTCTCGGTCAGAGTACGAATTCTCTTAATTATTTTACATTGCAGAACGAAAGTTGACCGAATCGAGATTGAATTATGAATAGACTGAAAATAGTATACTTGGTAAATTATTTAATGTCTATTCTTTTTGCGAACAGAATACCATTTTTTTATATTGTAATATGAACGTGAATACCAAATGTGACATTTATGACGTCGAGACTTGATCGGAGCTGTATTTGACTTCATTATACTCACATGAATTTCCCCTCTGTTATTGCGATTGTGATGAATATTTGTGAATGTGTTACTTATATTATGTTCACTAAGAATAAAGTTATAATCTGTCCTGGGGCCCTACCGGCGAAGCTGAAGCCGATTACCAACGAATATTTTGATTCGAAAAGTAGATCTTACGTTTCAGTTATAGACAAACATCTTCAGCTTAGTAGAGCTCTTGAGTTCCTACCAGCTAAGCAAATCGCAAGTACCATAAATCTAGGCTGAAGTTTGATTTTCGCAATAAAAAAAATCCGATAGGAATGGGTTTCTGCTTAGCCGGTCCTGTTCGTTAGTTTTATGACAATGAAAAAGATTTTGAAAACAATCACGTGGTGTCAGCTTGCAGAATCATTCTGGCTGAGTCGGACCTCTCTTCAGTCGGAAAACCTTCACAGTGTTTTTTTTATCTCGACTCGCTGATCCTTTGGGGACTAGCAAAGGAACAAATATACCTTTCGATCCATATTCATCTCATTGCTAGGATGCGGATCTCACGTCAATCGAAGGTGTTTGAAGCGTACTCTACCACGTCGCTCAACAGACGATTGGCAGGGCTTGTGTTTTCAAACCGCCTAATCGCTACTGACTTAGCTTGACGACTATTATCTAACCACTACAGACTAGACCCAATAAAGCGCGGAGAAGATCGAAATAAATAAAACTATCCATAAACAAAATCTCCACCAACCCGCACTTGAACAGCGTGGTGGAGTATCTCTAAACACCTTCGATTGTGGAGAAACCCGTATCCCACAGTGGGATGATTATGAGTTGATGACGAATAAACAAAATACGTTACTCTGCGGGATCGAATCCGGAACGAAGAAATTCGACGGAGAACTAAAGTTGTCGACATAGCCTTCAGAGTTTGCAAGCTGAAGTGGCAATGAGCGGGTCACATCTGCCGAGTAAGTGATGGCAGATGGGGGAGGAAGGTATTAGAGTGGAGGCCGCGCGTAGGACGACGAAGTGTTGGGCGCCCTCCCTTTAGATGGTCCGATGACCTAAAGAGAGCGGCTGGATGCGGAAGGCGGAGGATCGTATCTGGTGGAAAGCATTGGGGAAGGCTTATATCCAGCAGTGGTTAGATACAGGTTGATGATGATGAAACAAAATACGGTCGGCGTAGCTATGGCGTAGCTTAACTTGCGTGATCGATTAGGCTTGCACGCACAACGACGCCATCGAGCTGCTCAACGTCAAAAAGACACTCGCCACTCCACTCACCATTAATTATATGTATGTATACCCGTCTCAAACAAAATTTTAGCCTATCTTTTTCCTCCAGGCATATTTTACGTAATCGCAAGGTTTTCCGAGATCGAGAAAATTAGATAACTCCCCCCTTTCCTGAACAATCTCCCCTTCGCATCCCATATTTTAATAACAATAAGAAAATTGCTACTGCAGGCTATCAATGG